>CM061155.1:5080349-5562849 GCA_030710495.1 Labroides dimidiatus
CTGTGTGTCTCACCTGTCTGTCAAAAACACAAGCAATACATTCCTGTGATGCAGTCATAGTTCTGCAATACTCCTCCCAAACACATGAGGGCAGTGTTGTAGGTATGATGGTCAGATCCCCTGTTTCCTATCCCTCTACTTTTTCTACTCACTTTTTCATGGCGAATCTAAACATATCATGCTAAATTAAAGCTGATACATGTTGCTGTTAATAATAAAACAACTACTACAAGGAAGGATGGGGAGGACACTTTGGAGGAAAGGAAATGTACAGAGATTTAGGAGATGCAATACATATAGGAAGTATGATGCCGCCCAGCAGACCAATCACAGGGCTTGCAATTTACGTCCCTTTGTAGATCAGATCTGCAGCTCTTTGCAAGTTTTTTTAATTATTATTTTTTTTATTTTACCTAAACAGACCTCAGTCCTCAAATCTTTCCCCTATTTATAGCCCTCAGTGATGTCAAGGTGTGTGTATGTGTGTGTGTGGATGTTTCCTTGGTCACATGCTTGGTATTTAAGGGAAAACACTTGAGTCATCCAAAATGACTCTCAATGCCTGCTTCTGTCGGTCTTACATTTTAGCATTCATAGAAGTTTTTAACACGAAAAGGCAGATAACTTTGGTAACAGAACAGATTCACTAGTCTACAGCTGAGCTGTATCAAGCTCTGCTCTGCTGGCTGTTGGTGAACATGACGGGTGTTGCTGGGAGCAAGTCAGTACACTGACAGGCTGCAGCCAACTTGCCAGCTAGCTAAGTTAACAAGCTAAGCTAGCAAGCTAATAAAAAAAAAAAAAAAATTCATTATACATAAGTGAGCTTTAGAAAATAAAACTCTTATGTTTTTGAAAAAAAAAAAACAAAAAAAAAGATTGTTGTCTGATTATTTATAACAGGATGGTGATATACACTGATTGGAGGGGCCCCCAAATTTTTTGCCTAGGGCACCAACAGACTCTAGCCCTCTATGGCATGGTGTTGCCCTCAGGCAACAAACCACTATTTTGGCCCCCATGCCGCCCCTTTAAACTTTCAAAAGTTAAACATAGAATTAAAAGTCTGATGACATGTCTGCGACCAATGAAATTTGAGGTGGCCGTTGGTTTGACCTTTCGTCTGGGGACAGAACAGTCCTTTTTGCAGCTACTGTCATCTTGGACACACTGCTAGCAGAAGGTAAGATGAATTTCACTTTCTAACATGTTTAAAACAAAATAACTTGTGACAAATAATATCTGTGATGTGCATGAGTGGAAGAAGAGGCATATTTGATTGAGTAAAGACACTTTTTGTCTTAATGTATATACTAAAATGGTAATTTTTCATTCGTTGCCTCAGGGCAACATTGTGCAGTCAGACCACTTTTGTTTGAACAATAGCATGCTCATGGATGGAGATGTGCAGAAATACATAGGTTTTACCATAATCAATTTTTATGCTATACTATCTCCTATTACTCACAGGAAATGGATGCATGAACATTTTATGGCCGTAAGGATCATGATCAAGCAGTTAGATCCATTCCTACTGACAGTGAGGACAGTGAGCTGGCATAACATGTTAACTATGTTAACGTATGTTAACATAGTATGTTATGTCAGTGTTATGTCTGTATGTAATGAACATGTGTGTGTGTGTGTGTGTGTGTGTGTGTGGTGCATCGGTGGGTGTAAAGAGGTATATGACCTATTCTAATTTTATGCTTCCTGGTTTCTTTTGAAAACAGATGGCCTGTCTGATGACAATGAGTCTGTGGCTGGAGAGGAAAATGAAGATGATGATGTATCAGAGGAAGATGGTCCACACTTAGCCAGGTGGAGAACACACCACAGTGCCAACATCAATGATTACCCAGAATGGCAGGCCAGCCTTCTAAAATCAGACAATATCATGTCCCCCTATGAATGCTTCAAGATGTCTTTCTCTCAAGACATTCTGGAAGAAGTTGTAGAGCAGTCAAATTTATATGCCATTCAGTGTGACACCAACAAGCCCATTAACCCCACTACTAAAGAACTGGAGCATTTCATGGGTACAGCAGTGTACATGTCATTGTTTGGATTACCAGCTACCCGCATGCTTTGGAACAAAGCCACCGGAGTGTCCCAGGTAGCTGACACCATGGCACTAAACAGATGGGAGTCCATCAAAAAATCACTGCACTTCAACAACAATGAAGTAAGACAAAGAGAAGATGTTGATCCACTCCACAAAATCCACCCACTTCACCCATTCCAGTCCCTGATGTGCCTCTGGACGCCACAGCCCAGTGGATGGTCATGGATGAAAAGAAAGGAAGATGCAAGGTACCAGGATGCAAAGGTACACCTAAAGCCAAATGCCAAACATGTGACGTCTACCTCTGTTTCACATCCCCCAGCAAACGCTTCCTGAGGTTCCATACAGAATAATACAGACTGTGCTTTGTTGTTATTGTTGTTGTTGTTGCTGTTGAAATAAAGCTTCTTCTAATAAATTTATTGCTTATTCGTACCACATTCCATTTATTATATAATATAGAAAAACTTGACATTTTAGTACCCTCATAGCACCTTGTTGCCTTGAGGCAACAAACCAAAATCTGGTGGGGGGCTGGGAGGGGGTGTCAATCAATTACTAATATATTACCAGGGATCCCCAAGCTCCCAAAAACTAGGGTGAAATATTTTTTTTCCTCCTAAAATAAAAAATAATGCCATAGAGGGCTAGAATTGCCCTTGGTGTCAACTGAACATCTGGCCATGAAACAGCTCAGAGGCTTCAGGATGATTTTGTCAGGCGAAATCAAATCACATCTGATACCATGGTCTTTACACAGACCATCATCTCAGGCCATGCCATCAACGTAACAACCAGCTTCGCAGGTGTCAACAGCAAAATTAGCTCCATCATTACGGATCTGGTATCAGTGGTTAATGAAATCCTGTTCTTAAGTATCTCTCCAACCCTGGTTTCTTTTACCTTCCTGGTTAAGGTTTGGTGGTTAGATTGAACAAACTGTGACCTGTGTATCTGGCAAACTCTGGTGTTAACCTCAAACTTTTATTTTAGAACTACTTTCTCTCGTTAAGCAGTAGCACTGATCATTTGAGGCTCATAAACTACAAAAGCTGTTGTTTTCCTGCACTGAAAGGCTTCTAAAATCCTCTCTCCAGCTCAGTGTCTCATCCTCTCCCTGCCGTATTTCCCTGAACACCTGTGGAAGTGAGCCCTGCTCAGAGTCCTTGTCCCACCTGCTGTATTTACCACCCATGTTGATTTACAAGGACATCAATACTCCACAGCATGCTAATGCTCTGAGCTGAGATTTACACTGATGTCAATACACAATGCTAATGAGGTTTGGTGATTGTTTGCCAACAGCATGTCATGAAGGCCCACAGGAGATTGTTTCAGCGACAATTTATCAAAGTGTCCTCCGTAGGCAGGCAGGTGAAACAAACTGAAGGTGTTCTGGGTTCAGTTGTCTCTGAAGTATATTTTTCCATCTTAAAGTCCAAGCACGTGGCCGCAGAGCTTGTATTAAGAACTCTCTTCGCTGCACATCTGACATTCCTGTGAAATTAATTTCCAAAGGTCAGCTAATGGTCCCAATTTGCTGCTCCTGCAGCTACTTTTCAATTCGATTGCACTGCAAGATTGATTTTCCATTTCTCTTTTCTTTGCAACAGAGACTGCTGCTGGAAACTTCTCCCTCGTTAGCAGAATTACTTTCAGTTCACCGATTTCTTCAAAAAGATTTCCATGAGCATATGTAGACGATATATAGAGAGAATAACCACCATCAAAAATACATTTTTCTTCAGCGTCTTGAACCTCTTTTGGTTTAATGAAGCGTGTTTTCAGCTCTCAGAGTATAACTTGACGTTTTGGGCCAATTTAGGCAAAGTACATGTCGTATCTGTCAGTCCATTCACACCTTCAGCACCCCCACTCTTATCTGTCGGTGTTAAGTTGAAGGATGAGCTCACCGACGGCCTGTCTCATTTCTGGGTCTTTGGCGTGAGTTGGCTGTAAAATGGAAACACTGGATCCCTGAACACAGGCTGTAAACTACAGGATAATTGGAAAGTACATTTACAAGAAGCACAGAGGCATGCCATCCTGTCCAAAAGTTTTATAGCAGAAAGAATATCAATAACTGAGATTTGAGTATTGTCTGCGTTAGCATGTCTACAAATGTAATGCTAAAAGGAGTAAACGGATCTGAAACATTAAGGAAACTCAGTGTTTTTCTGTGGCATCTAAAAGTAAAGGGTTGGGATTAGGATTAGGTTTGCACAGTTATGTGTCAAGCAGGTTGTAAGTAGAGCTTCGAAATGCAAAAAGAAGAAACAGAAGCCAGACAAAAAAAGAGAGAGAGTTTATTGAAAACTGCATTTAACCTCAAACAGGCTTTTCATCAGCTGATCAAAAGTTTGAGACCAAAAAAACACAAAACAGAAGTAAAAGTTTGAAAAAGGTCTGCTGTTCTTTTTTTAATCACTTCAAAATTCTGTTTTAACATGCATTAGAATTCAAGGGTTAGAATTTAGATTCAATATCTGAGCTTTGGCTATAAAGTCAGACGCTTGACTTCTTTCCCAGCATTTTTGGAAAACAAAACAAAAACAACAAAAACCCCTCAAAATTCTGATTTCAGAGTCTGATGACAGAAGTCGGAATTTTGATATTTTACCAAAAAATTTTGCTTATAATTTTGTTAATAAATTCAGCCCTGCCTAACAATACTTTCTCTGGTCAGTCACGGCACTCTGGCTCCACTCCGTTGATTTTTGGTTGCAGGCCTCTGCTGTCGAGCCGATAGCTCTGCAGACCTGCACCACACATTCAGCCTGTAAATATCATCATTTATTACCAGCTTGGACCAGAATTCGTGACATTATTTCATTACACACAGAGAAAACTGACAAACGTGCATTTATAACCAAAAGCTGAACCAGAAATGGAAAGTGACTCACGACAGAGGTCTGCAGAGTTAGGAGCTTGACAGCTGAGGTCTTGCAGCCAGACTGTCTTGCAAACTGAGCAGGTCGAAGCCCTTTAGATCAGATAAGAGAAAATTCCAATTTTGCTGGATGCTGGGAGTAACGTCACATCGCAGCTCAACAACACTGAACATGTGGTGCAGATGGCCTAGTGGTCTAGATCATGCCTCATGAGGTTGGCCCGGGTTCGACTCCAGCCTGTGGCCTGTTTCCTGTCATTCCCCACTCCTGCTCTGTCCACTTTACTCTCTCAACTGTCTGATTAAAGGCATAAAAAGCTTAAAAAATAACTTAAAAAACAAATCATTAAACATCCTGTTAACTTTCAAATAAAATACACTTCATGGACACCAGATGGTATTACCTTATTGACCCGAATATAAGATGAGTTTTTTTTTTCGTTGAAAATTATGTAAAAAGTTGTGTCATCTTATAATCAGAGTCTAACCAGTAACATGTGCTGATAGTCGTCTAGAGTCGCTTCATGACCAAACAGCAGAGGGCACCAGCTGTTTGTAAAGCCAGTGACCTCACTGTGGCTGCGGTGATCTGTCAATCACATCAAAGACAAAGTGACAGGAAATAGAGAGGCGCAGTTATCGTCCAGAGCAAAGTGGATCAGAAGTTGGGCAAGTTAACGGACAACTGAGGCAGAGTTATGATGCTAGTTTTAAGATAATGATGATCAACGCAGCAGAGATGCTAAACAACCATCAGGCAACCAAAATATATGGAGCTACAGAGAGTAATGTCTGAAGATGCAGCGTCCACAAAGAGCATCTGACAAATACTAACTGTAAAAGAAAAACTGATCATGGTCCTCAAAGCGCCTGTAAGCAAGAGACCGACAGGAGGGCGTGTGAGTTTGTTAGTGAGAAACGTAACAAAGGCATCATTAGCAGAGCTCTCATCAGTATTACACTTGAAATACAGATCTTAGTGATTGTATTTACAGCCAAAAATTAAGTGCAGTCTCTGTTATTTCAGTAACTTTCTCAGAATTACAATAAAAAATGATTTATTTAAACAAAGTTAATTTTGTTTATCAGAGTCTCTTTCTGACAATTGATCTTGAAAAGAGGGGGGGTCATCGTGTAATCAGGGTGTCCTATATTCAGGTCAATACGGTATTTTACCAACAAAACATAAAGAGCAGATCCTGACCAGTGCTGTTTCTCGATTCAAAATTCACAAGTTCAAATTGGCATTTTCTGGAAGTCTGGAAGTCCAGACTTGGCGAGTTTGTTCCAGAGTTCGGACTTAAGTCCGCAGAACAATCCTACAACTATTGGAACAGCAGCAGACTTACATACGTACACGTCACATCCGGTTGCATTGCCGGCAGTTTGTTGACATGTAATTTTACCCAGCTCATCCAACTTCTCTGGGTTTCACACAAAAGTCTGTCACAAATAAATATCTAATTCATATTTTTACACCACAGCAACGGTCACTTACAGTTGTGCATCTACTCCTCCGCCATGGTTCGAGTCTCTCACTGGATGGCTCAAATTGCATTGTGGGATTGTAACTGTAAAATTTTATTATCATTTACAGGACTAGACCTGTTAACACTTGGAAAGCATCTTGAGATAACGTTTGTTATGATTCTGGACTGAACATGCAGCTGGTGTGAGTTAACAAATAAGACAGCACCAGGCCTCTAAATTCGCATTTTTGAACACCAGCCAATGTGGCAGGTAAGTATCTGAAGTTACCAACCAATCAGAATTTTCACCAGCCAAAGATTTCCCATGCAGAAAAGACAGATTAAGTCAATGTGTAATATATGAATATAAATTGTTCTGCACACTTTTTTTATTACGCTCTATGTATGGCATTTGAAAAAAAGTTTAATTTCAGTGTGCCACCTTTCTATAGTCTGTGCTCCTACCAAGGCCTCTTTGCTTTATATTTCTTCAAGCAACAGGGAGCCTCTGTAAAGGAGTCAAAGAGCCGCATGAGGCTCCAGAGCCCTAGATTGCAGACCCCTGCCCAAGACGTTCCTGTTCAGAGGCCAAGCCCACAGATGCTGTCACAACATGGAGAACTGCAGAATCTCCCTGTTCAGGTGGGAGAGCATGAGAGAATGAGTACCAGAGAATGCATCTCCTCCCAGCTGTGGAGCTTCCTGAGAAACACAGAGCACACTGAGCATTTTCCCTTGAAGCAAAGACAGCTTCAGGTAGTTTATGTGAAGAGAGGGAGGAGAGGGCCACTCTACTCCGACAAGTTGAGACTGACACATCCCACCCCACCCAGAGAGAGAGACATCTGTGGACACAGAGATGTGTGACGATGCGTTCCCATAGAAACCACGTTCATGCGTCCAGTGAAATAAATGGTGAAGTATTTCATTCATCACTGCCCAAGCTGGCAACTGAGTCTTTTTAATACCTGCCAAACTGAATGTTCACCTGCATTTGGTGGGTGTTAATTTGGAGCCCTGGACAGCACGCCGTCAGAGCCAGACCGGAGGTGCATCTGGTGTATTTCAAGCATAAGGCTCCATCAGTGTTCCTCTTTCTTAAACAATGATTTTACCCTTTAAGGAGATTTCTCAGCTGATGATGTAACATATAACACAAATCTCATGCTGTTCTCACTGAAATCTCCAACACACTTTTACCTTTTGATTTAAAACTTAACCCTTGTTAAGCATTGATTTCTATCAGCAGAGGAGGGACGGTATTAAGGATCTAAGAATCAGGCTGATGCCATATCTGCTTAATGTGAAATCTAAACCACAGAAGAAGATTTTGGCTCTGGTAAAAGAGATTTTTGGGAGGTCAGAATTCTGACTTTGTCTGAATCTCTCTCAGTAAAGTTATAATTTTGTCTTCTTTCCCCAGAATGTATTTATTTGTTTGTTTATTTTTGTGATTATCACCTTCAGCAGTTTCTGACAAAAAACATAATGAAAATGAAATGAGACTTACCGACAATCCTGTTTTTATTACGTTTCTATTACATGCTCCGCAATTTTCAGCTTCTGAGTTATTGTGGAAAAACTCATAGAAACTAAAAATAATGAGCAGGAAGTCTCAATTATTTGGTAATCAAACTTGGAGTGTGATGTTTTTAAAGCTGCAGGCCCCTCAACGTGTCATAATTCACATTGGTGTAATTTGCATGCGGTGAGCTGTGATGATAATTATCTCAATCATTGGGTCTAAAAGTTTGGAGCTCACACAGACAGACGAGCAGCACAGAATAAAATCCACTCACAGCCCTGTGGTGGCGGTCTGACTCATGTGTAAAATCACACTCAAACTCCCTCACACACACCCACACACACATTTCCTGACTGTGGTCGTGTGGTAAACAAAGCAATCATCCCCCATTAGCATCCTGTTGACCTGCTCATATCTGATATCAATCAGGCAGTGATAATGTGATCAAGTGAAGAGCACTCTGCTGCCAAAACCTAATGAAATTAATAAAAACACCTCAGGGAGGTTTTCAAGGTTGCTCTCCAAAATATTATCTGACTTTATATTATCGACTGAGCGTGTAATTTTATTTCCTCCTTTAGGGTCCCGACATGGTTTGCTGACTCAGCTCTTATTTACATCTCTGCTCCGGTTTGTATAAAAACTCTTTCACACATTTACACGTGGATGCTTTTCATCAGACTCCTAAATTTAGTCTATGAGGAGCTGATTCGCCTCCCTGAAAAGTCCCTGCTCAGAGAGGTCAAGGGACTTTCAGGGGGTGTGGCCTGTCAGCTGGCTGTTTCTGATTGGTGGAGCAGCCGCAGTGTCTATATTTCTACCCCCTCCCTCCTTCAACAATCAGATGACCCCCAGCAGTGGTGGACTTGGTTTAATACCTCCTGAACTATGGTGTCCTTTAAGCCTGATAGTGTGAATGTGTCCCAGTGTTACAATTTAAAGAGTGACCCTGCAACCTGGAGAGCTTCAGGTGAACATGTCAGTGGATATCCAGTCTTACTACCAAAGAATTAAAAGAGAATCTGAAACATTTGAGAGAGACGCATCCTGTTGAAAGTCTACAGTTAACAGGGTCATTCTTTAAGCTAAAACACCGGTCGATACCTGCCATGGTTTTTGAAATCTGTCTTGTTGAAATGAGTTAAGTAGATAAAGTTTTCTGAGTCCCCTTTATCACTAAAGTCCCCCGCACAAAAAAGACTTCATTTTTAATTCACAAACTGAATCTCCTCCATGTTAACTGGCTGTTACATCAATCAATCAATCAATCAATCAATCAATCAATCAATCAATCAATCAATCAATCAATCAATCAATTAATCAATCAATCAATCTTTATTTGTAAAGCGCCAATTCATAACAAGTGTTATCTCAAGACACTTTACAATAGAGCACAAAGCTCCTCATTTTAAGGATATACATATATGCATAGATACATATATACATATAAAGATACACACATACATACATATACAAATATATACATCCAACACCCAACATGAATCCATATAGCCAATCATGAATCCCTCCATCATGGCAGCAAGAAAAAACCTTCTGTTAAGCAGCAGGAAATCTTGAATGTGGAGCCCAGTCTCATGATGAACAGCAAATCCACACCATGCTGTGTTGGGTGTGAGGGCGAAGGAAGGGAGGTAAGAGGAGACAAGTGGACTAAAGTAAGAACTAAAGTTAGTGACAGATCCATGAACCATAGACCTGTCGTCTGATTTATTAGAGGTTAGCCTCTTGAGATGCTACACCTCATTTTCGGGAGGGACCTCATGTCTGAATAGTAATAATCAATGGCATAATCAATGATATTCATGCTGAAAATAAGAATTTATGGTAGTGATGAACTCATGGATGCCCAGACCACAAGTGCATCCCTACCATATTTGTCTCTGTTAAGTAAAGGTGTGTTAAAGGCCTCTTGAGATGTGACATCCCATTTTCAGAGGGACCTCATGCCTATGTGCTGATTAAAAATAGATACTATAGATGTATTGATCATGGATAAGGAGATCATGCTAATATCTACAGTAGAAGCTCACACACATGCGATGTCACCCCTTTCGAGTTTGGGGTCCAGGGTGTACCCCGCCTCTCGACAGCTGGGATAGACTCCAGACACCCGCGACCCTGAACAGGATAAGCGGTATAGAAGATGAATGAATGTATGAAACAGGGATGTATGTGTTAGGGATGATTTCCATTTTTTGAAGTTATGCTGACTCAAACTGGCTCTCACAGGTAAAGCTGTGGAGCTGAGGCGAGGTCATAGCCTCCCAATGCTCATCACAAACATGCTCATCCCGTCATGTGTTACTCTACAGGGTTTGCATCAGTCACATGACATAAACAACATCACCTGCTCTCTGACTGTGAATCTTCTCCTCTGAATCCTCACAGCAGCACATCCTGGCTATATGTGGAAAGTTCTGGAAGTATTCAGGAGTTTTGTGGTGTGTGTGAGAGAGATCATTCAGTTTGTTCCAAAGAAAGAAAATCAGGAATTTAAAAGAAAACCACAATCCCATCTCTCAGTATCCAAACATCACTTTGATTTCACCCAATAAAACATGAATGAATCTGTTACTTGTTGGTATATTTAATAAATATTTGATCAAAAGACTTCACTTGGATTCAGCAGGTATATATCTCTGGAAGGGGCGCCTGTTTCTCTTACAGTTGGCACAGTTTCACTCCGCAGCAGGGAGCCTCTGCTTGGATTTGGAATCATAAAAAAACAGATCCCTGAGCAGCCTCAGACTTCTATTATTAATTTCTCCACAGCCTCCCAGCAGCGCTGCAAAAATCTTTCTATTTCTCTGAAGCAGATTCTTCTTTCACCCCGGCGCCTCTCTGCACCCGTTGCTTCGGCACTTTGGTGTTGATAGGCTAACTGCAGCGTCCACGCCGGCCTCTGGTCGATGTTTTCACAGAGTTACAAGTTAAAAACAGGCCCATGCCAGACCCCGGGCAGGTTCTTGTTTTTTCATATCAACATGGCACACTTCCCTGTAAGAAAACTCAAGCTGCCAAGAATAAGTACACATTCTGCAGCAGCTCACATCTATCCTCCGAGTTCGAGAATATTAGGCCTTACATCAATATTACATCAGCTGAAAAATCACTGTGGGACTGGAGGGGGGTAAGGGTATTACTTTTCAAGTTAGGATGGTCACAGTGGGGATAAATATTCATGATCGTAACATTCATGCTGTTATATGATTAATACTGTTCCTGTTTGGGGAAGTACACACGCTTTGTGTTTGAGGGAGGAGACAGTCTCCAGTTTTCCTCCTGAATGTTCACCAACCTCCTTTTATAAAGGCGCCTAAACTCTGTGAGGAACTCTGTGGAAAAACAAGTTTCTCCTGTCAAATGAAGGCAGGAAACACCTAGAGAACTCCACACAGCCCGAGTCATCCCCTCGTCCCTTACGAAATGAATCTCATTGGTCACAAGCTTTGAATCGCAAACTTTCTTTCTGTGGTGCAGAAACCAGAAAAAAACCTCAGACCTCCACCGTGAGGCACCTCCTCCTTACCTGCAAATCCCTCCATGCCCTCAGCCCCCAAGTTACTGTCTGACCTCCACCAGCACACTCCATCCCAGAACCTAGTCTTCTGATCTGGGTCTCCTCTCCATACCCCCATCTGGGCTGTTCACCCAGGGCTTTAAACTAACCAGGACCACCTCTGGCTCCAACCTTGGACACTTTTAAAACAGCCCTGTTGAGCTACCGTGGCTTTTCTGAAAAGTGCTTTATACATTTGAGTAATAATTATCTATGTATTCAGCACCAATGACTGCATCAGACTCTACAGCATAGGGTTGACCCTACGACAGAGGATTAAGACCATGTTAAAGGAAAAGAAAGGAAATTTATGAAACTAAAGTCAAAGATTTCAAGATTAAATTCATGAATTGATTTAAATTGTCTTAAAAACAAACGTTATTCTGAACGGTTGTTTTCTAGGAGCATCCATCCTTCTACTCAAAGAGGATGAACTGAGAGCGTCTTCTTGATGAAGTTGTGTTGAGTTCCAGCTTTGACAAACAGCCTTCTTAATATCTCTGCCAATAGTTTGTTAGAGAACCTGGAGCTTTCTGATGAAGGCAGCTGAAACACGTAGCACTGTAGGATACCACACTACGATGGAGGATTAGGGCCAAGTTCAAACCTAAACTAAAGTACAACTTCACAAGATGCTCCGTGTTCCTCATTTCTGTACAGGCGGCTGCTGCTCTTCAGACAGACAAGATACTAAAATAACCAGATTATTCTACTAAATCAAGGAAATTATTCTTGTAAATTTATGACTTTATTTTTGTAAATTTACTTTTTTTTTCCATTTGTGTTACTAGTTCAGAGAGACAAAGACGTCATACTGGTGTCACATTCAGTTTCCTGTTGTTTATTCTATAAAACAATATAAAATGTGTGTGAAGGCAAACTGGAGGAAAAGTTAAGACAGGAGTGAAAAATGCAGCCAGAGGTGGCACTAACAGACCAGCCAGAAGGAGAAAAAGGTGGAGGAGAAAACTCATCTGACTTAAACTGGAGATGTATGCATAGGTGGAGCACCAGAGAGGCAGCATTAAGGCAGATGACTTTTTTAAAGGATATTTGTGGACCTGTTTAGGGCGTGCAGAGATTGTTTGGTGTTTATTCAGCTGATTATTGATTAGTCTCGGGGTTTGAAATGTGGAACATTGCTCTCAAATGTTTGGCTGAATGAATAAATAGTGAAGTGCTTGATAACTTGTTTAAAATTTAAATGGAACTGAGAGGAGTTTTTAAGTGATATTGAAAAAGTCTCTCTTCTAGATATCTGCCTGATCCTAATCCACAATTTAAAATGGGATTATCAGCACCAAAATAGGTTATTTATAAATGATATTTCTTAGCTTCACGATCGGGTTGGAGGCTGGAGCTGAACTGACAGACAGAAAAAGGACAGAAGAGAAGAAGAAAGATAAACAGGAGAGTGATAGAGCTCGAGCTACAGGCTAAAACATGAGCTAAAGGCTAAACCACGGCTAAACTGTTTGTGATAATGTTCATTCCAACCCACATGCAGCAGTTATTCTGTCAATAAAATGAAGAGTGAGTCTACGTTTGTTCTAACTGGTAGAGGAGCAGGACAGAAAGATTCACTAACGTTACACGTTAGCCTACAGACTGGCGAGCTGTGAGAGGCACTAATATAGCTGACAATTAAACTACAGTGCAAACTGTTGTTTTCATCCTTTAAATGTCACGTTTTGGTTAAAGTCTGTGGCCCCAGGAAGACAAAAAAAAAAAAGTAATCCAATTCTCTAACGCCTATCAGTCAAACAAGAAATCAGCCGACCAAAAAACACAAAAGTTTAAGGTCTCATCTTAAGATACATCCACAAACACGAAAATCCAGCGTGATGAAGATCCAGCCCCATGATGGGAGTAAATCCCCCGACAGCTTTATCTTTAAACACAGATCTTTGTTTTCTTTGTACCTTACATATGCAGACACACAATTTTCTCTACTTAAACTCATTGTGTTCTATATCACTGCAGACAAACTTTGACATGCTTCATTCAGCTTTTCCACAGCGTTTTCAGACCTCCCACTCCAAGGCAGACTTATTTTTCAGTTCTGAAAATGACTTTATATCGTTACTCTTAACATACCTTTACCCATTCTTTACAGTGAAACAGTTTTTATCACAGCATTGATACAATTCAGGTTCATTTGACATTACTGTTCTGATGTGGCACTGTCACAACCCATCAGTACTTTGCCAGTCCACTTTTTTTTTTTCCACTTCTGCTTGTGTGCGCTTCTGTGATCCTTGCTGAGGACAGTGAGCCAAAGAGCACATTTTTGCGTGCCCTCACTTCAGCAAGTAGTAGTAGTAGTTCTTGGATAGTAGTGCTTGGATTCATGTGTGCGCACAGATTCGTGCACCTGAATATTTTTGTGCGCAATATGTTTTCTTGATTTGAGCGTACGCCATGTTTCAATGGGAAATTCATGCAAATCTCTGTACATGAGGCCCCAGGTCTGGTTCTTCCTGAAGCAGACGATGATCTCTTTGGTCTTGTCCGTGTTCAGGATCAGGCTGTTGTCTTCGCTTCAGCCCACCAGCTGCTCCAGCTCCTCTCTGTAAGCCAAGTAGTTGTTGCCCCTGATGAGGCCCACCACTGCTGTGTCATCTGTGAATTTCACAAAGTGGTTTGTTGCATATCTGGGGGCACAGCGTGAACAGCAGAGGAGCTCACCAGAGTTCTGATGTTGCACAAAAAAGTTCCCATGAATCTGATGTTATCGGTTTACTACACTGTGAAAAATAAAGTTAAAATGATTTTAAACCAGCTGACCCAAAAAGATAAAACAATGATGTCTGCAGCATACAGACTCACTGAGTCAACAAAACCCCAAATTATCAAGTTTAGAAATGAAATGTTTCAAATCTACTTAACAGTATTTGTCCCGTTACTGAAAAAAAAGTGATATATTTCTTATTACCTGTTACTGTATTTATTACTCCCTGCCAACAGTAATATATTACACTACTGATTGAATTACTTTTCTTTACATTCAACAAAATTTGGTGATTGTGTCCTTCCTCTGACTGATTCTACACATGGCCTCTGTGTCAACATCAGGTGTTACATTATCAGCAGTTGTTTTTTTTTTTGTTTGTTTGTTTGTTTTTTTTTGTCTGCAGCCCATGAACACATCAAAGTTACAGACTATCTGAAATAAACATCTGGTTCAACTGAGGATGAGAAACACAAGTTTTTTTAAATCCAGTCTAAGTTGATCGAAGCTGAAGGAGACCTCGTATCGTCTGGGACACAGTTTGAACCTGACAAAGATGCTGCTGTTAGCTTTCCTCTTGACGAAACTAATGTGATGGACATATTTTCAGCTGCTAGCCAGGGTTTTTTTTCATCTCAACATTTTAAAGATCATTTTCTGGTGATAGAAAATTGATTAATAACATGTTTGTCATGATTTCAACCTACAAGAGCTGCTATGAACAGCTTCTAGCCACTGGGTGTAGCTGTGGTCTGCTGGTAAGTTACACTTTGTTTACTTTAGAGGCAACAGGTTAGCAGATGAGGGGCTGACAAACTCCTAACTATCCGTCTGCTTCAGCTAAGCTAAGGTAACATAAATGTCGGCTAACCTAAACTTTGTAATTTAATGTGAGACATAATTTAACTTTAATTAATTCATTTATTAGCACTTTGATATGTGTCATATTTATTATTATGGTTTGTGGCACAGCATTACAAGGTCAGCTCAAAATGTGGCTCTTAAATAATCAGAAGAACTATAACAAGCCAGCCTGTCATCTGCTCAAATCAAGACAAACACATGATTAATTAATCCATTATCACAAGAAAACAATCTTTATTATGTCAAGATAATGAAAAAATATATAGTTATAAATCACAAGAAAAACTTGTTGTTATATCAAGATAATGAGATTTAAAAAAAAGTCACCATGTGATAACTGTGCATTAATGAGTTATTGTTTGTGTGAGTAACTGTAATATTATTACTGGACTGCGTTACTGACCAACATTGTAGATGATATTTCATAACAAATAACTGATTTCATAAGTACACTGTCATAACTTCTAGGAGGGTGAATTATTTAATACTCATGGTGTTTTTGTAGTGACACCATTTGACGGTTTAACGGGACTGATTCTTTGATTGGTTAAAAATGGGAGAAATGTCATAAAATAAAAAGTACACATTTAAACAAACATCTAATATGTTGTTTTAACCAGTTTAAAGCAGATTTTTTATTTGGACTTCATACCAACCCTATTGTGTCACTGTCCGAGCCATCTACCTGCAGTCTGTGGGGATAATGGTCACTTCTGGCACTGACGGTGGAGGTCTGCAGTCGGAACTCTCTCAGATCACCACAAAGACTTCAGTCCAATCAGGCTCTTCAAGGACTCACGTCGGGTTTCCTCAACCCACTGAAAACTCTTGAATAAACAGTTTTATTCACAGAGTGCAGTACGAAGGATGGTTTTCAGCTTTATTATGAACAGATTTTTTTTTTTTTTGTTAATGGAGTGTGTTGCGGTTTAAATGGACTCACCTTGAAGCTCGAGTCATTCTGCGGCAGGATTTATAAAATATAAAGTGAGTCCTTTCTCTCACAGGTATAAAACGTAGAAGATGAGAAGATAATTCTTTATTGATCCCCATAGAGGACATCCAGTATCATCAGTAAACCAAATTTCTTTTTGCAGAATCATCTAGTTCTCACATGGATTGATGCATCAGATCCAGTCTGGGATCATCCTTTCTGGATGAATGATAATAAACACACTTTGATTGAAAGTATACAGATTCTCTTCATGTGTTTCATGTGCTTACAGAGTATGAGAGGTTTCTGCAGTTGCAAGGAGACACCAGAGGGTGGCAGCACTGTGCTACAGAGCCACTCAATGCCTCCATAGGTTTTGGTTTCCTGTGTTTTGATTGGTGTGACAGACGGTGTCAGAGTGAAAGAGATGAATAAATAATCTTGTTTCCCATGACATCAAACTTTCCCCTCCTACAGTTTGGAATGCTTGCACAGCAACACACACACATTAATGTACATATATTATAACTTTGTGTGTGTGTGTGTGTGTGTGTGTGTGTGTGTGTGTGTGTGTGTGTGTGTGTGTGTGTGTGTGTGTGTGTGTGTGTGTGTGTGTATGCATGCACCCTCTTCACCTCCCTTCATACATATTCCTGCTCACCTGAGCTCAGACATGAATGTAGAAACAGAGCCCGAGCGGAGCAACGCTGCAGGATTGATTCATAACATGCTGACAGTCTGTTCCTCACGTCGCTGTGAGTGACTTCTTACACTCTGACACCTTCACATCTGTGTAGGGTGGCAGCAGACTGACACGAGCACACACACGCACACGCAAACACACACACACACACACACACACACACACACACACACACACACACACACACACACACAATCCTTATTCTCTCCCTCTCTCTGTCAGGCAGCTCTCCTCTAACAGATGGGATGGGACCGATGCCAGCTTCCAAACTGAAGCTTGACAACCTGAGAGGTGTCAGAGATTAGGGGACGAAGGAGTGAGGGACAAACGGGATGATGGAGGAGAGGAGAGAGGTGTTATATCAGGAGGATGTACAAAGAGAGGAGAGGAGGGACGTTTTAAAAGAACACAGTCTGGGTTTTGGATCACGCCTTCTCCTCCAAGCTTCTCTGCCTGCGTGTCGCTCTTTAAAGAAAGCAGAGAGGTTCAGCTGAAGTGCAGCCGTCAAACCAACCTGTCAGTTCTCACCTTGAAGCTCCTGTAAATCCCAAACACGCTGCTGTAAACCAAAACGCTCTTCAGAGCTTTAAATTATGCTGATGTTTACTGCAGTGACAGTTCTTACTCAGCTCCTCTGTGAGGGGAGCTGAAAGAAACAAGTCCTGAAGACTTTAGATAAAACTGAAAGAGGAAGTCCAAACGCTCCATTCAGGTTTTGTTTGGACCCCCCCCCCCCCCCCCCCCAAAAAAAATAAAAAAAAAGACAAAGAAAAATTGCTTACCTCGTTGCATTGTATCCGGTAAAAATTTGTCAAGAAAAAGAATAGTGTTAAAAAGAAGTTCAGATGGCCCTAACTACTGCCAAGAAAACAATACTGCTCAACTGAAAAAACAGAAAAAAACATTACAACAACACAATGGAGACCTCCTCACACACATTGTTCCATTAATATGGAACAACAATCAACAGGAATCGGTTAGAAATCCACCATATTTATTCAACAGTTCTCACCACCATCTTGATGCCAGCGAGTTGATTCCACAGCACAAGTCACGTGCACCTTCACGCGCACCTCATCACTCACACATTGCACTCCTGTTTATATTCACTGGTGGGCACACGAGCAACAGGTAGGGCTCTTGGGGTCAGAAGTAGTAGGAGGTGACTACCTCATGCAGAGGCATGAGGTAGTCATGAAGGGGCTGGGACCCGGACCCACACCTTCATACATTCGGTGGCGGGCCCCTCCTCCTGGGGGGGGGGGGCCCGGGGGACCTTGCTGGAGGGCCTCTGGTCAGGCTGTGGGGGGGTTGTGGTTGCTGGGGGTGGGTGCTGTGCACAGACTCCCTCCCAGGCCCTTTGGTGTTGCTCTTGGTGCCTTTGGGGGTGCGGGTTGGCACCCCTTTGGGTCCTGTTGGTCAGTAAAGTGGCTTTTTTTTCCCCTTGTCTGCATTTGTCCTTCAAGTTGAGCACTGTGTCCGATGTCAACGTTAAAAGACCAATGCATTTTTTTTTTATATCAGTGAAACATAAACAGTTATGATACGTTGCTGTCAGTGACCATCACCAGCCCTCCCTGTAGGCTACTCCATCAAATCAAACTTTATTTATTTTCCAATGTGAGCTGAAGGGGAGGGCTGTGCTACACCACAGTGTGAAAGAGGGGAACTAGTGACAGACACGTTGACAAACTATCCGGTATTTTCTGAACTGATGATGCAATGCCCCCACCTCTCACTTACTTCTTGTATTCACTGCTGTCTTCCCATGAGCCAAATGCGCACGCCCTGTGTGCCATTCTCTGTTTTTAACGGACTTTGTGGCAGCGTCACAGGGCCACCTACAGCCCTGGCATATGTACTACAGTGGTTTCAGTGGGTTTCAGCGCTTTCGTCTGGACGCCCATATTTCTTGTCAGGGTTCCATCTTTACAGCAAACTTTTTTGATATCAGAAAGAATGAAAGTGTTTTCGGCTTTGTGTGGATGTAGAATCAGGCTGGTTTGTTCGATTTGTTTCAGGGAGAGTTTTGAGAGGAAGGTGAAAACAACTAACTCCAAAATGTGACTCTTAAGGACGATGAAATGAAACTCATAACACCTCAAACATCCTTGATGTGATCGTTACACTGCACGATGTTGATGTTCACAGCCTGGCAGCCCCGAGACACTTAATGATGTTATGATAGGATGTTCTCTGGATGCTCTTTCTGACTCTCAAAGAGTTCCCAGATTCCTCATATTTGGGTTTTTAACTCCAGCAGGCAGACGTAATTTCCTACCAGCGGTCAGACTTGATGTCACAATTTCATCTGAGCAAAAAAAGTAACTCTACAGAGTCTCAATTAGTTCAGAAAGGACACGGTTTCCCGGTCCGTCTCTCTTGATGCAGCTGCAGGGAGGAGGAAGGACAGGAGAGAGAAATGAGAGGGCATAAAGATGCTCGGGTGGCAGGGGACAGAGAAAGAGAGGAGAAATGAGACGGGCGCTCTGTTTGATGTTTTCTGCTGGTACTGAGGGTCCAGGAGGCCCCAGACACATTACAGAGATGATGAATAACAGAGAGGAGAGTGAGAACAGACAGACGGACAGATGGAAGGAGGAAGTTAAGGAGTTCGACCACACGAGAGGAGACACAGAGAACACAGTGTCTTCATGTCTTTACAGGGACCGTTAAAAGTCCAAAGTTTACCAGTTTTTGCACTTTTATGAGCGCAGATTTGTCTTTAATTCCTAAAACTGAGGTAGGATTCAATCACAGCATTTTTTAATATTCTAAATATTTTATGCACTCAGCATAGAAATTTAAATCTCACTATGTATTTGTCCAGCTTTCACATTCAGCTACCAGAGAGTGGTTTTGAGTTTAAAGCATGTTTCCATGTGATTCAACTGGCTAAAGATGCTCCTGGGGAGGAGGTGAGAACCAGGCCTCCACAAATTCTTACAGACACAAAGGTTACACAGGATATTTTCCAGCTTTGGATACCAAGTCGACAGACTGGTAGGATGGCTTGGATGTCACTGGATCACCATTTTGTTAACAAGTAATCCATAAAAAAAGAAGAAGAAAGAAACACATAAATGTCCAAAAAATGGAGCAACGCCTACAAGCTAGTTCAGGCAGACAACTCGAGCAACGCTGCTACTCACATCACATGTCCCACTGGTCATAACCTTCTTCCAATCATGTTCTCTGCCTCTCAATTCTGCGTTCTATTTAAACTGGGAAACTCTCCCCAGGGGGTTATGTTCTGTATGTTTAACTCATCACTCCTCAGTGTTGCCGTGTAAACCTTTCTGCAAGGAGTGATGAGATCGGAGCCTGGCGCCAAACATGAAAATATATTTGCTGTTGCAGTAAAAACATTTAAAACGCGAGTTGACTGACTGAAATCTATAACAGAAAAGACTTAAAACCTGAATTGGAAAAGGAGATCTAGGCAAACAAAACTAACTCTGGATTCCCTTCTAATGCCAGGAATAAACCAGATGCGTCTCCCGTCTGGCTCTGCTCCTTTGCGTGTTGACTGCACACGTCACCTCACACAGTGACAGCTGTGTGTTCAGTCCGGCACCTTGCAGGAAAACCAGACAGCTGGAGTCCCAGACCGAGGAGTTCCTGCATTTCCCACCCCGAAGATAATCCTCTCCTGGTTCATGTTGGGCCCTAAAACCTTAAACCTGTTGACTCCTGATCTGGCCCTGCTCATTATGTTAGTTTGTTGTTGTAGTTTGTTTTATTTTGAAAGTCACTTGGCCTTTTTAGATGGTTTTTGTGTACTTCTTGTCCCGCTCAATTTGCTTTTTGTAAATTGGTGCATCGTAGCTCCAGCATCTGCCAAATTTAAGAGACTTGCTTATCTGCTGAGACCAGCTGCAGCGGGGACGTAGCCAAATCATAACAAAGTGGATCCAGTGCGAGTTAACAAACTGGCTTGAATAGAAACTTATCTGATCCTGTACTGTGATGGAGTGGAGCCAAGTGGGAGGTGCAGCTTATGTATTTTGTATAACAGGATGAGCTGTCTCATCTCTGCTCTCATTGTGACTGCCCAGTGCTCTCTTGTTAGCCAATCAGTTAAAATAACCACCCTATATAGACAAGCACCGTTTGTTTTGTCTGCCTTCGGCTCTGAGGTTCCTCCCTCTCCCTAGTTGCCTCCGGTGCAGGTGATGTTGCAGTAGCTGCCACTGTTTGTGTGCTATTTCGTTGATTTCATGTCACCGATTGATTGTTTGGGTTGTTTACAGTTCAGCATTGTCCACCAAAGCAGCTCACGGGGAATCCTCGCTTTGACACTTGTTGCTCTTTGCCAGCCGTGTTCTTCTCCCTGGATTTCTCTCCCCCACATGGTCCCATTCTCTCCCACTGGTAAGCTCCAGTCTATTAGGTTCCCGTCCCTTACATCCTTGGTTTTATAACCTGGTTTTATAACCTAAGCCCGTGAGTGTGAGCAGGAATGGTTGTCTGTCTCTGTGTGTCAGCCCTGTGATTGGCTGGAGACCAGTCCAGGGTGTACCCCACCTCTCACCCTAAGACAGCTGGGATAGGCTCCAGACACCTGCGACCCTGAACAGGACAAGCGGTATAGAAGATGAATGAATGAATGAATGAACTTGTTTGAAAATGAAACATGTTTTGTATTTTGTATCCGAACCATGTCTTGTGCTCCATTTGTAAAACAAACTTGAGTACCTTATAAATTAATCTCCCTGGGTGAAATTCCCGGGTGCTGTTGTGAGCTTCTTATAGGTTAAGTTGAAATTCAAACACTGTAAAATTTAACCCAACTGCACCTTTGAGTGTTTTTGCCTTACTTGCCACATTTGGTTGTTGAAATTCTCTCTTATGAACTTGAATTAAAATCTAAAATATATTAACAGGCCTTTTTTAGTTTTGCAGACTAAAGTGTTGAAGAGAAATTTTAATACTTTTTTTTTTTTTATCTCAGGCAGACTTACAACTCACGCACAGAGCTTCTAGTAGGTGTTGGTTTTTGTGCCTCTCGTGGACAAAATGGAACATCTTTGCAGATTTTGTCTCGTGCATGTCAGTGAAGTTTTCTGGTTATAGAAAGATGAAGCCATCCCGTTGTCTTCTCAATCAGTCATGTCTTGAAAGAATAAAAAAAAGAAAAAGAAAGTGCTGAGTCACTGTTAACTCAACGCACAGTCAGATGAATTAATAAGATTCTGGATTTGGCGAGATCAAACTGTTTCTGACAGGCGGAGGCAGAGAACGGGGAGGCAGACGCAGCTTCATCTCTCTTTCAATCATAATGTTAGCAGGCGGCTAATGAGTCCAAAATGACAAACTCACCGACAGTCATCACATGCTCACTCTGCTGCCATCTGAATTGCAGATAAGGGAGGTAAACTGGAGGTTGTGGGATCATTTGCATGCTAAAATGCTCCAAATTGTCAACATGTGGACGATTTCACCACAATGAAGTATGAAATCTCCAAAGACAGAGGCTCTCCAGTGACGCAGTTCAGCTTAGCAAACTGAAAAGACTAAATGAGAACAATTATGTGCGGGCTGATGCTGCACATTAGGGAACAAATGAGAGAGAGAGAGGATTTATGCAAAGAGGGCTCGGGGAAACGATGACGGTAGCTGCGTGGATTGTGCTGACGGGAAGAGTCGGCAGAGCGAGATGTGTGGAGGAGCCTGCTGCGCAATCAAATCAACCCCGTGTGAATCAAATCATAATGGCTCTTCAAAATAATGTGCAACTAAAGCACCGACATGAGGAGACAGTGTGATTGTGGGAGATGAGGGAAAAGAAAGAATGAAATAAAGAATAAAAAAGATGAATGAAATCAGTTAGAATGGATTGAATGGATTCTATAGTTTTTACTGAATGTGAAGCTGTAAGTTTAAGAGCGCCCTCTGCTGGCTGGCTGCAGTTCAGGTCGCAAACTGTGCAGACATCATGTTCCAACATGTGCTGTGATTATTTAATGATCGCTCTGTAAAGATCCAGAATGTTGACATATGTTAATGTCCCATCATTATGCAGCACATTCCCTGAAACAGACCACAGTACTGTTTCCATGATCTCTGTGTTCAGCATAATGAGCGTCCGTGTGTGCACAACTGTGAGGAACAAGCAGTGATGGTAACCCAGATGTTTGTTTTTTTATGTGTGAGAGATACAGAGAGTGGACACAGGGATCTTTTCAGTGGTAATGAGCATGACAAACATGTGTCCAACATCTGGCAACAGTGGTTAAAAACCATCCAAACAGTCCCGCTCCTCATCCTCCCCTCTGGGGAAGGATGGGTTTGGCGTCCTCTCTTCCACACCGCTACCTCCTCCTCTTCCTGGCATCAGTGTTTTTAATCCTGTACCGAGCAGGGATGTAGCCAGAGGAAAGGAGCATGTTCACTGATGGTCTGTTTGTTGGCCTTTCTCCCAGCCATAGACGCTCTAATACATGGATTTAGTCCTTGTGGCGTCACAGATTTGAGCTTTGAATTCTATTTTCAGCAGTATTTGAAACGCTGACTCAGAACCGGTCCTGACTAGTTTTATGTCCTGGGCAAACTGTTCCTCAGCGGCGCAACAGTGATCCTCTCTGCCAAATGAGGCCAGCAGTGTGCTGTTGAGTGACGTGACTGAGCGGCAACACTCAAAGTAGAGCAGGGAGAAAGGTTATTAAAGCTACCAAAAACTAACAAGCAAAAAAATCATGAGGTGAGAAACTGAAAAAAAAACTTAAAATGAGGCTTTACAAAAACCATAATGAACTAAAACTGTATTGTGAGTTTACAAAAATAACTACAAAAGAAATAAGAGAGAATGTCTTTTTAAGTTTCATCTTTGTCAGTCTGGCTCATACATAAACTCACTACTTTAAACAGACGTGCCAATGTGTTAGCAGCGACTTGGGTGGGAGTCTCCCACTTTTTTAATCATGTCCCCTGCTCTCCTTCTGAATTGTAATTCCTCCCAATTATCCCCCCGTTTGTGATAATAGTGGCGCCTACGGCAATAACTTTTTTTTTCTTTCTCTTTTTTAGAAAAAAGATTGTGCCCTGGGAAGTTGCCCACATTGCCCATAGCAAAACCTGTCCCTGTGCTGACTCAACCTAACTTTAGTCAACCTAGCTTCAAGGTAAAGAGGTAGATTCAACTTAGAGCTCTATTCTCCTCAGTAATTCCTGCTGTCAGTCATCTCATAAGTTTAATCACTTTAAACATGACTTTTTTTTTTTTTTTGCACCTAGCTGTTAACATGTTTATTTTTGCTTTAAAGCACAGATTTTGAAAAAAACTTTATTCTACAGTGAACAGAGCAGGAAACCAGGAGAGAAGGTTGGGTAATGACGCTGGCTACATGGGCAACCGGGCAACTTAACCATGGACCAAAGCAGCGCCCACCAGGGACCGTCTTGTTTTGAGGCAATAGAAGTATCACAAAGTTCCTGCTATGCAGAATTTCTTACATTCTTAGAGCTATGAAACAGTTCCTGTGGTCAAACACTTCTGAGAAAGGGGCAGACTTTCTGACCTCTGTTTTACTTAAATTGACACTTTTTGTTTTTATTAAGGTTAAAATGTTTGTGTTTTTTGTACTGTTATTAATTCACTGTTGTCAATTTGCTGCTTTGTGTGCCTTGAATTGGTCCCCCGGGGACAAATAAAGTTTTTTGAATCTGAATTTGATATTTCAACCAGTCACCAGAGACAGCTTGTATTCTTTTGGCTTCACTTTTGGGCAACTGTTTGGTAGCTCCTCTTTTGTAGAGTCTTCAGAGGAAGTGTTTTTAGAAAAAAAAAAAAAAAAAAAAAAAAAAAGCTAATGATACCAGAATATCAAAGAGTGCGGAGTCATTAACAGTGGTGTGAGGAGAAATGAAAAAGGCAAAAATATGAGGGTGAATGCAAATGAGCAGAAACACTTAGAGAAAGGAGGCACTCTGAGGATCAGAAAGTGGTAATAAGAAGTGAAAGCAGAGAGAATCCTCACACCCACACCTCCTGTGTCCTCCCTGAGAGCACTCAGACCCACAAATCCTCTCCCAAACCAGCAGCTCTGCAGCTCAGCTCTCAGCCACTGTATCCTCTCTACATATTCCAAATCCCATGATGGTTTTATTACCATAATCCTTTTGAACGGCAGCACAACAGGAACACACACATACACACACAGAGGCAGTCAACAAGCCAGGCGACCAGTGGAACAGCTGCTCCTTGAATTTTATCTGAATGCCAAAGACTCACAGTTTTCACAATTCAGAGTTAAATTGGTCAGCTATTTTTTTGTTTTTTGGATTATTTAAAACTTTTTCAAAAATCTGTATTAACAGATGATCTCATTACGTAAGTGTCTCTATTCTTGTTCAAGATTTTGTTGAAAATTTATGTGATTTTAAAGTTAAGCATACAAAGCTTCATGAGAGGAGCTGAAACGATGAGGTCATCACATAAGGACCTCCTAATTGGTTCATGACACAAGAGAGGCAGGCATCAACCAATAATAATAATAATAATAATAATAATAATAATAATAATAATAATAATAATAATAATAATAATAATATAAACATAATTTATAATGATCATAACTTTCTTCAAATTCACTTTATAGTCTGTTTGAAGGAGGGATTAAATTTCTTAATCTAGATTATAAAATGTAAAACTGGCCAGCTCTCTCTCTCTCTCTCTCTCTCTCTCTCTCTCTCTCTCTCTCTCTCTGAGGTCTTGGATCAGCCTGTGAGTCATCCCATCAGTCAGTCAGTCCATTAGCTTGTCAGTCACCACGACAGCCAACATCCAGAAGGCTAATCTTTGATCTTGTCGTCTTTCTAACAGCTAACCTTGTTATGCTTTCACCTCAGTGACACACACACAAACACACATGCGACAAACACACACACATACTCACACAGCCTCAGCTAGATAACAAGGCCAGCAAATGAGGCTAACCTCGTGTAGCGGAGCAGCAAATTAAACCCCAGCAGCCTCACGCTGCACCGCCGCTGCTCACAGAAACGATGATGACGGTGCTGATGGTGTCTGCGCTGCTGAGACCTGAAACATCACCGCCTTCTAATCACTGTTTGATTCCCCACAGTGACAAAAAAAGAGAAAGAAACAGGAGAGGAGAGCAGGAGGAGGATGAGCAAAGGGAGAAGAGTTGAAAAGGTTCACTGAGGCTTAGAATAAAATATGCTTCTTTTTCTTCCATGAGCTAAATTTAGACGCCTGCCTGTCACTTAAAACAGCCAGTTAACGAAGCATCCAAACCCTCGCCTCCCACAGCAGCTCCCTGCTGGGTGATACCGGTTCTCTGATTTCTTTGAAGGCTAGAAAACAAATCTTTAAAGAGATGATAAAAGGCATCTTGAGGAAAGACACCAGAGGGCACCATAAAACAGGGCTTCAGGGTACCATTACAGAGACCTAACAGAACATTAGAAAGGAAGATGAAGACCTTGTAACAGGTGCTTAAGAGATGATACCTGTGCTAAATGTTTCAGGGTTACTGATCTCAAAGGCTACAGTAAATTATTGCTTTCATTACTGAGGGCTTCAGGGGTACCTTAACACAACCAAGAAATAATCTAGAAATGAAGACGGACCCGCCTGGGCTCCTTGTAACAAATGTTTAAGAGTAACTATCTATGGACTCTATTCTCATTTGAAGTGGATAAAATTATTTTATACATGTGGGTACCTTAAAACTGAAGCTTTCAAACACATCCCAGTGTCAGAAAAGAAGAAGCACACTTCAAAACACAAACGTCAGGCTGCTTTTGGGAGGCAGGGTTTGGATGCTTGGTTAACTGGCTGTTTTAAGTGCACATCTTTCTTTAATGACTTAATCATACGTTGCATCATTTAACTTATATTTGTTATTTTTATTGTTTAGAGCAGGGGTCCCCAAACTTTTTCCTGTGAGGGCCACATAACTTTTCCCTTCTCTGATGGGGGGCCGGGGTCAGTTTGTAACAGAAAAAGTGTGACGATCGCAGGGGTGCCTAAAGGTAAACATTTATTGTTTTCCAGAAAGCCACACATAATCAAATATTAATAACCCTCTCTGGGATCCTCACAGAAAAAAAGTCAGGAAATAAATAATAACACTGTTAATGAAATTACATTACACTGATGGGGCACAGACTGCAGAAGGGTGGAACAGAATGTCATGTTCCATGCATGTATTAGTCTCGATCGTGTGGCCAGACTGAAAATAAAATCATAATGCGTCTCTGGTATTGTTCAGGGGGCCGGGCTAAATGTGGAGGCGGGCCGTAACCAGCCCAAGGGCCATGGTTTGGGGACCGCTGGTTTATTGTCTCGTGCAGAAGCTCCATTATTCTTTTACTTACTTGATTTATTTTGTTAGCAATATTTAGTGTTTATTCATACATGTTGAATAGTGAGAGCACAGTTCAAAATGAATTCATTGCATGCTTCTTTGAAGATACTTGGTGAATAAAGGCTGTTCTGATTCTGAGTTTGAGCTGGTGTACAGTGTACATTCAGACTAACACTTGACACATGCTGACTTTTACAGCTGGTTTTGGGGTACCTCAAAATACACCAGGATTTCAGGAAATAATTAATAAATAAATCCATACAAACATACATGCATACATTGATTCTTATACAGTTGCATCCAAAAGTCAGTGCTAAAGGATTTCCCAAGAAGGTGCAAAAAACCTGTGTACAAACCTTAAGGGCACCTTAAAACAGTTTCTAAAATTGTGGTCTGCCTTGACAATGAAATTTTCTTCATTATTATTATTATTATTATTATTATTATTATTATTATTATTATTATTATTATTATGATTTTGTAGAACATTGAAAAAAAAAAGTTTGCTGGGACTTAAAAAAGTTTCCTCGAACTCTCCCCAGAGAAAACAGTCAAGCTAATGTTATTCCATTAACGAGCCTTCAGGCAAAATCCTCATGTATCAGTGGCTTAAGACGAGATTAGTAAAAAGAAAATCAAATGAAGAAGAGAAAACCTCCGACACTGGTCAGGAGAAGGTGCAGCAGCGAGATGATTCAGCCACAGTGAGCATTGTGGACACTGTGGAAGCTAACGTTAGCGCCAGTGCATGGAGGATGCCAGTTTATATAACATCCGTTGGCTGTTGTTCCAGGGATATTTAGCTTTGTGGTCGATGAGGTTTTTTTGTTTGTTTGTTTGTTTGTTTTTTTGGGGGGGTTAATTGGTCCTTGGTCTGAAACAATTTAAGAAACACTGCCTTAAAACACACCCTCACAATGTGTATGTGAGGTTTGTAGCAAATCTCAAAAGCAACAGTATAAATCAGTGACTAAGTAGAGTACAGTTATTTGTACATCTGTTCAAGTACAATTTCTATTTAATTTTTAGGTGTCATACATTGGAATCGAGTCATTTTTGTGTATTTCTATTGTTTGAAATAATTAAAATGCTTATTGAGAATAAAACCCCCACCTCATTATTGAACTGTGCATATTTTAGCTGAATACTCAGGCCAGCAGCACTACTTGATTAATATCAGTCATCATGGTGGTAGCTGGAGAGTCACATGCATTCTGAGGTGGTACTTGGTGTAAAAAGTTTGAGAACCACTGCCTTATAAGATCAAAGTAGACCTTAAAGAGTACCATCACAGCTGTCTCCTGAAAGACATGCAGAACAGGGCACCTTAAAACCATCTTAAAACCACCTTAAAACCACTGAACAGGTGTTACCTTGTGTGACTATATAGGACACTGAGGGGTGTGACAATGTGTTGATATCTGATCTGCATGTACGTAAGAATAAACGTTGGCTCACTTTCAGTGAACTGTAAGAATGAGGATACGCTGCCTTCAGGGTACCACATGAGGAAGCTTTGGATGCCGGGGGCTGTTTCTTTGTGTCACCATGTCCTTGAATGACCAGGGTCAGAGCTGTGTCTGTCAAACTCTATCTCTGTCTGAGCCTTCTCACTGCTGCACCCGGTCACCTGTTCTGTTTATGATTTTCCCTGACAGAATCTCAAAAGACTGAGTATCCACAAAATTGGATTACTACTTTATACAGAGTGTGAAGTGTCCAGAATAAAAATGAGAGCAGGGTACACTGCCAGCAGCTTGGATTAGGACAGCTCTTGCAGAGGTCAGCTGTGCAGGTTTGGGTTCTCATTAGGATGATATCTGGACACCTTGCAGAGGATGCTAATGTTTGGTTTCTGTCTGCACAAACTCAAGCAGACAGTGAGTGTCACAGTCAGGTTCAGCAGTGTTTCACGCAAGAAAACTGTGTCCATTTGAGGATTATATGTATTTCATAACTTCCAACATATACATCACTTAATCTTTGTTAAACTGTTCACAAAATGCAGAGTTCTTAAGGTTCACGAAGGATAGGATATAGATAAAAAAAAAAGTACATAGGCTCCAGCCACCCACGACCCTGAACAGGAGAAGCGGTATAGAAGATGAATGAATGAATGAATGAATGAATGAATGAATGAATAAAACATACTGGCTACAGACCATGCCATCCTCCTCTCCCACCCTCTCCTGGTTTAGGTCATACTTCTCAAACAGATCCATATTAACAAACTTTTCACTTCCACTGTTCATCTATCTTAAGGTGTCCCCCAAGGTTCAATGCTCGGTTCTTCCCTTTTCCTTAACTGCATGTTCCAGGTCGGTAATTTCGTATGCATAAAACATAAAATAAGATTTTCTGTCAGAAAATACACTTACATATGTAGGGGTCGAGGTAATCACAGAAGGGGGGCGCCAGAATCAGTCCAAACAGAGAGGTTCTCATAGGACCTTTAAAGACATCTATTGAAATGAATCCACGGTTAAATCTACCAGATTAAAATCACTTTATAAAACATGAGAGCCGACTTTATATCAATCGGGCTGATAAATGTTAACAATTAAAGCTGACGTCACTCATTATAAAAAATTAATTTGTTCAACAATCACACCAGGGAAGTCGTGGATGCATTACAGTTCCTGTAAGAACTTTCAAAATGGCCATTAACTGACTGAATCGTTTACTGATGTCTTTTTTCTGACCAAGACCATTAGTCAGTGTGGAGCCGAAATGTTACCCAAAAATGTTCTACCCAAGTGTTAGAAAGGAAGGAAATAGACTTCAAAACAAACAAGTGAGGGTACCTTGTAACAAGTGCTTGTAGAAGATGCTAAAGGGCATCTAAAAATAATACTTGCTACCTAAAGGATAAAAGACAGAAACAGAGTTTTAAAAGGTTGCCGTAGTGCACCTTAAAATTGATGGTAAACATGCTTCCTGTGTCAGACCCTTAGGGGTACCTTGACATAGGTTCTCATGACCTATAGACCTGGTCCGAGTCGACGTCGTCATCAAGATGCGCACGCATTTTAGCAACGGAAGCAGCATTTAGCTCCATTCATTCAGATGAGTTTTCGTTCTTTAAATACTAAATTCAAACTGTCAGCAGCATAAAAAATATCCAGTTGTTCTGTGTTCAGTTGTCAGAAACAAAACAACACCATGGAGTCAACTTCTATGGGGTTCAGAGCGTTACAGAGTATTAATAATCTGAAAATATCAAAGCAATAATATCCTGATAGATATTAGATACACTAAAACGTCTGTCCACTGACGGTCTGTCCACTTGTTGATGTTTTCCATCCGCTCACTGATTTCTCATGAAACTGGGAGTCGTTTACCATCCTAGCTGTTTACAAACAGCGGAGGGTTCTGTTGGACAGGGGAAAACTTATGTGTTGCTTTAAAGTGCGTTTCAAGGGGGGTAAAGGATGCTGAATTGGATGCTATACATTCTTTCTTTTGCGAAGAGTTTAAAGGCAGCTCAACAAAAAGTCTTAACACATCTGCTGAGAGGAATTGAAACCGTGACTGACACAGGATGTGACGGATTTGACTTGCTGTTTATCTCCTGTCTAGCTGTGTCTAACCTGCCCTCTCTCCCTCTCTCTGCTTCAGAGATGCTGAGTGCTGAATGTTGGGGTTGATTGGATCACCTGAGCCTGGCCCTGAGCTCTGCCGCTGCATGCTCTCTCTCCCTCTCTTTCATTTGGCTTCACACATCCCAGCCACCACATGCACTTTTCTTGTTTTGTCTTCCTTTGCTTTGCCTGACAAACACCCCACACTTCATTGTCACACACATCCACACTCACGACACTGACTGGACTGACTAACACGCCCCATGTTTTGCAGTTATTTGGTTTATTTTCTCTCATAAACATTCAGCCTTGGCAGTGCTCGTATCGTGTCCTTCCTGTGTTTGTCAAAGCCCTTGAGCCAGGGTACGACAAGGACAAGACCAGGGAAGAGGTATGATGGATCACATTGACCACATGGGACCCCAAAGTTAACACAAATTGAATAAATTGCTCCAAATTAATGGAAACACAACAGATTAGAAATCCAGAGGAATGTTATCGTGCTTGTTTGCTCTGGATCAAGTTGGTGCAGATTTCTGGCGCTTTGTTCCAGCAGCACTCTCCGCCTGCTCCTCTATGTTTAAAGTCGCAGCACTGACACAGGACTCAGTCAGCAGCAACAAAGATGAAGACAGAAACAAGAGGATTTGGAGGATTATCACTTTAAATCCTATTTTTATGCTTTATTTTTCCTCACTGCCTCCTGGAGCAGACGCCGCTGCAGGGGAACAATAACGTTAATCTAAATGTTTCACACGCTGACTTCAGGGTTCAGAGGGAACTCTTTTACCTTCAGGCGGTCCTGATCTATTCTTAAGCACATGGGCGCTTGTGGAATAATAATCCACAGTGTTTCCACTTTATTGAGTTTTCAGGGGTATTAATATTATAGAGTGTTCTACAAATTGTACGAGAAAAACAGCAGAAAATTAGTTTCCTGAGTCTTTTATTTGTTCTGCTCGGACAGTTTCTCACTTTAAGGATTAAGAATGTTTTTGTTGTTCTTTTCTGTTGTTTTTAATCCAGTGCAGAGAACAGCTGCTGCTGTCATGCTCACTTTAACACTTTACAATCCATTCTCAGTCATATTTGCATTTCTGTCATCCCTGTGTCCTCCTCAGAGTGTGGCCTCGTTCGTCCTGCTGACAGGTAAGGGCACGGTCTCTCTCTCTCTCTCTCTCTCTCACACACACACACACAGCTCCAGCTAAGACCACTCTCTGATGTGAAGAGGGAGCTTAAGTGTGTGTGTGTGAGCTCATCTCATTTCCAGTTAATGCTGCTCACACTCATGGACACACACGCACAGTCATGTGTGTGTGTGTGTGTGTGTGTGTGTGTGTGTGTGTGTGTGTGTGTGTGTGTGTGTGTGTGTGTGTGTGTGCAGGAAGTATGATTAGGAAGAAATTTTTGCTGTACCATCACTGACATGCATGAATATTGATGCACAAGGAGGCAGGCTGCAGACATGCACACACACACACACACACACACACACACACACACACACACACACACACACACACAGACACACACACAAACACACAAACACAAAACAGCTCTGCAGACTCGTAATGGAGCAGAATACTAAAGTAAGGCTGTCAAACATGGCAGATACACACACAAACACACCTCACTAGACGAACATGTACACACACACACACACACACACACACACACACACACACACGGTTGTGTTCATGACAGAGCATCACCTCCTCCACCTCTGCAGGCAGACAGAATCTCTCCTTCTCCACCAAACGACCAACACCCCCCACAGCAGCGTTTTCAGTGACAGCGAACAGGCAGAGAAGCAGCCAATCAGCTTCAGAGAGGATGAGGATGATGAAATCAGAAAGATGAAGAAAGAAGGAAGGACAGGAATGAAGAAGGAGGGAAGAGGGTTCAGATAAAGGGGGGGGGGGGGGGGGGGGGGGGGGCAAAGAGAGAAGAAAGGAGGAGAGAAAAGGTTATGGAAGGAGAAGAAGTGAGGAATAAAAAGAACTCATGGGGACAGAGGAGGAAGAAAAGGAAGGAGGGATGTGGGAAGATGATGATGAGAATGAGAGGATTAAAAATAGATCAGGACATCAGGGCACTTCTCTAGGAAAGTGTGTAAAAAAGAAAGAAGGAAGGGAATGAGAAAGGAAGAAGAAAGTTACAGAAAAAAAAGAAAAGGAAAGAAACACGTAAATTAAGGAGAAAAGAAAACAAAGCATCAATGAGAAAAAGAAAGAAGAAAAGGAAGAACAGGCAAATAAAGAAACTGAACAATAATAAAAAGAAGAAGAAGAAAAGAGTGAATAAAAGAAGAAAAAAGAACTGAAAAAAATGAAAAGAGAGAATCTAATAAATAAATAGAAAAAAAGAGGGGGAAAAAGAAAAATTGTGGGAACGGAAAAATTGGAAAGGAAGAAAAGGGGAAGAAGTAAAAAAAGAGAAATTAGGAGATTTGGGATAGAAAAGATAAAAGCTAGTCAGAAAGAAAGAAAGAAAGAAAGAAAGAAAGAAAGAAAGAAAGAAAGAAAGAAAGAAAGAAAGAAAGGAGGAGACATCAAAGGAAAAGAGGAAGAGCTTTTTGCACAGAAAATAAAGATTAAAAAATAAACTCAAGACAGACATGAAGTCGACAGGAGGAGAAGAAACGGCAAACCAGAGAAGAGTGGGAAGAGAAAAAAAAACAGGGAGTGTTCAGAGGAAAGGAAGCGAGGGAGGGAGGGAGGGAGGGAGGGAAGTGAGCTGCTAAAGTAAGAAGGAATGTGAGGTCAAAGGTCAGGTGAGAGCTGGGATAAGAAGGAGAGGTGGTGATCATAAGGGTCAGACCTGTGATGTAAGCATGACCAGCAAAAACACAGGGACCTGTGTGTGTGTGTGTGTGTGTGTGTGTGTGTGTGTGTGTGTGTGTGTGTGTGTGTGTGTGTGTGTGTGTGTGTGTGTGCGTGTGTGTGTGTGTGTGTGTGGCCAGTGCTATGATGTAACACCCATAATATGCACAAGGGGTTTTTTTTTCCTAGAAAGCTTTTGGCCTCTTTGACTCCTAGAAAATTGTTTTCAGGGAAACTCACCTTTGACCTGCAGGGTGTCCGTCAAAAGCTCTGAACACCAAAACCTTTCTAGAAGCTTCTTTAAGGATAAGTTAGTGTGAGAGGAAATCAGGGCCACGGAAAGGATAAAGGATAGAAATTAAAAAATAAAGCTGTTTTCCAGAGAGGAAAGTTGTAATTTTAACAGGATAACAAAAAGTTTCAAGTTAACAGGTGGAGATTTACAAAATAAATAATGATTAAAGACAAAAATTTGAATGAAATAGGTCTGAGTTAACAAGAATGAAGCTAGAAGTGTATCAGAATTTTTTCAAAGGAAAAAAGTCAAAAAATTTAGGGCATATATTTTGTCAATTTACTAATCTAAAGTAAAAAATGGACACTAACAAAGTCATGTAAAAACGTTGGACATTGACATGAATACTGTTAAAATATTCACAGGAATCAAAATCATAAAAAAAATAGAAAAGAGGACATAACATCACAAAATAAAGTCAAAGGTTTTTTTTTAAGAAAAAGAAAGATGTGAGAAAAGCACGAGTACAGTCTGAAATTGACAAGGAAAACATTTTATAATCACAGGAATAGAGTAGAAATGTAGAAGTAAAGAACATACATTAAAAAAATAATAATGTCAAACGTAACAAAAAAAGAAAGAAATGAGCAACACAGTTAGGACGTACCAAAGGAAGGTCAAGAATTAATTGAAGAATTTAAAGGACAAAAGTTTTTCATTTACAAGAAAAAAACGTCAAATATTTAGAGGGATTACATTTGGAAATTTTAGCCTGCCTTCAAAATGTGAATTTACAAGAGTAAAGTTAGAAATTTACCAGAAAAAGTCTGACTTTAAGAGGGATCAGGTCAGAAATTTAAACGAGAAAAGTTCTATATATACAGGAATAAAGATCAGAAATTCACCAGAAAAAAATCTGAAGTCTGGAATTTACAGGAGTACAGTTACAGATTACGTTCCAAAAGAAAATATTCACACAAAAAGTTACAAAGCTGTACGTACATCCACAGCTTGAATTCTCGCTCTGATCCCACTGATGTCTTCAACTCAATGTCAGCAGTAAGCAGATGAGATAGAGAGATCTGTCTGAAACTACAAAGCCTTGACCTGTTTGACTCCTCGTTTATATCGCTGTGCCATTACGGCTCTGTAATTAGCAACAGAACACGCTGCAGTGATGTAGAGGCAAACCACTCAGAGAGGCAACACAACGTTAATTAGAGTCTGCGGAAAGAAACAACAAGATACACAGAGATACGGTTCAGTGGGCAAATGAGACTGCAAATGGGGCATACCGAAGTGGATGAAGAATACTCAGCATGTGTGTGTGTCAAAGGGTGTGTGTGTGTGTGTGGGAGGAAGGCATGTGCATGTATGTAGATTGACAAAAATCAGCCATATGCTCATACCTCCTGCTAACTGTGAGCGTGAGCGAATGCAAACGTGTGAAAGCTCTACGTATGCACATGCTGTATATACGCTCCGTGTGTGTGTGTGTGTGTGTGTTTCTGAGTTGGTGTGGGGGTGCATGAGGCAAAAGTCAAGCTTGTGAGCGAGCCCTTTCAGTGTGTGTGTGTGTGTGTGTGTGTGTGTGTGTGTGTGTGTGTGTGTGTGTGTGTGCGTGCGTGTGTGTTTGTAGGAGGCACCAGCTTCTTCAGAAAGCCTTTCCACAGAAAGTCATTAACATTCATTCACACAGGCAGCCTTCCATAAACAGTCATTAGAGGAGGAACACTTACTGTACCGCCGGATCACTGAGCCTCTTCACACTCCACATCCCCGCCTGATTCCCCGGTCTCCAATTTAATTTAAAAATCCATCAAACGCCCTGTGAAATAAATACTTTCACCCAGAGCTGAGCTACAAGTTTGCAAACTTTATTTATTTTTTCTTTTTTAGCTCTGAGGGCCTTTAAACAGAGACGTCTGAAAGTCCAATCACTCTGTTTGTGTTTGTGTTAGAGACATTCAGTTTTAGCTCATTGGGCTAATTACTGACTAATCAGGAGTGAATCTCATCATGTAAACAAAGCTTCAGTAATCTCTCTTTGTGTTTAACGTTAGCACCAAATGATGTCTTCAGATCGTTTTTTTTTTTTTTTTCAACAGCTAAAAAGTGAGGCTTGAAATATTAACATTTCAGCTACAGCAGTAAGGGTACTGTATAGTGAATTGGTGAAATATAGTGAAAAACACTGAAAAATGACATGTAGCAACATGTTTTACTGAATAGCTACATTAGGCTATCAATCCATCTGTTTCTTCAGGAGCCTATGGGTGTTGCTATGACAGATAACTACTTCTGCCGTTTGTTATCAGTTTCCAGTTGCCTTGCAACTATACGGCTGACCGCCGCCGGCAGCAGGGGCAGACTTTGAAGGCAGCACTCCAAGTAAATAAAGAGCTTGTTGAGTTGCACATCATCTAAAGCTACTACAGAGCTCTCGCAGGAACAAATCTAAAACATAAAATTAGCACAACACTCACTCTTTAACACTGTTCTTTAAGCAAGGCAGCTGAGAAAAAAATGGTTCAGAACCCGTTCAGTTTTGATCATCTTTAATTGTTCAAGGATTGTTCATTTTGATGTCTTTACTTACTCAGAGTGCTGAAACTCGTTGCAGAGAGTTCCGGAATGCCATTCAACAAAAATAAAGATCAAAAAGTTAACTGTTGTTTTTTATTCTTGATAATGACAGATTAATAAATATGATCATATGTTTCTGACTTCAAATCTAACCTGGAGAATTCAGAAAGGGTTAAAAAAAAAAAAAAAATCCAGGGCCACATAGAACCGGTGAGTGTTCTGTTTTTTAGAGCCTTTTTGAGGAAATTCACCAATCTGTGATGTCACAAATTGAGCAAATCTTACTCCAACATGTTAACCTCACATTTTAAAACTTTGTCCATGTTTGGTAATGACGTCCAAATTTTCAGGCTGAAATTTTTTTGTAAAATATGAAAGAAGCTAAAACCTCTGTAAACACAGAACAGTACTGAAGGAGTCCTGTTTAATTCCTGACTCGTGTGCATCACGAGGACTTGTTTCCAAACTGGGGACAATCAGCTGGTTAACGGTTAACTTTGTGTCATGATTGAGATTTGAAAAATGTTTATTATTTTAAGTTCCAGAGGTGTTTTGGTCTCAGGCATTTTCTAGCTCCTCATTAATAATCGTCTGGGTAATAAATGTAAATACCATGACTTCATAAAAAAAGAGAAACAGCTGTGTGGGCGTTTGTCTTCCTGCCCTTCATCACTCAGCATTAATTGCTCATTTTATTGGAGACAGAATTATTCATCCTGAAGGCACAGACAGGCAGCAGGATGTACTCATATCTATTATTATTATTTAGGTAAACAGATTGGAATGGCTTCATTACCAGAGAGTCAAATACTTTGTTTATGAAATCATTACAGGAGACGTGTTTTTGAAAAGCACTGTGTAAAAACACGTGTAAAATATGTGTAAAATAGTACACCCAGTGCACGCCTTGAGTTTGAGCCTTCAGCTGTTTTTTTAACTTCTTCAAGTTTCCTCCCTCTCAAATCTTTAGTCTGATTCTCAAGTGTTACTCCTACAACTAACCCCGGCCTCTCGAGCACTGTTCAAGGATGTGATTATGTCAAGAAGCTCCTCTGTTTCATGAAGTGTGTCTCTTTTTGCACCTAAAGCACTCTTGGCTGCTCTCAGTGGACCAATTAGACTTGAACTTTGGGATTGTTTCCTCTCCTCAAAGAGGTCCCACGGGCCCCATTTACTTTAACTTTGTTTAACTAGAGTAATCTTCTGAGTTATGAAGTGTTTCAACAGGACTAGTCAGCTTGAAAAGGAAATGTTCAGATGTAGTTGGAAAAAAAAAAAAATCAACATTTTTAACCACTTCATCTGGTGTCCAGCGCAGCCAGCAGTTACCCCTGATTCCCACATACTCCGTGAGCACCGCGGTCCATCAGTGCCGTTTTCAGCGCGTGCAAATGCACACTGGATCCGTCTCTGGAGCGGAGCGCAGCTCAGCGTACTCATAGCAGCTGGATACACAAGATCACAGGTGAACCACATGTTCCCGCAGGAATCACACCCATGACAACATACCTGCATGATAATTAATGAGTATGTTAAACTCACCTGCCCTCCCAGAGCTTCATTAATTCAGTCCTTCCCTTTTAGTCTCTGTTGGTGTCCTTATATAAAGGATGTGTCATATCGTATATAATTATAAGGTTTTCCGCCTCCAATATAAACTTTTCCTCGTCCATGGCGTCAGATTTCCTCTGGGTCTGACCCGCTGATGACTGCTGGCCCTGTGCCAGTGTCGTAGTTTTAATATAAGAGGATAATTTTACGATTGACAGTCTGAACATGGAGCTTTATTTTGAAAAGACCGGAAACTCTGGTCGTTTTCCAGTCTGGTTTCCTGTTTGGTACGATCTGCTCTGTGGAGATTGACGCATCTCTTTAGCGCACTCCGGCAAGAATAGACTCGCAGCGAAACAGCCGCAAGAAGCCGTTGGTAGCACGCATTGGAGACGAACCGTGGCGCAGGCAGTGCAAATGCACTGACTGACTAGAGTGGCAGCGAATTACAGTATAGTGTGCGGCGCTGACGGACCGCGGCGCTGACGGACCGCGGCGCTGACGGACCACGGCACTGACGGACCGCGGCGCTGACGTACCGTGGCGCTCACGCTGTATGTGTGAAATAGGGGTTAGAGAAAACTACCTAAGGCCAAAACTGTAGTTCCTCTTCTTTGCCTTTGCTTACAGCCCAGCTGGCACCTTGAGAAATGAAAACAGATCTCAGTTTAATCCCGGTCAGCATGGACAGTGTGGAAGCTGCTGATGATGACGTTGTGGTGACGAATATTCCGATGCAGTCACGCCTCTTTAAAGAGTCACCATACTGCATTCTCCAAACGCTGTCCAACTCCAGGCTAAAGTTGTCCCTAATGAGTGAGGGGAGACGAGAAAGACGGAACAGGAGCGACAGTAAAACATAAGAGACACAAGTGCAGTCAGGTTGGGGCACACAACCACAGAGGAAGGAGTGAACCTGGACTGAACACAGTGAGGGAAATGTTACAAAATAAAACAGGAAACACTACACATGAGGAGGGCAGAAGGACCAGGACACAAACAAAATAATCCCTGAGATAATAACTGGATTACTAAACAAGCAAAAGGTCAAACAACAGCAGTGTGCAAAACCAGTGAGCTGGATGACAGAGCTGGAATCTCACTAATCTAACATCTGTGAGCATTTGCCTTTTTTTCAAAAGTCCCTTTAATAATATTTAGATATCAAGTGTTTAAAAGTCACATCATCAGTGATTTCATATACGACTTTGTCTCTGACCTTTCAGTCTCAAAGCTTTAATGAGGCGTCAACATTTTGTGTTAAGGTGGATTACAACAACAATCACATTGTGTATGAATTAAATCATCATTTATTGAACACCCCTGGAGAAAACTGGGACTAATCACATAACTCTGCTGGTTATTTGCACACATGTATTAGCCGCGCTTAATTTACCCATTTCCTCTGTGTAATAATTCATGTTGACAACCAATATCAAGAATATTCACAGTATATTTGGAATATTTTCAGCCGCTGTATTTCCACAGTGCAGCTAATGAGGACAAGTCAAGCAGAGGAAAACTCCCACAGTCACAGCAACACATCATTAGCGAGCTCCGAGTCACAGCGAGTCAGTGTCGTTATGAAACTCTGGGGCAAAAGTTAGTGAGCAGGAGAGATGACAATAGATTTATCTGAGGTAACATGGAGGAAATGTGCAGGGACGGCTGAATATATGAGAATGTATGGATGTGTGAGGTGCATTCACTGTATATGTTCAACCAAGCTGAAGCCCTAATGAGGAGAGGATGACTTTTTTTCACTGTGGGGGGAGACTCTATCTGAAAAATACATATCGTTTTCTGAGTCTGTTTCTGAATTTTGGGGTAAAAGTGAGAATTAAAAGCAGCTTCATTTGTGCAGAGAGCAAAAGGTATGACCAAAGCAGCTCACCAGAGTCCTGATTCTAAAATCTTCAAAGAGGGGGTACCCCTCTGGTATTGCCATACTAGATTCAGATTCAGATTGGAGCATTTTGATCACTTTACAGACAGATTCAGGGATTTCTGCACAGTCAAACGTGACTTTGATATAATCAATCTAAAGAGGTAACACAGCTGACCTGCACATCAGTCTTCTCATTTGCCAGTGGTCCTTCTCCCAGCACTCGTTTTGTCCTCATTGACTGTATAAAACATGGACGTCTTCTCTAAGACATCATCCACTTGGTGCTCAGTAGAAGTCTGAAGTCCAAGATGGTGGCTGGAAATGCTGACTGTCTTACAGTTTTAAACCACAGACTCATCCTTACAGTCGATCAGTGTCCACTTTTATATCAATAAGCTAAATACTAAAAATGTTTTCTTTATCAAGGCTGAACATGTTTAAATCTGTCATAAAGAATAATAATAATAATAATTTGGCCTTGGGACTCAGTCACATGCCCCATGAGGTTAGTCCTTGAGTGGGTGGACAGGGTTTGAATGCAACCTTTGGCCTCTTTCCTGCATGTCAGTCCCCACACTCACCCTGTTTCCTGCTCTATCCTCTGTCCTGTCCTTATAAAAAAAACAAGTTAAAGAAAAAAAAGCCTTATCATAAACAGTTTAGCCATGATCCTCATTTGGCAGTAGGGTCTCCTTGACTTTTGGGGTCAGCCTCTAGTGGACACTTAAGAAACTGCACCTTGATTTGATCTCCTGCAGTTCTGATTTTGAACTGTGCTGTTCAAAAAAACTCTTCCTTTACCAAACCAAGCCTAAATCTATCTGCTGTGATGCAGCAGGGTGTGAGTGTGTGTTCCTGATTGGAAATGATGACTCAGTCAGCAGGCCGTCAGCTGATAGCAGCTTGAGATCATGACTCTCATGTCCTGTATGAACAAACACAAAACTCTGTTTTGGCCATAAAATCAAACCCTTGGTCTGGCAGATGACCTGAGCCTGCAGCAGCGATTTCCATGAAACGATTTTGATGCTTTCTCTTTGGGAAAGAAAGCACCGAATTTTGCTAAGAGTGTTCCTTTTGTGTCCTCAAACAAGACCAGAAACAAATTGGGTCTAATGAGGACAGGACGTTCGCTTTCATGAACACACACACGAAAACACACCGAGCCAAGTTTTCAGCTACGCATCCAACAGTAAAACTGGAGTAAAAGTCTTTTGCTAAAATATGCCTGACCAGACTCCCACAATGCACTTCTGTTTAATAGAGACCCCACAGAAACCTGGAGAGCTGCATCCTGGAGACAATTCAATCAGAGCGCCTGATTCTCTCATCAGTATGCTGCCACTGACATTTTACTGCACACACACATACAAAACACACCAGAGCTGTAAGGTACAGAGGTGTGTGTGTGTGTGTGTGTGTGTGTGTGTGTGTGTGTGTGTGTGTGTGTGTGTGTGTGTGTGTGTGTGTGTGTGTGTGTGTGTGCAGGCTGAGTAGACCCTTCACTCTTAGTTTTTGGGAGCATGTCCAGGTCCCATTTTACATTCAGTTATATCCTTATACAGTTCACACTTTGACTTTCAAAGATGGATGGATGTGAACAGACAGATGGTTTGTTCTGTGAGACTTTTTAATGACTTATATCACTCACAATAAGTTATGGATATTGTGAGGTTCTCAGTGGATTTCATACATAAGGTGTTTGTTTTACTTTAGTGATTTTGGGGATAGAGAGGCAATTGTATCAGAGTGATAGACACACCTCATTTAGTGTTTTTCATGTAATGCTCTCACTGTGTACAGTGAGCCTCACATATTGGAGCCAATACCAAAAAATACAAAAAGACAACCCTTTACAATGTGGCATCATTTTCAACATTCTGTGGGTATAAAAAGTTGGCATTATCAGTAAGTCATTCCCAGTTCATCATTCAAGCAGCCATGAACACATCACCTCACTTAACCGAAAGCATCTTAACATTTGTTATGAATTGGTGCTATATAAATAAAGATTGATTGACTGATTGATTGACTGATTGATAACAGACGAGCAGCGCCACCTGGCCATACCGCGCCTTCAGGTCAGTAGCAGGCAGTCAGATGTTGCTTGTGAATTTGGTGTGTCTCAAAGTGTCATCAGCAGAGTTGCAGCAAGACACAGAACTACTGACAGTGTTGGTGACAGACCCAGGAGGGGGAGCCCCACAAGTGATGGACCACAATGATGACCAGAACCTAAGGACCCATGCACTCAGACACCGTTATACAACTGCCACACAGCTGCAGGCCTGTTTATGAGAAGTGAGGGGTACGTGGGTTTCCAGACAAACCATTCACAACCGACTCCACCACTTTGGCTTAAAGCCAGATAACTGTAGCAGGTGACTCCACTGACACCAAGACACTGCTGTGACTGTTTGTAGTGGGCATAAGACCATGTGACCTAGACAATGCAGCAGTGGTCTACCCTCCTGTTCACTGATGAGTGTTGGGTCACATTGCACAGAAATGATGGTCATCAGCATTGCTGGAGAAGGCAAGGCGAGTGTTATGCTGAGGTTAACATGGTCCCCAGGTTTTGCTTTGGTGGAGGAGGTGCAACAGTCTGGGCAGGCATCACCAGTCAGCGCAAAACAGATTTGGTGATTGTAGATGGTTCAGTCACTGCACGTTCAGAGACGTCATTGAACCATCATCATCCCCCAATTCCACCAGCACATCCCCAACTTTCTGTTCATGGATGATAATGCTCCAACACATGGTGCCAGAATTGTCACAGCTGGACTTCAGGAAGTCGGAGTGCCTCATATGGTATGGCAAGCAAAGTCCCCTGATCTGAACCCCATACAGCAGGTCTGGGACCAGCTGAAGCAGAGACTGGATACTCGTATCCCACCCTCAAGTGACCTGGCAGAAATGCATGTAGCACTTGTGGAGGAGTGGAACGCATTGCCTCAGAACAACATCATGAAGCTAGTGAGGAGCATGAGACGTCTCTGTTAAGCTGTCATTGAAGCAAATGGTGGAAACACCCACTACTGACTTTGTCAGTTTTGGTTATTTGGGGCTATCTTTGTTATTGTCTTAACTGTTGGGTAAGAAATATTGAACTAATGAAAGTGGTGTTTCTTCTCATTCATTAATAGTAATATCAAAGGGAAGTATTACTGATTTCATTAAAATTCAGACCAAACAGAAAAAACTCATGTAAATAACAATATCCCTGACTTATTGTGAGTAGTATTATTCTATAAACTGACGTCTTTTGGGAGTGAAATATTAACCTGTCTGTGAACCTTCCAGGATCAGAGGAGCTGGTCTGTGATTGACAGCAGACAGGATCAGGTGGAGCTGCTGCTGAAGGTTTTTGAGGGCAGACGGAGCCTCAGAGAGACATCCTTACTGAGAGACGACAACAGACATGACTGTTAAACACCGCTCTGACCTGCTGTCTCATGCACATGCCAAAGGTGAAGTCAACTCAGTCACAGAATCAAAGTGAGCTTGCTCATGAGTCCCTCAGAAAACAACATTCTCGTTACTTTACTGCAGTTAAAGTTTGCTGACGTGACATCTTGATGCAAATGTGCAGAAGTGAGAGCCAGTTATGGTATGTTTGAAACATTTATCAAGCTTTTCACTCACTGCTCAAAGTAAGAAACATGCACAGACCTGTTTTTCAAGGTTCAGCTTCAGCAGTTTTTGAAAAGCTTGTGCATGAAATAAAAATAATTTCCTCTCACAGTGTTTGGGACTGAAAAGATAGCCTTGGACCTGAATTTGAGGCTCCTCAGCTGGCACTTCTTCTGCCTTAAAAAGGCCAAAAATGTTCCATCTAATTTATGCTTTGATTCTCTTATTTTCACTGATTCAATTTCTGTTATCTGGAATGAAACAGTTCAGTCTTTTAGGAAATATTTGCGTCACTAAAAGCATCATTAAATTTGATTCAAAACAAACCACCAGATATGTACAAAAATATAAATAAATAAAACTTGAAAAAAGAAACATTTTTGACTGTTTCATTGTCACTTGTGGCCAAAAGTCCACACGGCCCCCATCTTTCATATTATAATGTTTTAATGATTGCAGTGAAATGAATCTGTCAAGGTCACAAACCAAACCAAAGTCTATCTTGTAAGGTCTCACTAATCTCCATCTGGACTGTGCGTAGTCTTTTTATATAAATCTAAAACTCTTACAGCTGATGTCTTTATATGAATGGATTTATCAGGATGAGAAAATGTGAGTTTAAAAACACATTGGGCCGTTTTCATGAAGCATTTTATCTTCCCACCAGGAGGACTACTAGATGATACTAAAAGTTCCTCACTATGAGTGTTCTCTACAAACCTTTTCACAAAGCTGCTCAGATTAACTCTTACTAAGGAATTCAGAGAACTCTTCAGCTAATAGAAAGGGGTAGAGCTGACCCCTGTTGCTATGGATGATGTCATGTTTCAGGAACCACCTGACTTACTATGCCTACAGTGATTGGCTGACAGGGAATGTGTTTTTGTGAAGACTGTCTACACAAGGCCAGAATAAAGTTATGAAATGGTGCAGAAAAGGGGAACAGAAACAGTTCAGAATGAAGGATGAGAAATATTTGCAGACTCCAAATTCTGATCCTGTCATAAAAACTTGCTGACATATTTGTCCCATATCGCCCCCTAATGGAGAACATTTTCCTTGGTCAGAAGCAGAGTTTGCTGATGTTTAACCAGCATGTAACACTGCAGACAACTGACCACTGATCATCTGGTATCAAGAGACACCTGAGGGACAGGTGAGACACCTGAAGGACAGGCGAGACCCCTGAGGGACAGGCGAGACCCCTGAGGGACAGGTGAGACTTCTGAGGGACGGGCGAGACACCTGAAGGGCAGGAAAGACACCTGAGGGACAGGTGAGACACCTGAGGGACAGGTGAGACACCTGGGGACAGGTGAGACTTCTGAGGGACAGGTGAGACACCTGAGGGACAGGTGAGACTTCTGAGGGACAGGTGAGACACCTGAGGGACAGGTGAGACTTCTGAGGGACAGGTGAGCTTTGATTCCCAATTAAAACTGAAATACCTCATCATGAAAGAAATTTGAAATACCAAAAGGAAAGTGAGTCATTTGGAAAATTACAGCTTAAACACTGATAAGAATTGATAACATTTTTGATCCTTTAAAAAGTCAAAATAATCTTCCTCCTCATCAAATTCATCAGTGCAGTTTCTCCTTTTTGCTCCATACAGCTGACCACTAGAGGGCACTGCAGCTTCTTTTGATTGTAAAGCAGGTTTCCCCAGATAAAGAGCTTTTTTTAAGGCGCGCAGTGAGTGGAAACTGAAGGACTAAACATTTCTTAGAATTGGAGGGAGGCTCTCACTTTGCACACACACACACACACACACACACACACACAAACACCCTCAATACATACATACATGGGATGCCTATGTGACTGTCGAGGTGAGGCTAAAAGGATCTTCAGGCAGGAGGAATGTGAGATTTTCTTGACTGAGCATCAAACTCAGCAGGATTTTTGATGAATCCTAACTGATAATGTTTGAAATTGTGAATAAATCAGCTGTTTTATTTTCAGATTACATGTTTACTCAAAAAAATCCAGTAAAAAGGAGGAAAAACTGCACATGGAAAGAAAAGGCCATCTCCACATGTGTGTCTATCCCTTAGTAAGGAACAAACACACACACACACACACACACACACACACACACACACACACACACACACTGTAAGTATTCAACAAACCCTAAGAGAATAAAAATGACTGAATTCACACCCACAAGTGTGTGTGTGTGTGTGTGTGTGTGTGTGTGTGTGTGTGTGTGTGTGTGTGTGTGTGTGTGTGTGTGTGTGTGTGTGTGTGTGTGTGTGTGTGTGTGTGTGTGTGTGTGTGAGATGTTGGCCATCTGGTTCCCATTGAGACTGATGGGGGACACTGAGTTCACCTTTCACCCAGTTCTCTCCTGAGTCAAACACACACACACACACACACACACACACACACACACACACACACACACACACACACACACACACAAGGACACACTTTCATAGAATTCTTCACATGTATCACCTGGCTTTCTTTCTGAGTTAGATACTTTGTTCTGATTGTTACTTTGTTCTGGCACAAATCTTGATGCAGTACATCTTCTACTTGCTTCATCACCTTAAGGGGGGTACACACACATAACGATTGTCTGACTGTTTTGGTCCTGATTTTCCTCCTTCCTGACCAAAGATGGACATCGCCTGATTATATTCTGTTTTATCAGATTATCCTATCAGATTATCCTATCAGATTATCCTATCAGATTATCCTCTGGTCTGAGGTGTGTATTTGTCCTGATAATCGGCTTTGAAATGGCTCGGACTGACAATCATTAATATAAAACTTGTTCAATATTTACAGCCAAAAATCTTCATGTGTGTAGGGATAGCCGACGACTGCCAGCTCATGACTCCGTGAGTTGTGACGCAGAATGGAATGTAGCCAATCAGGAGGTGACCTGACTGAGGAACAAGGAAGCAGACTTAAACAAAATCAAGCATTTGTGACCTGACACGGAAAGTTCGGTGGACCTCCAAAATGGAGGACCAACTCGTTGAGCTGTGGGAAGCCCGAGGATGTCTTTTCAATGTCTCTGTCAAGTCGTAGCACAACCGAAACTACAAGGACAAGAGTTGGAAAGAAAACTGCCAGTGCCATGGCAATATAAGGTAAGCTAATATGTAGCTTGCTGCCAATCTTGTTCCAGCTGGTGTTAAATTAGTAAAGACTTTAACCTATTAAAACAGTTCACTGTAACTTGCATCCCAAAGCGGTATTTTAACCATCCGCCACTGCTTGTATTTACCTGAAAAGTAGAACACACTGCACTTTCCTTAGATTTATAGTCATGATAGGTGGGGATCAGGAGTGTGTGTATGTGTGAGTGTGTGTATGTGTGAGATCAGTGGTGGGACAGGATGGTTCTGTGTGTGATGAGCTGTGTTCTGAGCACGCCACACACAGAATGATCAAAACTGTTTGGTGCCTCTTTATGTGTGGGGTCTCTAACAGACAAAAAATCACTTAAGATTTGAAAAATCCTCAAGCGTGTACCCTCTTTAAGCGCAGTACACACACAAATTACTGCTTTTACTCTGTGCTTTAAAAATAAATACACATAACTAATTAAACTAGAGGAGAGGCCAGCATTTCCTCCAGCAAATGCTGGATAGTGAAATGCTGAGCCTGAACCCTAACCCATTATGACATCATCAGCTGTGTGGCTTCCGAGCTGATGGAATGTGAACAAGCAGGTTTCCCTTTAGCCATGACCTTTGACCAGTCCTATTTAACCTCTGTCGATTATGACATCATGACCTCCATCCTTTATGACATTATCAGCTAAGTGGTTTCCATGGTGACAAATCATTTCCATTTATTTTAATAGAACCCAATTTTGGGGGAAAATGCTGAATATTTTGAAGAGTACAATGATTAGAAATTTGAATCATACATATATAAATGTCCTGAACATTTACAATCTGAGCAGTGAAAATCGGTGATAATTTGTTGAAGGAGTAAGCCAAAAAAAATGGACGGAAGAATAAGTTTAATATCAAAGTCATATTTCTATATGTTGATGTACTGTTGCTCAGCTTTTAACACAGTAAAAAAATAATAAAAAAAAATTAAATGAGGCCTCACTGGTGAGGTAAGGTGGATTTAACTGCAACAAGAGAACAGATGGCTTATCTTAAGGTCATGAGTGTCGAGTCTGATAGCTTCTGCAAGTCAGCATTCTAACATCTGCTATTTTTGAAAACTAAATACTACTTCATTTGTTGTATGTACTGTATACACAGTATACAGTACATACTGCTTTGCTTTTGAACATAGAATGTTATTATTATTATTATTATTATTATTATTATTATTATTATTATTATTATTATTATTATTATTATTATTTAAACTATAAGAGACAAGACTTACCAACTATTCCTTTGCATTACTTCACTGTAGATGTTTCCAAACCATTATTGAGCATTGCAGTATTGTAGTTGTAATGCTATCTCATTCCAGTAGGTGGTGATAATGCACCTAAAGCTGAGTGCCACCTGCTGTTAAGGTAAAAAGAAGAACAACATTAATGTGGTGCATTGTGGTAAACAAAGTGTGAGGTTGACCGGTCATCTTCATACTGAGATTTTTCACAAATTAATACGACATCTGGGTTTTTTGCACGCTGCAGATGTTTCACACACTACATGCTACATCTCTGCAGAATGGGTACACACAGACAGTATAGTTGGCGATGTTGAAGTCTTGTGGTGTCACTTAAAGGAGACAGAGCACCATTTAGGACTGTTGGAGAACCCAGTGATGGTTCAACAAGACTGAAGCCTTTTATTTATCAGCCATAAAGGAACCTTAGTGTTGCCTGTCTCACTGTTTTTTAAGAGTGATGAAATGTTTTAATGAGAAATCACACAGATACAACTGGTAAGGTCTGACTTTTTGTAGTAGAGTTGGTAAAAACTTTGTATCTTCTTAATTTTTTTTCCTCCCGAAACTTCTTCCCAGCACTGTCTGACTGTAAACACGTGCAGGAGCAGCGTAGTGGGGCCTGGCACGGGTTGGCACAACGCGGCACATTTAGCACGCTTTGGCTCGCAGTTTCAGCACCAGCTTGGGCAGATGGTGAACGGCGTGACGAAGGGGGATCTGGTGACGCAAACATCACCGAACAGCTGAAACAACCCACCAGATACAGGTGGTGAGTGAGGCGATCCACTCCCACACACACACACATGCACTATCACACACACACACACACACAGAGGAGGAAGGAGAGGGGGCTCACAGAGCAGCCTGGTGTCTGTTACATAAATATGGACGGGGAGCTTCACTGTTGTTTGTTCATGTGTTAGAACATGCAGATACTAATATCCGTACATTCTGTACAAGACATAATGAAACACACACACACACACACACACACACACACACACACACACACACACACACACACACACACACACACACACTTGTGATCATTGTGGATCAGTGCAGAAATCCGTCAGAAGGGTCTGAGTGCCTCCTAATGGTCTGCTGCTGCACTTTCAGAGGAAAACGTTTGGTTTTATTTGCAACATTAGAGGCAGAGGGCTGCAGCATCAGGACTGAATCCTGAATGAAATAATCTCCTTCTTCATTCTGCACAAAGAATATATTTATATATATCAAAAAAAAAAAAAAAATAGGTGCTCCACTGTGGATCAGCAGCAGGAAAGAGGGGCACATTTCAGGATAAGCTGTGTTTGTGTAGTGTTTGTGATGTCAGATGTCATGTGGTTTTCTGGGGAATTTGGACTACCAGACCTCCATGGTCCCTGTGCAGAGCCAGGAACATCTGATTTTGGCTGCCAGTGTGGAGCAGAGGTAAACACAACCATATATAACCGCAGATTGTGATTGGCTGAGACAGAAATCCAGGCGATGACTGAGGTAAAACATGAAGTTATTCATACAAATAGTACTTTGTTGTTTCCTGAAGCAGCTGGACTCACAAAGTTAAATAAATGTAAAAAAATGCTGTTAAGCTTACCGATAAAACATCAAAGATCTATCAGGTGGGTATGGCAGACACTTGTATCCGATTAACACCAGATCCATCTCCGCTCCATCACTGAGTCTCCAGATCAACTCCCAAACATCCAGTGACTTTCAAAATAAAATGCCAGACCAGGAGTGTGGTTTGAGGTTTTACAGCTCATCATGAACCAGGAGAGGATCATCCTTTGGGTGGGAAGTGAGGGAACTCCTCAGTCTTGCAATTCCAGCTGTCTGCAGGTCCTGTTATGTGCCAGACAGTCAAAGCGGAGTGGATGTGGACCTAATGTGAGTCCGGTGTTCTGGCTTTGAAGGGTTTAATGACTCTCGGGTTAGTTGTTTTCTTTTGACAGTCATCTGCTATTCTAATTCAGCACTGATCACTGTGAAAGCCTGCATTTGTCAACAGAGCTGTCTATCATGAGAAAAATGAACTTTTCCAACTCTTTACATTAAGGAGGCAGGGCTTATGACCTTTACCCAAGCCATTCAGCAGAGAGAGCTCTAAACCTTTCGGCCTCTAAACTAATGACCTCATACATCCATTTCAACAGTCAGTAGGTGAGATTAAGTTTTTCAAAAATCATGCTGTTACCTTATACTGAATTCTGATTGGCCCTTGGCTGATGGATGTCTGCTATTCTTGATTATACAGGAACTGTAGTACAGCTTTTGCACATATCAAATTTCCATTTGTTGTCAAATAATCCACTTTTGTAGAATTAAATAAGGGAAATATCTCTTTCTGTGTATGTCTATTATTTGAAAATGTTTTATTTACAAATTGGGATTCGGATGTGCATTTATTAAGGTTATTCTAATGGTTTTTTTACAAAAACAGTGAATGTGTCTTCTGGGGTTCACAAACTTTCAAGCAGCACTGTACACATTGAGAAAATATATTTGCAGACATATATATATATATATATATATATATATATATATATATATATATATATATATATATATATATATATATATATATATATTAGAGTAAAAATAATTTATAGTTCATTCGTTTGAAGAATTGTTAATGTTAGCATACTGTATTATATTAGAATAGAGTAGAACATACTTTATGAACCCTGAAGGGAAATTCAGGAGTCACAGCAGCACACAGTGTATAGTGCAAAAAAGAATAGTTCAAGAATAGTATAATATAATAAATTTCAGCTAGAAGAAAATCAATCAGTGACATCAGTTTGGCCATAATTCTCATGTCAGCCACCACCTTGACAGGGTCCAGGACTGAGCTGGTCTTCTTCACCAGTCTGTTCAGTCTTGTTCTCCTGTATCCTGTCCACTCACAGCAGATGAAATCCTTTAGTGTTGTTGTTAGTGTTGTTGTTCAGTGTTAGCTCTGTTAGCTATGCCTCTGTGAATAGCATGATGCTACTCTGCTAGCATTCCCTCTGGTGCTGGGTTAGCACAGCTAGCTCGTCCATCTTACTGTAGATGGATCTTAAATTCTCCAAAACGATGGATGGGAGGGCTGGTTGATGGTGTCTCCTCTTAGCTTGCACCGCAATACCAATACTGTTGTCCTTGCCTCCTCCTCCATCTCAGGCTGCTAACAGCTGAGTCTCTTGTGTAAACAATTTAACTATGGTTAAACGTAGAATCCCCAGACAAACAGGAAAAACACCAGTGCAAACGCACAAAAATGAACGACAGAAGGTAATGACAGGCTCTAAATACACAGATAACTAAAAAGATGAGGGAAAAAAGGAGAATAAAGAACAATGAAGAGAGAGCAGCTGAAACAAGCTGCTACTCAAGAGGCGCTAAGCAACAACAGACCAGATATGTTATATTATATTTTATTATATTATATTATATTATATTATATTATATTATATTATATTATATTATATTATATTATATTATATTATATTATACAGGTTCAGCATACTGTATTTTCATTTATCAATTTAAAATGGAGAAGAGGTGGAAAATTTTCCACTCTTTCTTGGAAATATAGATGAAGTTAAATCAGTGATTGAACAATTTGTTTCCTTTTTGATTGTTTTCAAGATTGCAAAGTTTTCAATGTTTTAGTTTATTTTTGTTTCTTTTTTCTACATTTTCAAAATAATAATAATTTTTTATTCATTCATTAAGTTCAACAGTGGAAGTAACATTTAAATATGGAGAAGAGACACTATTTCCCCCTCATACTAAACTCAACAACAACCTGATTTTCTACAGGTTCTTAAGATCATCTTGTCAGATTTTCCTCTGCTGTGAGGTGCATGAAGGCTGATTTTTCTTCCCTAATCTGCTTGGGAGATGATACATTTCTATACTCTGAGATGTTTTCGTGCACGGGGATCCTGAGGACAGCTGAGCACGCACTCTGTGGATGATAGTGTTGCACAAAAAGCCACTTGACAAGCAGAAAGCACAACAAAACAGTCACGGTGATAATAAATCAAGTAAGGATGTAAGGGCAGAGATGAATAAGTGAAACCAGTGTTTTTAAGTCTTTCATATCTCTTGTTATTATTACAGCAGTCCTGGATGGCAGCCTCTAGTGGCCACGGAAAGAACTGCAGATAATTTTACTTCACACATCAGCGAGGACAGCAGGGAAACTTACAACCTCACACACTTTCAGATGACACAGCAAGACACCTGCAAAGCTCTCTGTGAGTAAGGATAAGCCTTTATTGGTGTTTGGGGGGAAAAAAGCCAAACCACATATGCCATCATCCCTGTGGACAGCACACAATACTGGTGAGGAGTTGGGGTAGTGTTGCGCTCATGGGACTTGTAGTTCATAACAGTCAGTCACAACATGGAGAAGTTAGCTGAGAATCCACAAAATTGAAGGAAATAACAAGGCTGTGTACATTATTGTTTTCATGATAATTATTGTCAGTATAATGCTGTTTTCATTATCCAGCAGAACGGTCACTGCCACCGTGTGAAGAGTGTGCCTCAGTGGCCCACCAGAAAAAGCTGTAACACGCTCAACAACACAGTTACATAGAAAAATAGCACTGTCAAAAAGTTTCTGAAACGTCTGTGAGGAAATCCAAAACTCCCAGATATCAAAAAGAAAAAATACACATGGCTTTCTTCTTCCATTCAGAGATGGAAATGTAAGCAGCTCTGAGACTTTTCTTCCCGGGATTTGAATTCAAAAGTTTGTGTCCGTGTGTCAGGTTTTAAAATATTCCCAAAAAAGGAAAGAGACAATAAAAAGGAAAAGATAAAGATATCATTATAGAACTACAGCTCCCATAGAACACCTGGGGTTCTCTTACTGTAAGTCTCTGTGAATGATGTCGACAGAAAACAGGATCATGGGAAATCAAGTGTGCGATGTACTTGGGAATTTGCATCAACCAACTGAAAGAAAGAGTGCAAACAAAAAAAAAAAAAAAAAGAGTTGATAAAGAGCAACTGTGACTAAAACCCTTTGAGTCTTTTTAAAGTTAGGTGTAGTTGCTCTTTTGATAAATACACAGCAGATCTTCAGGGAATGTTCACTAAACTCCTCCCCACAGAGTCAGTACAATTGTAGCCTAATTTACTGTCACAGGAAATCAGCTTTGAAATTCTTAGCATTAGCTTTCAATGCTAAGAGTCCTCTTGTTCCTGCTAGGGCTACACATTCGTATATCAGGAAGTATTTAGGTCTGCAAGTCACATGATAAATGTCATAGGTTCATACTTTTATTCATATAATTTTGAAAAAATAAAAATAGGAAGAACAAATTTCTACCAAATGTTGATGTTAAAGCTCCTTTGAAGATTTTTTTTTGTTTTGTTTTGTTTTTTTTATGCTGATTTTGGTGCCCCTTGTAGACAAAGTGCTAATGCTAGTATCTCTACAGATTTTGTTCTGTACTTGTATAACTGTTTTCTTTACTTTTCACAGTCAAATTTATCACTTAATGTGAATAACTGAAAGGAAAAAGTAAAATGAGCATTTATTTTTGAACATACTGTCAAGTCTCTTGTGACACCTACCCCCTTGCAGCTGTTAAAAAACAAAAAATGAATAAAAAACATTGGTAGTATTTTTTCAAATGGTCTTGTTATCTTTTGTAGGTCATACAGAGCAATCTATCTTAGTATCAGACATTTTTTAACCAATTCAAAATTCTGCACCAGAGCTTTAAATGCTTCATCACATACAGAGCTAGCCAACAACAGGAGATCATATTAGTTGCTGACTGAGAGATGCATACTTAACATGTTGAAATTTACAACCACTTTTTGAAGTAGCTGTTCATAACATCTAAAAATATGAGTTAAGGTTTTCTGGTAAATCACATTTTTTTGTTTTTTTTTCTTTAAGCTAACATAGCTTTGAGTCTGCTTTTTTGAATGCTATTGTCCAGATTTCTGGTAGTTTGAGGAACCGGATGCCCTTACAATTTAACAGGGAGAAGAGTGGAATAGAGTGTAGAGTGTAAAATATGTTGGAGGAAAAGTAATGATTTAACACAGCTCTTCTATTTAACCTGCATTGCTAACAAGATCTGCCATCATAAGCTGTGACTTCAACGTGTAAAATTAATGTCCGAGCCAAAAATGATCAAGGACCAAGACTTAACCAAATTAAAATGTTTCATGTCCCAAACTGTTGCTCTGGCAACAAGATTTCACATTTCAGCAATTCCTACTTAGCTAACCTAGCTAATGTGAGCTTACTGTCTGCTATCCCTGGATTAAAGTAAAAGGCTGTGTGTCACTGTTGTCAGCTAAGGAAACACTCTAGAATCTTCAAGGGACAAAAGAACACAAACCATAGGGGGCAGAGTTTAGTGAACATTCCGGAATTTCTGCTTTGAGTTAGTAAGTTCTAATGTGTAGCTAAACAAAATCAGGATAAAACCCAACAGGTGTAAAACAATTCACCCCCCCCCCCCCCCCCCCCAAAAAAAAAAAAAAAAAAAAAAAAAAAAAAAAAAAAAAAAAAAACACAAATTCTGTCATCAAATCAAAGACTTTTGCTTCTTTTTTTAAATGTGTATTTAATACCTCAGACAAAAACACCTGAGAAAAAACTGACAAAAATGATTCAAATGTGTTTTTTTTCTGTAATATATTCAATTATGTATATTACAACTATGATCACATAATTCAAGCATATATCATATACATATATATATATATCTAGTGAGAGAATAGTTCAATAGTCAATAGTACAGTTTTATGGTACAGTAGCAGTAGGGTGCATTTCTGGTTTTTCATTGGGTAAAGTTTGAAGGAGAGGTATAGACACGTGTTTGTGTGTAAATCTATATATCGATACAATATGCAACAAAAGAAAGAAAATTAAAAGAGAGATTAAAAGACAAAGAAAGGGTATAGGCAGTTCAGAACTGTGTGTGTGTGTGAGAAGTGTTTTAAAATGTGTGTTTGCATGTTTTTGTGTGTGTGTTTGTGTGTGTGTCAGGTGAAGGATCAAACAGATCAGCACCATAGAAGTCCATAACAACATCAACAACTTCAATAAGGATTCCGACCTGGGTGAGGTTTGCGTGTGTGTGTGTGTGTGTGTGTGTGTGTTTGTGTGTGTGTGTGTGTATGTGTGTGTGTGTGTGTGTGTGTGTGCATGCTGAAGGTTTCAGTCACTGTTCATCCGGGCAAATCAACCCTAAACCAGTTAGTATTTCATTTTTGCTCTTCCTGGACAAATTGAGGAGTTAATAGAGAGAAAGATTGCAACCACGTCGTGTTGTTGTTTACAAACTGTGTCTGAGTGTGCGTGTGTGTGAGCAAGACACAAAGTAAATGCAAACCTGCCAGCGAAATCGTCCACCTCGTGTAATTTCAAACATCTGCTCACGTGCAGCTGTTCTGATGGCTAGTCACTCCTTGTTTTCATCTCTATTTTCCTCCCTTTACCTTCAAAATAAAAGCCCTGCGATTATTTCAAAATCAGACACGGAATCAAAGAGAAGGTAGCAAATCAAGTGCTCAAACAAGCCCACAAAGAAAAACAAACAGAGACAAAGAAAATCTCAAAACTATACAATTTTTGTTTCACCGTCTTCCCACTAAAGCGCCCCTACGCCGAAAACAATCGTTACTAAGATACCTCTCCGTGTCTCGCACCGTGTGAAATACCTGATTCAACCGTGATACATTCTCTGAATCGCTTCACCCTGACCAACCAGCTCCGTGAAATCGAAAATAGATTATTTGATGTTTAGCAATAAACAGCTGAGAGGAAAAGCGTAAATGTGGCCCCGTGACTGTCCAGCTAACAGCCCCTCCCCGTCCCATATATAAAATATACAAAAGAGTATCTCCAAAATCCTCCTCCTGACTATCTGCTAATAGAAAAATATACAATAATCCTATGTCAAAATCTCTTTGCGTTATGGACGAAAACCCTGCTCCTCTTCCTCTTTCCTCCTCCTCCTCCGCCCCCTTTTTGCTGGACTAGTCTTGCCTTCCTGCCCAGTTCAAAAATATACATGTTTTATTTGTCCTATATATAGAAAAAAATTACACATCTGACCTCTCCTGGCTTGTATCCGTGCCTTGAGCTTAAAAAGTGAGATTTCACTGGCATAATGTGAATTCAACACCCTGTTTGAACTGGCCGGAGCAGCGGCTGAACGCACTACCTGCAAAAAACGCAGTGCGACACCGGCCGTAAGCACAGCACCGAAGGTGACGTAAGCTGCCGAGGTGACACAAGGTGATACAGTACGTCGTGTGGAGTCAACAAAGCAGCATGTACAAAGAGACTGAGAGAGTCAAACTGGAAAAAAGATGGCGTCGCTGTGCGTTCCTGTCGTGCAATCCTGAAGCACAGCGCGCGCTTAAACACACACTTTTCGTGTTTGCACCCGGTGTCGCACAGCGCTTACTGCAGATCTACGCCGGCCTCCCCCATCGCCACTTCAACTAAAGTGCTGCTGTTGTTGGGTTGCCTTGTACCCTTTTCTTATTTCCTCCTCCCCTCCCAAACCCTTCTTCCTTCATCTTTGTCTTCTCCTCCCTCGCCGCCTCACAAGTCTCCATGTCGAGTCTCGTACTTGTTGATGATGTTCCTGCAGCGCCCCAGCTCTTTCCTCATGTCGGCCACCTCCTGGCGAAGCGCTTGGTTCTCCCTCTCCAGGAAGGCAGCACGCACCGAGATCTGGTTCTCCTTCAGTCGCCGGGCATCCCGCGAACGCTTGGCGGCCTCGTTGTTCTTGACACGCCGGCTCCAGTACTTCTCGTCCTGTCATCGTCAGCGCCGGTTTGGTATGTTGGGGTGTGTGGGGAGGACGGGGGGAGGAGAGAGACAAAAAAAAGAGGAGAGCGTGGGATGAGAAGGGTCAGTTATGTGATGAGAGAGAGAGAGAGAGAATGACAGGAGAGGAAGAAGGGAAGAAAGAAAGGTGGCAACAACTGAATAGTTGCAATTACAGAGCACGAAAGCCAAAACACAAAAACAAGACCGCACAAAAGACGAAAATATGTCACTCAAATGTCATAGCAAGAGGAAACATTTCGTAAAGAAGAAACATGTAGCCTGATTGAATTAGCATGAAAACATTTCTAAGACAGACATCAGTGTTAGCTTTGTAGCCATTTCAGTTTGCTTCCAGTTGTTTTTTTTTGTTTTTTTTGTCAAAAAGAGAAAGAGAAGTCCCTGTAGAGAATAAAAGGCTAACTTCAGTTGCTAACATCAGTAATAAGTTACACTGTTTTCAGCGCTAACCTTGCAGCAAATTACAGGAGAAAGGGATCAATGTGTAGTTTAGCTAAAATCTGTGGCTTCTTTTATTTAGCTTTATGTTTTTAACATGGCAGGTTAGCTTTCTGTTCACTTTTGGATGATTTTTTTTTTCTTTACAGTGCGGCGATAACAGTAATTGTCAGACATTCATCACGCTAACAATGCTAGCGGCAGTAGCACAGTTTGTAAAGTGTGCTACTCTTTGTAGGCCCTACTTCCTCTTTCTGTCTGTGGAGGGATGTTATGGAATTCAATTCAATAACACACTCAAAGATATCTCTGCTGCTCATTTCTAATGTTGGAACACCTGCCTAAATAAAATAGACGACTAAAGGCCAACAGACAAAGACCCAAAGACATGTTCAGAGACAGCCAGGAAAGCAAGCTAGCAAGCTAGCAAGTTAGCAAGCTGCGTGAAAAGAGATGGACAACACATTTTTCTAATAATAATGAGAGGAAGAAGAATAAAAACATCTAAAAATGGAATCAAATATCACATGGAGGATTATTTTTGACTCAGTAGTGAGAAATATTTTGCAGGTGCTGCATGGCACAGCTTGGATTTTCTTCAGGCATGAAATAAATTGGCAGATGAGATGCTCATGAGGGAACGATTGAACGAATGTTGTGTTAAACTTTGAGACTTGGAGAGAAAGATAGGAATCCAAATTGAAAGCAAAACCTTGTCGAGATCTTGATCTGAAAGATTTATACTGGCACAGTCACTGGAGGCTAAAATGGTTCTGTGTTTCCTCCAAGACTTTCAGGATCTGATGATATTTAAGAAAATCATCAACCTTTTTGATTTTTTTTTGTTTAAGGTTGCTTTGTGATTATTTTTGACCTCATTTACTTCATGGAAAACTCTCCCTAATGTTCTGATCCTGGAATAACTTTGACGGAAGCCAGATTTTCCTCTGTCTCAGCGCCATGTTGATATTAACCAGAGCTGAGTTTATTTTTGATGAGCTGCAGAGAAATCCCAGCCTCATCCTGACTCTGGCCGGAGATAATTTTCCCCCCAAATGGCTCAGAGATGAATTATAAAACCTGTGACAGCAGAGTGCAGCAAGGTGAGCGCCTTCATCTCTCTATAAATTATGGACGCCTCAGGAGCTGCAGCTGCTCTGCGCTGAACTATGAAAACGTGAACCATTGATCAGAGCTTCTCTGCCTGTGGATGAGCCCAGTAGAAAAATATTTTAGGACTCTCGTCAGGAGGCATCAATACGAGTGGGCGTCATGCTCCTACAGATTTTTCCACATCAGTGCAGGAGCTGTCAGAGAGCGGTGGCCTTTGTCTCCGTTGAGTTCAGAGTTTTAACTGAGCAGTCTGAGCCTTGGGCCAGAGAAAGAATCGGACCTCTTTGGTCTGAGAGTCTCTACGCTTTTTTTTCATAAAAGCTTGATCATTTAAGTTACCCATTTCCTTTTCTTTACAATGGCGTTGTAGGTTTTTATTGATGTCTTCTGCATTTATGCCACTGTAATGACTAATTCATGTTAGAAATTGAAGTCAGAAAGTCTGATTTTCTTGCTGGTGCTGCAAGATTTCAGTTTGTCGACTTGTTACAGTAGGAGTGCATTCATTTTCCACATTTAATGAAAATTAGAGGCTTCAAAGGGAAGATTTGAGTCACTGAGAAGAATATTTTTTGAGGTAAGTTCTGGGGGGGGGGGTTATGTCAAAATTCCAAAATTTTGACTAAAGAAAAAAAAAAACTCTTGATACAAAAGTTATGATTCTAGAACTTTAATGAATAAAAGGCAGAATTCTAGAACTTTTAAATCAAAGGTCAGTTTTTTGCTTTTAATTACAAAATGCTATAAAGTTGGAATAGTGGAAAAAACCGGACTGATAGTAATAATAATAATAATAATAATAATAATAATAATAATAATAATAATAATAATAATAATAATAATAAAATAAAAATCAAAGATTTGTTTCATTCTATAAATTCTAAATTTAAAAAGTTGAAATTTTGAGAAATAAGTAAAAATTCTGACTTTAAAGTCCAAATAAAAATAATGTCAGATTCAGAGGCCGACTTTTGCAGGTCTGGTTTTTAATATTTTAATGGCCCTTATTCTCCTCCAACACAGACTGTATCATGGAACAACTTGAGTTTTCTTTTCTTTCAACCAAAATAGTGTTTTATTTTGACTCACAGAAGCAAAAGTGACTTTAAACAGAATAATTTTGGTTGTTTTAAGACTAGAAGGTGTGAAATAAAGTCAAAGTGCTTTTAAATGTTGATTTTAAAGTTTTCCCAAAATCATTGATCGAATTTCAAGCAGTCGTAAAATTCATCTTCAGCCTTTCAGAAGGTTAATATTTAAAGCCTGAATTTAGATTTTTTGCTGTTGTTGTTGTATTTTTTTACGGCTGTCCGCACCAAAAAGTCCATAAAGCAATAAAACCTCTGAATGGTTAGTTGACGATGCAGTGAGTAGTTTGCGCTGATGGAAGTGATGAAATGAGTTGGATCCTGGTCTGTCAGACAGCAAAGATTTGTGGGAGATGTATTACCTTCTGCTCGTTGGGGACCAGCATCTTGCGAGCTTTCTTGATCATTGGCTGAGGTTTCAGCTCCTCGTCAGAGAAACGGTGCCGTCGGGGGTCGAACGCCTCCTGGCCCGGCACACTGGACAGCGCTAGGTCCGCTGGGTCGGGGTCAAAGTTCACCATGATGTCACTGTTGCCGTTGGCTCCAGCCGGTGGTCCAGAAGGTCCCGGAGGGCAAGTAGAAGAGGGTGATGGGTCCTGAGGCACCGCCTGACCACCTGAAGAAGACACAGAGTCACTTTACGGTTAATAAATATTTTCCTGTGATGTTTTCTTCACTTTCTCTGAAGATCTTTAAATTTCCAGAATTTTATTGATTTTTTTAACGACAGTCCTGGAGAAGCCAAACATTTCCATTTCCTTCATAAAATTAGCTCTCAGTCAGTGTTTGTGTTGTGACCGAGCCAGATGTGCACGCTGAGATTTACGACACCAATGCAAATCTGCTGTTAATGAAAAGGAGGGAGGTTGGAGAGAGGTCAGAGGTCAAGCTCAGCTGCACAGGCTCAATCTGGGCATCATACTTGAAGGAGAGTTTATGGGGTTTGATACATCAATAAAAGAGAAGATAAATAAAAAGAGAGGGAGGGAGAGGTGAACTCAGGCTGTGAGGGACGGAGCGCTGCGTTATTATTTTCACATATTCACTCAGATCTGCCTCACAGTCCATTCAGACGCCATAAACACAGGCTTAATTACTCGTTTAGCCGTCCAATCATCATCATCCACTTTTATCTGCAGATTAGAGCCCATCTGCCCCACGCTGAGGACAGTCACATGTCAGAGAGCGGCGGCCGAGCTGCAGAGGATGATGAGACAATCCCCAGCAGATCTGATCAAATCTAACGTGAACCCTGAATAACATGATTACAGAACCACTCCAACCACCAGGGGAGCCAGACAGGACGATGGGAGCGCTGAGCGGGGTCATTTTCCACCAAGAGCAGCTGCTTGAAGGGAAAGTTCCAAATGTCCTGAATTAAAACTTTAAATTCAGAAAGGAGCAAAGACAAAGTGCAAGGACTCCAACCTTTTCTTAACTCCTTAACAAATGACTTTCACGTGAACACTTTCACTTTATTTTGAGAACAAAAACAAACCATAAGTCGGTTCCTGAACACTCTGCCTCTTATATGGTGCCCTAAAATGTTTGTATGTATGGCAGGTGCTTTGCAAATAAAGAGTCTAGCTGAGTAAAGACCATAACGAAGACATAGCTCGGTAGGTTACAGCAGCTTTAAAGCTCCTGTGAGGAACCCTCTGTTTGTCTTGACTCTGGCGCCCCCTGTGGAGGAAGCAGTTCCTCTTACATCTATTATTTTTTTTACTTTTGCACATACATGTATTATTTTTTTTTTATTTCCTTCTTTCTTTTAACAGTCAAACATATCACTCACGTTGAATGTTGGCTTTTCATGTCTGACACCTACCCCCTCGCAGTATTTACAAGTACTAAAAAACTTTAAAATGTCCATTTTTGCTCATAAAATGCTGTCGTTGATGGTCTTGTTTACTTTTGGAGGTCACAAAGAAGCATCACTGTTCATTTGGTCCGTTTCATAATGAGCCAAAAAAGTTCTCACAGGAGCTTTAAAGTCTAAAATAGTTCCAGAGTTTATTCTTTATTGGTTAATTTAAGCAAAATTGGTTTTTTTTGCCACCGTGCCGGTCAAGTGAACCAATCTAGTAAAGTGTTTATCTTATTTCACATAAAAACATCTTATAAGACTCAGTATGAGCCACATGCACATGATGAATCCAGAAAACATCTTATTTGGAGTCATTTAAAGAAACGATGACACCTGAAATGCTTGAAATGAGTTTAAAAAAAAAATACTCATAAGGAACGAAAAATTCACTTGCCAAGTTTCTTGCATTAAGATTCAGTATCAAGTATCATTATTCTTATTTCAAGAAACTTCACAACCTTTTCTAACCCCGTTGGCATTTTTGGTCAATCAAGGCGTGATTTCTTTCAGTTTCTTGAAATGTGTGATTTATTTGGCCTTGTCAGGTGAATGTGGCTCTTGAAGTCTTGTAGACTCTTAGATTTTAACTTTTGCAGTGAAGGAAAATGTGTTTGTAGTTTCTATAACTTGAAATGTACAATGTGACTTTCCTTCTTGGAGTACGTTTCACAGAGAAAAGAAGGACCAGAGTTGTAACTATTGAGGGATGGAGGGGATCAAACTCTCTCTTAAGGTATCTATTTTTCTATCTTTTACAATCCTTCCCTACATTTTAAATTAAATGTCTGTTCTTCCAGCTCTACCACACAGACTCTGAACTTCAGCTTTGAAGCATTTTTATTGTGGATAATCGATTATTTTTACTTTGGCTTCGATGTGTCCAGCCTTCCAAAAAATGACGGCTGATTTCACATTAAAGATTTTAACAGAAGTTTCTTTTTACTTCTGGCTTTCTTGTAACTTTGTTTTGTTTTGTGTTGTTTTTTTACTTCTTCCTTTTTACTTCTGTGAAAAGTTGAATCTTCATTTTTGCTGTTCTTGGAGTCTTTTTCACCTTCTTCTTCCTCTACTTCAGTGAAAATAATATGTTCTCTTTTATTATCTCTGGATTGGTACAAAAAAACATTGGGAAAAAAAAGTCTGCAGCTTCATTAATTTGGTGTCTGCATCCTGCTCAGGTCAGACTCTCCAGCTTGAGTGTGTTGTACTTGTCTAAGGGAGGCTGTCTGCACAGTCACGTGTCTCCATCATGCTTCATCCACAGAGCACAGAGCCAAGAATGAGGCCCACCGAGATGAGTGAACCATAAAGAGGATTACCCTATAGACAGAAGCGATGTGTTCAAATTCAGATCCGAGAGGAGGAGGAGGAAAACAGGTACTTTCCCCCCTTTAAATCCAATCCTGCATCTCTTTTCTTCAACATGTTTTGCATCTTTAGAAACAGGTTCACATTTTTCTCTCTGCTGTTTTTAAAGTGTTGTTGCAGTTTCACAGATTCACCACCAGGTGTCAGTATCAAGCAAAAAACACACAGACAGGGGCAGCGGGTTCACATCAGAGAGGATTTACAACCAGCAGGAGAGAGCAGGTTTTTTGTTTAACCCTTTGTGGTGTTGAATGATAACAGAAAAATACAAAGACAAAAAAAATCTGTGACTGAAACGAGGAATTCAACGTTTTCTTACAAGATGAGCTGATGAAGATAGAGCAATTTATGTTCCCAAGGATGACAAAAGCTGGATTTTCTTGCGCAAAGGTTCAATATTTGTGTAAAAAAAAAAAAACGAATGCAACCCAGAGAACCCTGCTCCAGTGTGATTTAGAGCCAAATAAGTTCAAGTTATTCTGGGATGCTGTTAGTGAACTGTGTGGCAGTGAATATAAAAACTCACTCTTGATGGTTTTACCCTGAAGCAGTTTTGCATTAGTGCTTCTTTCCTTAACATAACAACAACAACAAAGAGTCTATTTTCAGTCACGGTATCTTAAAACCAGCTTATATACCTGCAAACACAATAAAATGATTTTTCAAACTGCTTCCTCTTCGGAAAACAAACGATAGCCAGTCGAGCAATCGTCCGACTGCAGTCTGAACTGTTTTGTGGCAGCATTTGTAAGACTCTTCTTTTTTTATTATTTATTTTTTTTCTGAGCTCCAGGCGAGGAGCCACGGATTAAAAATAACTACGAGTGCTGAGGACCAATATCGAGTGAAACTGTAGTAGAAGATGTCAGACACATGAGTGAACTGAACAGTGAGGAGAAGTGTGTACCAAATCAAATCATTGTGGGTTGATTTTAACAGATGAGAGTAACTTACAGTCAACATTTTCCTGATTCTAAAGATTCAGCATTTATCAATCATCATGTATTTTATCTGGCGTGTCAGGGCGACATTAAAGCATAAAAACCATTATCCAGGAGAGTCACTGTGCAGCTGGAGCCTTTCGTAAACCCTAAAACGTCAACCAGAGCAGGAAAACTGACTCTGATCTGCTTCTTGGCTGCCGCCGCCAGCTGTCAATCATTTTATTACAAGCGTCAACCACAATAACACGATACAATCCTCCACAGGATCCGAGAAGTCAGACTTCATCACAGGAAATTCCCTCATGTTCCCCACTCTGATCCAGCTGAAAACACTTGACTTCACAATGAGTGTGCTGTTCCTTTACAAGAGTGGGAACTCTAAATAAATTCTGGGGTGGTTTTAGGGTTCAAACTCAAGTCAAACTGACATAAAATCATCTCACAGCGGTTTATATGTGCAGTTGTTAAAGTGGGTGAAAAAAAAAACAGTTTTATGACAACATATAAAAACTATAAACACTTCCTACATGTTTCTCTTCCTCCTGCAAACCACCATGTGACGTGAATTCATCGCCCTTTCTCACTTCTTTCAGTTATTTTCCTATAGATGACGCAATGAATAATGATTGATTAAGTATTTTAGCATCTTTTAGCATCCATTGGTTTCTTGAGCCAAACAATGGTCACCTGTCTTATTGGGAATGCCAACACCCCTTTACTTTGGTTGATAACGAAGCCACGCCTTTATTTATGCTAATTTATATCTAACTAGAGTCTTAATACCTTCAAAATGAAGGTTTTTTCTTAAAATCACTGACTGTACATCAGCTTTTCAGGCCAAAACTGTTCAGGGGGTACCTGGCTGTAAACATGTTCAACTATTAACATGGATGCTAATGCATCAGCTTTTGGAGCCAACCTCTAGTGGACACTTATAGGAACTGCAGATATTTTTACCCACGCTTGTTTTTAACACTGACAATTGATCATTTTGCTATCAAAGTTAGCTTCTACTCTTCTTATGACCTCATGTTTAAACTAACCACCTGTTTTTTTTATCCTTCAAATCAGAATATAGGCACAGTTAGCAGCTAGCTAGTTTATTTTAGTGAAGCATTAAACTGCTAATAAGGCAGAAAATCCCTTCAGGAATTGGTAGAGACCAAAAACAGCAAACAGAAAGCAAACTGTGGCCTTCAGCTGTTAGAAAAATGTCCTTAAATGAAAAGAGATACCTGTGTGATGTAACATAACTAATGTTTCGGAGAAATCGCAAGGAGGAACAAGGGTTCAAATGAAACTCTTCTGGAAGTAGGAAGATTCTAGTAACAATGTGTTTCCTGTCAGGATATTATGAAGAAATTATCTGCTTTCAGTCGTACTCTACTAGAACCACTGCTTTTAGAAATTCTGTTTTTACATGTTGGTCTTTTACAGTATAACAGTTTTTATAGGTGAAGAATGTGGCGAGCCAGCCAGGAGACGAGTCCATTCATTCTTATGGGGACTCTGTTACTCTCATGCACCCGTGAAGCTCCTCCCCTCTGTAATAATTCAGTTTTGAATTTACCTCGAGTGCATTTTAAAAATACTGAACTATTGCGGTAGATTTTGAAGAGGCTGCATGACATGAGCTAGCTTAGCTAACAGGCTGCTAACTGGCTAACGCGCTATTTCCTTCAACTCAGTTGCATTTGTAGATTGTGAGGTGAGTTTGTATGACTTGTTTTTCCTGTTTTTAACACCCCATGAATCAGAGTCATGTTATTCTGCTTCATAATTCTGCGTCAGATTGTCTTTATGAGTTTGATTTGAAAATCAGATCATCTCTATCAGTTATATGGTTTCATTTATTGCATCAAGACACCATTAGTGACAGGTAGTTCGGATGGACATTTGAAGCTTAAGTGCTGTTCAGTAGTCACTGGCATCTATTAGGCGATTGGTCAAGTGGGAAAATCAAAATATAACCAGGCAATGTTAAGACAGTAAAAAAGAGTAACATTTTAAAGAAATGATATGAGGAACAATGATTTGATTTTTAACAAAAGAATTCAAAAAATCATGTCCCATCCCGAAGTTGTTGCTCCTATTCACCAGAAAAGTGATTCACTTCCTTGTATTGGACACTAGGGGCATTATTTATATATTAATAGATCCACAGACAACTGTCACAAACAGAAGTGGAAACAAAAGCTGTTTTTTTAAATCATCTATTACACTGGCAGTGTCCGCTGATTTGGTTGAAATTCAAAAATTCAAAATCTGTAGTATGCCAACAATTCCTGGCTGTCCTACTGATCTGTGAAAATTTCTCAGTATGCATCGGACCAGTCTACCTGACATACTGTTTCCCACAATGCACAGCGCTAATGCTGTTTTTCTATGGGGATGACACTCAAGTTTAGGTGAATTACCGTCACCTACTGGAATGAGTCGGAATAACAACTACAATACAACACTAGAGTTAAACGGTCCATGAGAAAGAAAAGATGTTAAAACTTCACCTCTAGTCTTAAAAGAGGCATTTACTGCTACAGATTCATTAATCATTATATGAAAGTGGTTTTTCCATTAGCTGAAAAATAAAAAGTCATTCCATTCCAGTTATTTTCAATAAACGATAAACATTTGGTGTGAGAATAAAAATCAAATGTGATGATTCTGCTGTAATATAATTTTAATACCTTTTCAAATTTGTTATTCATAAAAACAGGACCCTGAAATCTCTCCCTGAATTTGCTGTTCCTCTTTATCCATTTAAAATGTGCCTTAAGCCATAAAAAAGGACCAAAAACAGACACAAAAAATTATACAATCACTTAAAAGAAGTCTTCGCTGAAATGCAATAACTATTCTCTTCCCTTGTTCAACTTATTTATTTACGTTTATATTTGATTATAAAGTTAAACTTTAAAATTATCCATCAGCTGTAGTTCCATTTTCAAAAACTGAAAACCAGAAAACAGACCCGATAGAACAGTCAGAGTACATACTACATTCAAAAGTAGTATGCAGTATGCAAAACCTATGACATACTAAGTTCAGATGTAGTCTGTAGTAGGCAGTGAGGAAAACATCCAAAGTGTAAGTGCAGACACCGAACAACTGATGCTCCTTCGTAAGCTGATAGCATTCGGGTTATCGTTGCCCCCTAGTGGACAAAAACCTGGTAAATCAGCTTTAACTGGCTTGAACTCCTTTGAAATTTTCACATTCAAAACACTTCATACAAATGTTGATTCAATAAGTTTTCAGAGAGACAGTATTTTTAGAATTTGGAGGAATGAATAAGTTAAACTAAATAAGTTAAACGGTTTATAGATCAAATCGATCCGTGTGTCATTCGTTCAGCTGATAACGTTTTTCAGTGTTTTGTTTTTTTATTCATAATTAAATATCAAGTGAACAAATGATACATGGATTCGGTTCATAAAACATTCAAACTCATTAAAATACAAAACCATGAAACATCCTTTCCTGAAGCCCTTCATCCATTCTGTCCAAACACAAACTGTCGACAAGCACCACACATAAACCCATCATGAATCTCCCATAATGCACTGGGCCATATATCCCCCTCTTGATCCTGTATCTATACGTCCTCTGCTCCATCTGTTTGTGCATGCAGCAGCGGCTCCATCAGCTGGTTTGATCTGACTCTCTGGCAGCTGGACGGGGCTGATCCTGGATAAGGCTGCTCAAAGCCGCGTCCTAATAACAACCATTTTGGGCAAAAAGTTGAACCCGATCCAACAACAAGCTCCCGGCAGCAGCCAAACTGGGCTTCGCTTTCAGTCTGTGAGCAGGGGGCCATTTGGATGGAGCAGCCGCTGACTCTGGGATTCGCTCTCTGTTTTCATTAATTTATCTGAGATTATGTGTTTTTCTCTTTCCGCCTGTCAATCTCTGATTCTCTCTGTCCATCAGCACTCAGTCCGTCTTTGAAAGCCTGTTTAAAGTCATGTTTTTGGATTAAACCACCATCACTCAATAATTTCCCTGTTGAATTGTAATACCAAATTCATCACGATGCACCGAACTTCAGCACCAAGGTCTCTGAAGGTCTCGTGCTTTACAAGTCCGATTTAGAGCCTTCATTTCTTATTCGTACTCGCCTTAAGTCAGGAGATCCTGTTTGAGATCCTTCATTTTAACACAACTGCTGTATCATCTGGAATCTCATCACAGGATTTGCCACAGGACGTGAAAGTTGATCCTCAGATAAAGCGACGGGAGGCGTACTGATGAGCCTTGGTGTTTTAACTTTCCCCGGAAACTTTCTTAAAAAGCACTTTCAAGGTTACAAAGAGGAGAGTGATTGAGGAAAACCTTTGGTTTATCTGAAAGGAAATCAAAGAGGAGTTTTGTGTTTGTCCTTCAGAATCAAAAGGCTCCTCTCCTGAGCCGCCATTTTGCTTTCCAGGCATCAGCTGCAGTGGGCACAGACGCCCACAGAGGCAGAAAATAACACAGGTTGTGGTTTGAGAGTCAGGTGAGCAACTCTTCCTCTTGACTAATCGTTTGTTTGATCCATCTATACTTTCACTTCATCCACCTACACATGAAACCAACAGATGAAGGAAACAAACTCAATGCTGCTCCTCCAGGGGGGAAAATGGGGAGAAATGCATTTTGGGAAATGTAGGAATCCTGCAAAACTGAGGTGGAAGTGGCAAAACCGAGGATGATTTTATGGCACAAAGCCTCCATCCTGGATCTTTGGGATCTAAATGACAAAAAAAGTTAAGTTTCCCTTTCATGGTTTAACTTCTTCTCTGACTGCTTCATTGTTGAGTTGAAAAATGTATAAAAAAAAAAAAAAACATTATTTATTGCTATCACACCAAAATTAGGCTGATTCAAGTGGAGTTATTTTCTTTGCATGAAATTTCTGAGTCTTAAATTAAATTTCCTGGATCTGAAAATGTCTTCAGAATCTCAGAATGTCAAAAACATTTTTGTCAAGATGAAACTTGTCTTTTCTAAAGCTCATTTTCACTGTTTTTGTCCATCAACAATAAAAAAAATTGGAGCATAAACCACAGATTATGAAAGAAAAGATTATATTTAGACACCAGAACAGGTGTACTCAGATGACACACAACAATATTTAGTCATCAAACAATGCATAATGGTTGTAGTTACATGATAAGTGTTATGGACTAAATTTAATGTGGAATTATGTGAACGCAGAATGACTCACATTCTGCTGGATTTATCCACAAACACAGCAGCCAAGAGTCTGAGGTGTAAGATATCACGCAGGTGAAACATGAGTACGATACAGAGTCCACTGAGACGTAAACATATCAGTGTTAGAGGCAGTAATTACAGTGGTCTGGACCGCGCAGTCAGCTAATAACCCTGCAAGAAAAGTCATGTTGCTGATGACGGCAAAAATCTGTGATTTATGGCAAAGTGGGACATGAGTAAAAGGTGCAGCGCCACCTACAGCTCTAAAAGAAGACTGAAAAAGAAGAAAGAAAGAAGACTGTATATATATATATATATTTTTTATTTTACTTTATTTTTTTTTTCGAAACAACCAATGGGGTAATAAAAATTTACTGTTTTAGTTTCTTTTATTAAGACGTTCTTACAAGTAGGGATGGGAGACAAAATGTTTCACATAAGTACCAGGATTTTTTGTTTTACAATTTTTTTTTTTTTTTTTTTTTTTAAATCCTTCATTTTAGTCTTTATTCCTTCTTCCACCTTCTTCCTGAATACCCATAGTTCATAGTGGTTGTCAGTTTTTGCTCTTCTGGTTGAATCTGTTCATGTCACTATGGAGACCACAAAGCTAACGATGTTAGCCTAGCTGTCATACTCGCTCCAACAACCGGCTTTTAAAAGCAAGAAAGCGACAAAATGAACAAAAGTTCGAGGATGAAGGATGTTTTAAAAAGTTTACACTGAGCCCTGTTCAGCATTAATGATTTCACGTGAGTTGTTTTAAGCTAACTTGCCCACAGCAGCAACCAGAAGTCAATAACCACAGCTGAAGTCAACACACGTAGGCTTCTGAAGAAACAGGTGGATAAGCTGGGTTGAAAATACATTACCGCTTTTCTCCAGCAGAGGGCAAGATGTTTTTTGGGGGGAAATATGGTCTGTAGACATCATCATCATTCAACTTTACATGGGCTGGTGTTTAATGAGGGAACTGATATTGCAAAAATCACCAATATCAAAGATTCACAATTTAAATTGAATCTGCACCCAAAAATTGTAAAAGAATCAAATTTAGGAGAAAAGCACATCGTCCCAGCCCTATTTACAAGCTATACATCATTTTGTCTTTCAATTTCTTAAAAAAAACATTTTCCTTGACTGGTCAGGTGAGTGTGGCTCATTTTCAGTCTAATGAGACTTTTTATTTATTTATTTATTTACTTATTTATTTATTTACTAAAAATAAGAAATACCCACTTCAACTGAAGTGTTGCAGCCATCAAATTCAAAATGAGTGAATATTTGCAAAAAACTTAAGTTTATCAGTTTAAACAAATAGCTCATTTTTGTAGTGTTTTCAGCTGAATATAGGTTAAACAGGATTTGAAAATCATTATATTCTGTTTTTATTTATTTTTTACACGACGTCCCAACTTCATAGGAATTGGGAGGTCGTACTTGGTGCCTATACATGAAAGATTCTGTGCAACAAAATATGCTAAAAAAAAATCCACTCAAACGTTTAAAAATAATGAAAAAAAAAGTTAATGAACATGGAGTGACTGAGTTATTAAGCCTGGAGTTGCAGTGAGAGACCTGACCCTGCAGGGAGCACAGGGCGGCAGCAGCAGCAGTGTTATTATATAATATCAGCGGTATAGTCCCAGTATTAGCATCAGCATCAGCAGCAGTAATCAGATAAGTGAGAGCAGCGCTTCATTTCCTGCTCTGTGCTTCTGTCCTCTGAATGTTCGACATACAGATGAACTGTGAGCTCTGCCGGTAGCTGTTTGTAACACACACACACACACACACACACACACACACACACACAAAGAAAAAAATAACACTGGAAATACAATACAGACTGGGAATGTAATATAGGAAGTGTGTTACATAAAGAGGGCTCCCCTCCCTGTAACGTAAACACAGTTCACCTCCCTGAATGTCTGCGGCCATATTTGGCTTCTTCCTCTCGGCCTTAAAACAAATTGAGGGCTTCCTTCACAGCAGAAACTACACGAACAACTCCAATCTCTTCATCTGATTCATAAGATCAACATGGGATAATATCTAGACTCTTACAGGCTTTACAATCATCATCAGCTTACATGTCACTGTGTTATTGATTGATCTGCTGACCAAGCATATGGTTCAATCAGTGGTTCTTCCTTATCAGTGGTTTCAAAACTTTCCAAGACTTTGAACCAATAAATCCTTAAACATCCGGTCACAGTGAAATTTCTAGTTTACACCATACTGGAAGTTGCATCGTGTCCACTTCCGTCATCAAGCCAAAGCCGATAATACTTCAAACTATCTTAACTCTACATGTAGCGATGCCATCAGATCCGCTACATTCTTCTGAGTGTCTGCGTCACTTTGCAGTACTCCCCCCAAACACTAGTGGGCAGTGTGACCTCTGCATCAGTCATATCACAAGTTTATGGTGACTCAGTGAATTTTTGAGTGTATTTTGAGGAAACTGATCACACCTCAGAGTTCACAAAGGGTCAAAATGAGTTAACGTGGACATGATGAGTTTAAAAGCATGTTTACATGAACGATTTTGGAAATCAACTTCAGAGTGTTACGACAGTTGTTGAATGATATTATCATCTATCTTTAGGCAGTCACTGTTAAATCTGGCGATCCCAGAAGTCACAAAGTCACCAATCACATAGCTGGCATTCTGGACCATTTCCTGCTTAGTTGTTGAATTTTTTACTCCAAGAAAAAAAAAATTCAAAAATTATTTTTTGTATATTTTTAATGTTGTTGGAGCTCTAAAATCAGAAAGCACAAAATCAGAAATAAAGTATATTTTGGAGCTGTAGAGATGACCCAATCAGGTCTATTTCAGGGCATCATCCAGCCTCAGAGTCTAAAAGTCTGCCCGAAGATGCGGTTAGCGGGTGTAAAAACGAGGTGTGAAGAGTCGTCAGTGCTTGCTGAAATCATCTGCCTTGCTTTCCTCCTGTTATGTTCCTATTGCTGAAACATCTGCTCACCAAAAGACTCCCTGCCTTAACCAAAGTGAGTAGTTTGAGCTGTAAGAGCGCGTTTAACAAAATCCAGCTGTGAGGTCAGCATGGGGGAAGATCAAGTCTGGGAAATAATGTGCAGAAATGGTCAGTTAATTTGTAAAAGACGCTTCAAATGACTGGTTAAAGAACCTGTAGTTTGTGTTTTAGCTTAGTCTTAAACTCGAGGAGGCTGCCTTTCAAATGAGTCCTCATACGCCTGTTTTCGGTTTTCTCTGGCATGCTTTTTATTTGATTATGCAAAAGAAAAAAAAATGGTGATTAGAAAGAGGTGAAGTCCAAGTATACGTAAAAAAAGGTATTTAAACATATTCATAAGCAATAAATATCTTTCTTGGCGATCTTTCTTCGCAGCATGTCAAACATCTGTTCTGTGTCTCGGTGTCACGTCACTTCATGTTAACACAGTGAGTGAACACATGGACCTCCATGTACACACCCCGGCAGGCAGTGACTCGCCCCTGCACACACAAACAAACACACAGGCAGGCACGTGCACGTTCACATGAGTGTGCAACAACAGGAGCGGATGCACACACACACACACATACACACACACACACACACACACACACCAGAAACAATTCAGTCCAGGTGACACACCCCAGGAGTCCTGTTTGTAATGTCAACACACCAACGAGGAGTTATGTCACAGAGTGGAGATAGTATAGTGACCTCCTCCCTCTCTCTCTCTCTCTCTCTCTCTCTCTCTCTCTCTCTCTCTCTCTTTAAATCACGGCTGACTCTCTGCCGCTGATCAGATTATGAGACTGTGGACACAACCAGATCCTGTTTACCTGCAGAAGAGCGTCAGTGTTTTTATTCACGCTGTGACCCTGTAAAAATGCTTTCTGCCACACACACACACACACACACTCCTCTGAGCACACATGCACCTTACTTTACAGGAAGGATTCTCTGCTTTGAAACATTTAAAAGTCTAAATAAAGGATGCCCGGTGCAGCTTTGTCACATTAAAAATGCATCACAGATCTCATCAGGACATCCCTACTTTTGGCTGAACTCTTTTACTTTGCAGCAGAAATGATTAAAAGTTTAAAAAAGGAGATCCAGCTCAGGGTTTCCTCTGCTCCCTGCCACATTCTGTCATGCAACTAAATATATTTTCATAGTAAAATGCTGCATACTGTGCAGCTCAGCTTGACTCTGCTGTTCTTTGGTTTCACATTGTCAGTATATTCATGAAAGCAGAAGGTACCTGGTGTGGTTTTGGTTTACTGTTTCAAAGCCTTGATTTTGGTGTTTGGCAGCTGATATCTTTGTTTTCTTAAAGCCAGGTGTGACCATGTTTGGCAAACAAAACTCCACTGTGTCTGTTTTTACAAAACTCCAAACAATCCAACCGATCTTTGAAACCAGTGGAGTCGCCCCCTGCTGGCTATGACACATAATGCAGGATTTGCGCATTTCTGTGCTGGTTTTACCTCTGAAAAACAGAAGGTAGCCGTGTTCTTCCTTTTCCAATATTCAGTTCATTGAGTATTGTTTTTTGTTTGTTTTTTGTTCAGCTTCTGCAAAAACCACTTGGTTAAAAATGATCGGAGCATGACGGTCTATCAGATGAGTTCTCAGAACATCGAATACTCCACCTGTTGAGTTTACAGACCGGTCTGAACTGCCTTTAAGAGACACCAGCATCTTTAAAAAAATATAAGTTTCTGAAGACTTGGTAATAAAAGTATTCAGAGTGAAGCTCCAAACCTTTAGCCAGACATCTCTGTTTTTGTTTCCCTGCATTAAAACAAGCTCATTTAGTGAGGACAGGACCACAACGCACAAAAAATAAGGCAGATGATCAAATGTAAGCTCCAGCTGGAAGCATTGTGAAGGATCGTCCTGTGGACCACAGACAGTCTCAGTTTTTCCTAATGAAGACGAGTCTTTACCAAACCTTTTTTTTTTTTTTTTTTTGCACTTAAACTAATAAACATGTCGCTAATTTTGAAAGTAGCTAGCACTGGTTGTTTTGTTTTGTTCTTTTGAAATTTTGTGTTTGACTTTTATTAAGCAGATAAATAAATCTACTTTCAACAAATACTGAAAACATTAAACCAGAGACTGAGAACAAGTGGCGCTGGGTTTCACAAAACCTTTGAGTTCTTGGTGCAAGTCCCTAAGCTAACTTTCCTGATTTTTCTGCAGCAGATCAGTTTAAATTCAATCATTCAGTCATTTCTGGGATCGAAGTACAAATTAAGTCAATGGAAAGATGCAGGAAGACACAAGTTCTTGTTGGATGGTTTGGAGAGACGTTAACGAGGCGGTAAGAACTGTGCGGATGCCACAAATGCCACTTTTTTTTTTTTACTATGAAAATTAATAGAAAGGAGCTCATTTTGAGGGAAGCAAGTCAATGAGGACAAGGTTGCCTTTGCTTGGCACTGACCTCCAGCTATCATTTGTGCTAGTCAGTTAGCTCTTTCCCTGTCAGCACAGCCAGCTTCACCTCACAGTGTATTAAAGCTCAGTTTATTTGGACGACAACATACTCAAGTGACGTTTAAAACGTTCTTGTAAATTTTGTGTCTTTGGGGAAGCAAATCAAACATGTAAGCACTGGCGTGTTAGTGTGAATGCAGCTTAAGTGGTGTATACGACCGATTATCTTAAATCTTATCAGATCATCTTGTGGTCTGAGGTGTGTTACGAGTGAATTTGTCCCGATAAACGGCTTCGAAACAGGACGGGCTGACAACTGCAAATATTTAATTTCTTTATTATTTAACAACGAAAAATCTTCATGTGTGGGGAAAGCCGACGACTCCCGAGTCATGACTCCATGAGTTGTGATGTGGAATGGAATGTAGCCAATCAGGAGGCGAGCTGACTGAGGAATGAGGAAGTAGACGCAAATAAATCAAGCCTGGCTGACTTGACACGGAAAGTTTGTGTTCTCACCGTCTCCAGGATGTTTTCCACTGTCTTTTCTTTTTTTATTTTTGGTTTGTGAATTTTCTGTTAAAAATAGTCCTCAGACCTCCATCATTCCCTCTTCTATGTCCTCTTCCATGTTGTGTTTGGTGTTAGCTGGTTGTTGCTATGTGTTGCTATGTTTCTTCTTCTACGTTTTTGTGAGATCACGTTTGGTCACGTGAGATTTCTTTCTCTTGGAGGACGAGATTCATCTCTTCACATTTAAAAAATCCTTATATGTGTACTTTGCTTAAAGGATCTTGTTTCATACATTCACTGAACTCCACCTTGTGTCTGGGCTGAATTTGAAACTGACCACATGGGAATAATAAAAAGCTTCCTGTGCATCTCAAACTTATTTATCTGTCCTTGCTTTGGTTTGCGAACTGACGTGCAGTTCCTCAATTTGTACAATTAAAACACAAAACAAACACATTAGAGCTTGTTTTCTGAACATCCACATCCTGCTAACAGGCACGCCTTGCATCAGATGGCCTCCATGTCTCCAACATCTTCCTCGTTTGCACCGAATAGACGGAGCAACATTTTGGAAACCTGCTCCCGCCGCTCAAATTTCCTGCATTTTTGAGCACTCGCATTTCATTTAGCTGATGACTAAACCACGCGGGACCTGAAAGCACACCCTCCTCCCTTTCTCACGCTGCACACTGCATCTCTCGTAGCGTAGCTAGACGATTTTTCACGGCCCATCTGCTGTGGATCACTCGCCCGCTGTATGTTAGGAGGAGGTGTGACAGAGATTTACAGTAGCTGAGGGCTGATGGCTGAGAAGACGTGTTCAGAGGTGGTTTCTTATCTTCAGATTTTCATACAGAGGGATGAAAGAAGAGAAAAGTATCCTCATTTCTGTCCCATTTCTCAAAGAACACACACATTGCTCATACTGAGAGGCTGCAGTGGGAACTTTTGCGTTTTTAGTTGTTGAACTCGTTGAACTCGTTGAACTCAGAGCCTGAATGTTTGATTTGGATCTGCGATTGAAGTAAGGCATGCTGCTTGTTAAAAATGCGGGTTTTTCCAGCTTTAAGAGAATAAATCAGGGCATTATTTGCTGCTTCACAAAGATCACTTGTGTTGAAACGCTTCCTCTGCCATCTCCAAGCTTTTCGTGCATCGTCCTCGGTGTTTATTCTCTTTGTAATCTTTAGTTTCCTCTTTCTCTCACTCTCTTTATCTCCCTCTGCTTTCCTCCTTCCTTGCTCTCTCTCCCTCCCCTCCCTCCCCTCCCTCCCTCCTCCCTCCTCCCCCTCCCTTGCCTCCCCTACCTCCTGTCTCTCTCTGTCTTGCATGCTGGCTCTCTCGCTCCAATGCTTTCTGCAGCGGCACGTGACGTGGCGGCCGCACATGGCCTGAGCGTGTGAGAGACGGGAGAGAGAGATTTCAAAACATGCAAAGCGAACACTCTTGACTCGCTCTCCCCCTCCGGCATCGCTCTCTCTCTCCTCTCTCTCTCTCTCTTCCTTTCTCTCTGTGCAGTGTTACAGAGTGCAGAGTCAGTGTCTTATTTAACCCTTGCCTTGCTGGGATTAATCACAGCCCTGAATGTTAAATCACTCACAGCCCTGGCGTGGCATTATCTTACTCTCTCCTCTTAAAGGCACAGCAGAACATTTCACTCCCAGTTCAATCAATGCACAACCCGATATGACATTTTAATACCTCTCTATTCATATTAAACCCTTTGTGTTTCTCATCTCTGCGCCTGATGATTCCTGGAGGATTTATCCAGCATTCTTGTCGTCTAGACGCTGGTATTTCAGAGCGAGATGAAGCAGCTCTGTGGTTGGAGCAGCTGGGGAAGTCATACACGACGCTCCCAAGGCCAAGGACGGCCTCATCAGGGCTTAGATTGTTTTTTTCTACAGGACAAAGTGACAGCAGGGTAATGGGATGTGGTGCTTTGACTGCTGATAGGGGAGACTGGGGACTGCTGTAACACCTTTGGGCTTAAACGTGATGACTTAAAAAAAAAAAGTACCTTAATGATGTTTAAGATATTCTGTTAAAGCCTCGACCTCCTTGAAAAGAGGCAGTTCCCTGAGTGTCCACTTGAGGCTTACGGAATCCTCCTTTAAAACAACCTCATCCACAATAAGTTAGCTACACCTCATTTCTTCATTCCTAACAAGTTCACGGATGGCTTTTACTTTATTAAACATATGCATAACAGGCATGAATACAGGTGTGGTTTATTTGATTAAGCCAAATTTCACCACACCTGTCTCCACTCCGTCACAGCACCAGATCTGAAAGGTCTGAGGGGTCGATGGGTTTACTTTCTCTGTTCTACTTTGGTACAGTTCAGCTTCATTTCAGATCCGGCAGGTCAGAGTATTTTGCAGCTGATACGCAGGACTTCTGAATGCTGGAGCAAGACGCGTCAATCAGCACAGAGTAGATGGGGCAGGACAGGAAGTCACTCATCCATATGAAAGTAAAGCATCGACTTGATTTCAGAATAAAACACATAATGTTGACACCAGATTGTATCACAACGTCACAACAACAACAAACACTCCTTTACAACAGAGCTGGTGCTAGTGCTAGTTTTAGGCTAGTGCCTGAGTTAGCACCAGTTCTTTGTGTATCCACCAACACAGCACCAACTCCAGGTACTGAAAACTGGTGCTTAGCAAGAACCAACTCTTTGCTGAGCCAGAGCAAAGCACCAACTATGTCAGGGGCCAGGGGCCCGGTTACCATGACCATTCCAGCTCTTCTGTGGTCAGAGAGCATGAAGCCAAACCAGAGCAGAGATGGATCTGGTGGGAGGTTTTACAGATTGGCTAAAATTATTTGGCGTTAGTTTCCAAAATAGTGATATCCTTGAGCTTCCATTGGGTGATGCTGTTCCTTGATGCATTCGTATGACTAAAACTGGACTTTTTAGTTCACGTAAACATGTTTGTCCAACTGTAATTGCACTGAGTTGATTTTCTTGAAGTCAGACAAATACACTAAGATGACACAGATGTGGGTCGATTTTGTTACCAAGGTTTTCTGCACATGCGTCGCAATTTGCAGGCCTAACAAAGTCATGCAATATTGTAAAGTATAAGTACACAGAGAGGAGCCAGACAGTGAAACAAAAACTCAACAGAAGAAGACAAAGCTATCAACATAAGGAGTGTAAGAGTTAGCATCTAGTTGTTGCAGTATTTTGAGGCTCAACAGTTGACGTCCTGCAGGGAGAGTTTAGCGGAAACTAATGGCTGAAATACCCCAGATGCGTCTCCAGTCCAGCTCTGCTCCATCACGGCACTGGATCAGACAGGTTTTCATTCAAATCAATGTGTTAACTTATACTGGATCTTTTCCACTGCGGTCCAGCCACGTCCCTGCTCCAGCAGGTTGTAGCTAATACACAACTGTTCTACTTTCTCTGCGTGCCAGAGCTATGGCACGTACGGAAGATCGAGCAGGCCCGGAAGTCATGCACGGAAACTACCTAAAAAGAGCCAGTGACTTTCAAAATAAAACAAACCGTGTCAAAACCAGATCGTATTTAGCTTTACCTTTGCAAGAAAACATCACAATGAGCAAAGACGCCAGGAGTCAACAGGTTTGAGGTTTAACAGCACAACACAAATGGAGAGAGGTTCATTAATGGAGAGGAAAGCGAAGGAACTTCCTGGTCTGTGACTCCAGCTGTCTGTCAGTCCTGCAGCTTGCCGGACTGAACACGCAGCTGGTGTGAGTTGACAAAAGCAGTCAACACAAAGGATCGTAGATGGAAAGCAGACACAACTGGTGACACGGGAGTGCTGAAAACTGCAGTTCATCCAGTGTCCACTTGGGGCTGGTTACAGAAGTACCAGAAATCACATACACACCCATTCACGAAGGCAAATCTTTACAGTAAAATTAAGATTATAATCTGAGCAGCTAGCTTCTCTAACAGTACATACTTTCCTTAAATATGAAAAAATCAAAATAACAAGTTCAGTCAAATTTAGATTGAGTTTAGCATTTCTAATGTAGCGCTACATGACGCCAGATTTCAAAACTCAGAGAGTACTCATTTTATTTCTCAAAATGTAGAAATCTTCTCTGTGTTTTGTATCAGCAAATTAAATATATAACAAAATATAGCATCAATCCAATAAGATCAACATTCTGTGCTTGGTTTCCTTTAGTGAACATACAACACTCAGGAAAGGTGACATCTGTGGGTTAGATTTAGAGGTCAGATGTTACTACCAGGGCATAAAAACATAATTAACTGTTAAGTTAGATAGGAAATAGTGATTTCAGTGATCCATGGAGATTTAAATTTAACTACTCAAAGATTTACTGTATGTGGAGCATGAAGCTGTGATTAAGTTACAGATTTTACAGTTTCTCTCCATTAAAAAGGACTTCAGGGCAAAAAGTCACGTCTCATGTAAAACCAAACCCTATGCAAACGTTTGTTGAATCCCTGCTCTGAACATAGCTCTCTCTGTTTGCCTCGTCAAGTTTATGCAAATTTCCTCAAGTATAGATCCCATTTTCCTCTCCTGGCTTGTTTTTTCTTTTTTATATTCTTACTTCCCACTAAAGCTTCAGCTCTTCTCCTTTCACTGTCAGACTCATCTCAGCTGGGTTTCAAAAGCAAACAGATTTGCATGAAGTTCAGTGGACAGATCAGCCCCGGGCGAACGAGCAAGGATCAGATTATTCAGATTTAGGATTTCTCTTCAGTTGTCTGCTTGTGTTTTTATCACGTGTCACTGTGTCTGAGGATTTGACGTTACAGAGTTAAATTTCTACATCTCATGTTTTTTTTGTACATCTCTCCGTGTTCTCGGGTTTAATCAGTGATTAACATTAAAGACGGTCCGAGTAAAAGCTGTGCAATGTTCTTGCAGCAGATGCTTCCTTTCAAACACATCAAAGGTCGACGAGTTCATGCAGCTTGCAGCTTGCAGCAAAGGCTCGTGGGAAACCAAGGTTTACACTCTGGTTTTGATCAGGAAGGTTTCTGACCTGGAAGTGTCAGAGCTGCAGCCTGATGACGGCAGATTCAAGCTGCAGCATGTTTCCTTACTGTAAGAGGACCAAGGGCTGTTCAGGACAAGGGGCCTCGTTTTAAAGAAATGAAAAATCGATTTAGTAAAAATCAAACCGTGCAATTATTAGGAATTTAAACACTACAACAGTTTCCCGTCTTTTGCTTGAAGCTCTGTAGGAACAGGCTTGGTTTGGACTTTAAACGCTCAAATTTTCTCATTTACTGCCTTTTATTTAAAGATATAGTCCTGTATTTAAGGAAACTTCCATCAAAAATGAACCCGTGTGGTGATTTTAGTCAGTAGAGCTCTGTAACTTCTGATTATTTGACTTACTTTATTAAGAAAGCTTAATTTTGTCTTAAATTAAAAAAAGAAAAAAGACATTTGTGTGTGAAAGCAGATTTTACCGTCTTTCAGAAATGTTAAGCTGCTGCAGCGTTGAATTATAGTGAAGTCCATCAGAGAATCAGCTGACGTTTTATTTGATTTTGTTACCTCAGAAAACATTTTCCCAATAAGATAACAGTCTCAGTTAGGGGTGCCAAGTTCTCTGAATGATGCATGATGATTTTTTCATACAGCACAGTCTGATTTAAAGTCAGACAGGTCTTTAAGGAGGGCATAATATCGAGGAATTGAGTACCTGTGCCTGAAGTTATCAGATATTTTGTTAATCAGATCAAAATTTATGAGATTTTCTTTCTAGTTGGGGTAAAACTATTCTTTATGGTTCTTGTTGTTACTATACCTGATGTCAAAATATGTCCATTTTTGTTATCAGTAGTAAATTCAGAGTGTGTTTTCTTGTCCAGTCATGCTGTGTCACCCAGCGCCCCCTAAAGGTCTGCTGGACTTCAGTTTCCAAGCCTTAATTTGAAACGCTTTGGTTTTGCATCATTTGTGTATTTGGAGCTTGTTTGGTGTTAAGAGTAAAGTTAGTCAGCTTTTTGCATTTTTTTTGCTTTTGGATTCACTTTTGACTTTTGCATGTGTTTTTATAGCTGCATCGTTTTTGTTTTTGCATGTACTGCTCACTCTTCCTGATATTTGTTTGGATTGCAGACTACCCGCCTTTCCCATTCATCGTAATTCTGTCTGCATATGTGCGCTCTGCAAGTTATCTTATGTCCATGACATCACCCCTTTGTTTATGATATAGAGTTTTGAAGCCAGGCTTTGTTTGAAACTTGTAAGTTCTTTGATTCTTTGAAAATAATGAGTTGTAGAAATATTAACCCCTTAACTGGACACTTAGTGTACTGTAGTTTTTGACACATTGGACCAGAACAAACACATTTTAATTCCATCACTTTGTTTACGGCCCATAAAAACGGCCAAGTTGAGTTGTCCAATCAGAGTGATTTGGATCACGTTGGAGAAAAGCTGCACATGTACACAGCCGATGTTTGCAGAGTTCTTCTTCAGGCTTCAAAGTCGTCTTTGAAAAGTTTGTGTCAGGCGAACCTGAGATCAATAAGCTGTGTTCATGAGGTTAGGGGGATTTTTGACTTCAGAGCCCTCGGTCTGCTCAGCTGATTCTCACAGGATGAGTTTCAGGCTATAAAATCTTGTGAGCTTGCTTGGTTTCAGTCTGTGTTAGGTAAGCTAACGTGGAAAAAATGACACGAGTTACCCAAACCACAGCTGGGCGAATGGTTGTAAAATCTTTAGAGCGTTTATCGGCTTGTCTTCATTTTTGAGTCCCCACGGGCGCATTTAGAAAAAAACAGATCAGAGGAAGATGTCATTACAACCTGGATCAAAAAGATGCGGCTGCATCTTTGCTTTTCATTTTCTCCTCCCTCTAAGCTGTTCTCCTTTCTCTCAGGATGATTTATAATAAAACCAAACGTGCATGTGGATCACATTATTGTTACCAGTTTGTTCCCATCTCTCTCTCTCTCTCTCTCTCTCTCTCTCTCTCTCTCTCTCTCTCTCTCTCTCGCTCTCTCTGTGCAGGTCTGTAGTAACACTTCAGCTCCACGACGACCTGAGGGATTTCTGGCTGGATGCATCATGCTCAATCCAGTCACGTGTTTATAATTCAGAATAAAGAGCACACACACATTCTCTCTCTCTCTCACACACACACACACACACTCACACTGAAAGAGCATGCTCACATTAGAGCTTGAACAGTTGCATGCAAATGGGGAAATAAAGAGGACACTCTCATATGCATGTTCCAAGTTGAGCGGGCTGCACACTGGAGGACGTGAAAGCATGCACACAAACACACACTGGCGGGAGAATATTAATAGACACTCGCAGGAGCACTCGGGCAGATTTTAACACACACACACACAAACACACACTCACACACACTCAGAGCCTTGCAGCAGTATTCAGCGATATTCACTCATCTATCCTCGTTGAAGATCTGCTGTTTTCTCTGTGTCTCATTGTCTAACTGTGTTCCTGATTTCTCCTTCAGCTCATTTTCACACTCAAATCTCTCTCTGAAAAAAACAACAGAATCAGGAGACAAGCACAATGTTCTGGTGAGATTTCTCAGAATCAGATGCTGCTGGGCACTTCATCTCTATTGCTTAAAATCCCTATCTTAGACTCTCTCTGGTTTTTAATCTGCCTGTAGCTGCACTCAAACCCATCATTTAGTATTAAAAGCATGGAGTTTAAGAGCTTGGGAGCCAAATAAATTTGAAAAATCTAATATTTTTTCTTTGCTCTGGTGGATTCATCTGGTTCCTTTCAGATTCAGGTTTCTATCCATCCTGATTCAGGCTGGGCCAATCCAAATCTCACATTTAACATGAAGCAGCATCTTGATGCCAAAAGACTCTTCAGTCTTAACAACTGGATGCTGGATGTTCAAACTAAACATATGCAGATTTTCAAACCTCTACACATTCATAAGTTGAAGAAATCCCTGAATCTGTCTGTAAACTGATCAAACAGCACAAGAACTGGTTCATGACACAATCAAAGGGTGGGTCTGAAACACCAAGGTCCTCCCCCAACTGGCCAATCAGAGGGAAGGAGGTGTGTGGAACAAGAAGCCTTAAAGAGACAGCAGCTAAAATGAATAGAATGAAATAGAATTGACTATTTTTTTTTTTTTTTTGGCGCTGTAATCATGTCAACATACTGTGGGGGCACAAGAAGGACTGAATAAAGACTAGAAAAAAAAAAGCAGAATACCCCCTCTTTAAAATCTCTGCCCAGTTAAAGTCAGTGTTGGTAATCAGATTTAGACTTTTTGTTATTCTGGTTAAAATGATCTTTATGTCCTGATGTCAATCAATTCATGATGTGTTCTTAAAATAGAGTGAAAAATACCTGCTGTCTACAGCAGGAGTAAACCTGGGAAAACACCAACCGATCCTTGTGTTTAGGATCCGATTTATTAAACCAATCAAATCCCATCCTGACGTTCTGCCCACCTCCTTAGCGTACATTTTGCCAGCGGGCTCTAGCCCTGATTCAGTGTTCATATCCAAGACGGATCCAAGTACGCTGGAGAATGGCAGAAAAACTACCTAAACCCTGATTACTGCTAACGTAGAGCAAACAAAAACAATGAGCTGAGGACCAGTTTGAGTCTGTGGTTTGAATCAGTCACCATCTTATGATCATGAATCAGCAGCACTCATGCATGTGAGCGGAGTTGTTGTTTTGGAGGAGCTCCAAGTGTGGGAGGGTGGGGGCTAAACTGAGTCCTGAGGAGATGCTACATTCAAATTCATGCTAGTTTTCAGTGACTACCAGCCCTGCTTTGAGGATCAAGTTATTCAAAATTATTGTGAATTTGTTAGCATAATTTTCCAGCAAACTCCAACACAAGATCTGTTTTTGCTTATTTCTGCACACTTTTTTTTTGGGGGGGGGGGGAGCTGAAAGCTACTGACCAAATGTTGCAGTACCACCAGAGATTAAGAGGGGGGCAGTGTTGAGCTCAAACCAAAACTGCAAAATACAACAAAGAAGATACTTCAGTAACTCTGAAGTTGGTCGTCTTGATGAAAGACTGTGTGAGTTGTATTGAGTTGCGAGGTCAGAAAATGATGAAGTTACCTCGCCAAGGCAAACTGAAACTGGTTTATTTTAGCGCCCTCTGGTGGATGATTTGTTTGATATACATCCCAACATAAAGAAATGTGCGGGATTATACTGGTAATCAAGTTTTTATGCTTTCTTTTAATATTGTTAGCCTGATAGCGTAATGTAAATAAAGTAATATTTTATACACATTATTTTATTAGCTTAATAGCACAATTGGCTAAATATAAATAAATTGGAATAAAGTAAATAAGTTTACAATACTTGTAATTATTCATAAAGGAAGCACAAATGGGCTGCTGGCTCTAAAAAACGACGATCCAACTGACTTTCACAGAGCAGAGGCATTCAAAGAAGTTTATGCAAATTGTCAGATCCTGTATAAATCACCATGAACTGCATGTTCGGCTAAAAACAGCCATTTTTGTATCGTCAATCCATTGGCGTTTCAGTTGTGTGTTTTAAGTTCCCTCTGTTGTGTAATACTTTGTAAGCAGAAAAAAAAAACATTCCTGTTACTGAAAGCTGTGTTGCCGCCTCTGTTTCTGAAAATAAATCCTACCCAATAATCACTTTCACTCCTTTTAAACATCTTCACAACCCCTGAACGTCCCCAAAGACATGTGTGCAACCTGTCATCAGTAAATCAAGGAGAAATTAGCCGCAATGATTCATCTGAAGGCTCTCACCATGAGGAACGGGGCCATCAGTGCTACAGAGAACCCGCTCTGTGGTTTCAATTAGAATTGGAAGTTGTCAGAGTTATGAAATCTCAAAGAGAGAAAAGATGTCTGATGTTGTCCTGGTTTGCATCGAGAGCAGCAGAGAAGGGAAACTATAAATTATGGATAAAAATTGATGGAAAAAAAATCTGACGGAGAGAGAGGAGGGTTTAAGTCCTTTAACATGAAGATGTAATTAGAGATGAACTCGTGCTGGTTAAGAAGTCCAATAGTTTAATTGGGTTAGTTAGCGTAATGTATGATGAGTCTGTGTTCTCATTAGTGCCAGATCACATCAAGACCTTTGCACATGGAGCTTTGTTTCCGTCTGACTGCATCAACTGAAGCAGGAATGTCTTCTCATGTGTGCACGTCAGTTATAATCCTGCTGCTGAGCCCACAAAAGAAGCTTTCTCTTCTATTTATTAAAACAGTTTCATTGTTTTACTTCATTTTTCCACGTTTTCAGGTACAAAGTTGAGTCTAACCATCTTTTTCAAACAACTGCCGTAAGCTTTGAAATCATTTCATCGTCAACAGCTAATGAGAGGTTAGTTTGGTAGCGTTGTGTCGAGCATTGGGCGCCTTAACAAAAATGTAAATCTGGTTCTGCTTTGAGGTTTCTGAGCATGAAAACTCTTTGAATTGAGAACAAATGAAGCTTCCTGCTCAGAATTCTCTGCACAACTGTTTTAAGCAATACCAGCATGTCCATCTGGCTTATCAAAAGCTACAAGTTGGTTTTTATTACTGCGTTTCTGAGATTTTTCTGGAACCAGGATAACGAAACTGAAATGAAAGCCAACTTTGGTATTCAAACAAATAAACAAACCTCATTTATTGTGCAACAAACCATCAGTTCGCATCCTGACTGCAGAAATCCAAAACCACTCACCATGTAGACACTCAGGTCCTCCCATCAGGCCTTGCTGCTGTTGCTGAGGTGGTGGCGGTGGTTGTGGTTGGACGGTCTCCAATCCCAGCAGTGAAGAAGAAGAGGATGAAGAGGACATGGAGGAGGAGGATGAAGAGCAGGGTGGAGGAGAGGACGGTGGGCACTGGGAGCTCTGGTTGGGAACGGCTGACTGGGAGCTCTGGAGGGAGAGAGGGAGTAGTAGCATTTAATGACTTTTTATAATTCTATCCACCCAAAAAAGACAGAGGCTAATCAAGAGAGTTTAGCAAAGTTAGTCAAACCAATCAGAGAAGAAAACCAGTTTGTTATTCAATTATTGGAGTCGTATGGTCAGCTTTCTACACATACACCTCTATACGCCATACAGATGTGTCCTGTTTTGTTTCCAAGTACACCAAAATGCTTAATTAGCAACTAGCTTGTTGCTAGAGAGCTAACCTGAAAATTTGGGTTGTCCAATCTGAAATTCATATTTTGTATGTTAACAACAACAAACCTGAAACATCTCTTTAATGAAAGGCAGCAGCCATTCTTTCTTTTTGAAGTTCTGTTATCTTTCTACTTAGCTAGCACGGTAGCTAGGTAGCTTGCTTATGGGCTGTTTCTGTTGATTAACAGTGATCTTGAGTTTTAAGAGGAGAAACAAAACTCTGTAGTCACAGAATTTGGGGAGAATAGTAGCAAATTTGGAGATTTTGCTCCACAACAAGTTGGTTCCCTGCCAAGCTTTTCAATTTTTGATGCTAGTGCTGGCCACCTCTTCTACTGACAACAATTTAACAAAGTTAAAGGGACAGGCATCTCAAAATATGATTGCAGGAAAAATGTAAGAACTTACAAATAAATCTGTGGTTGACAGATATTTAAGCTCTATTTAGCTAAAGTAGCTAAGCCCAGCTAAGGCTACAGCTATTAGCATGAAAATATGGTTGGTGTTACTGGTGGGAGTTCTTGATAATTTCAGCGTTCACTTTAGATTAACTGATCGTCAACTTTGACTTGAAATCCACATAAAACAACCTGAAAATCTGTGTGATCTTGAAATCAACGTCAGCGACTCACTGGACACTCTTACCTGGGATGGGATCTGGGCGCTGGTGGAGCTGGGTCCATTGCTGTGCATTCCCATCCCGTTCTCAGTCAGGAACTCCTCCAGGTCCATGTACTGCAGCTGGAACAGACCTCCATCACACGGCAGGGTCCGCTCCCACAGCAGGGGGCCAAGGAAGGCCGACTGGGAGCTGGAACGCAAAGAGCCGGGAGCTCCTCCCAGCCCATTGGGCCCGCCATTCACACCCAATGAGTCCTCATCGGAGTCCAGGGGCTTGTCTTTGTCTGTGGAGGAAGAACCGGAAGTTTGTTAAAAGTGCTTTATGTCACTGTGTTTCAGAAAACAAGAAACTTTTTCCCTTTAAAGATAAGAGCAGATATCCACCGTGACTCTCCAGCTTATATCAGATGGAACCACCGAGAGAAAGCCTGATAATCTCAGTCACATCCCTCTCATTTGTTTACAGTAATTAAACTGTCCTTGTTCTAATGTGCAAATGATTTATTGATGTCTGAATAAAATGCAAAGCAAAGCATTTTTCCAAGCTAATGACTTTGGGTTCATGCTGCAAAATGTTTCCAGCACATGGCAACATCAGAGTTTGGGAATATTTCAGCAGATAAGATTATTTATGGTGTATCTGGTGACCATATGGCCACTGGTTTGAATCCCTGATGGTAACATGCTCATCGCTTACAGGCTTTCGTGTGAACACAGAGGAAAGCATTGATTTCATTACAATGGAGCCATGGATCCTCACATCCCAGCATCCTCTGCTCCTGCTTCTACCTGTTTGACCTCCGGTAAAGAAAAATTATGCAGCTTTTGAAGAGAAAATGAGAAGACCAACACAAGACAAGCATGTTTTAAAAACCTGGTTATTAACCTGGTTAACGCTTTTATTTTGAAGTTGCCCCCCAGTTCAGTTGCTTGGTAAATACAATACCTTAGGTTGAGTCTACAGAGAACTTTTTTTAGAAAAAAGAAATTTTGTTGGCTGCATTTTGTCTTGTACGATCTCCCTCTTCCTTTACATCGATCTCTGTGCCCCTCCCTCTGATCAGGTGGTGTCTGAGTCAGCGGCTGATTATGCTACGAACGTGACACGCAGAAATGAGATGCGTGACATCTGCACGAGATAACGTGTGTGGCTTTTATGCTTTTTCACAATCTGCACGTCGTCCGTTCCCAAACTGCAGGGGGTGGTGTGTCTCAAATGCACGTCTACTACAGTACTAAACTAGAGAAGAAGAAGTTATTCACACTGTTTCCAACATTTTTTAACCAATTCCTCTTCTCTGTTGAGTTTGGCCACAATTTCACACTTGGAAATGTTCATCACTCAGTTATCTGCCAGTATTTTTTTGTACTTCGGGGGAGGTCTTGTTATTTTTGGAGGTGCACGATACGGAAATTTCCCGCGTAAAAAGGACTGCACGAGGGGGCGAGGCTGCTAAAATGACATTGTTTGTCCGTGCAGACCTCGCAGATGCTTCAAGCATAAATCAGGCTTGAAGAATTGAGAATTTTTACATCTAAAAATGTTTTCTGATATAAACAAAACGTACGAATAAAACGGAATTAAAATCATTAAGGGGCATAATTTCACTAATCCACTCTAAATGACTTTTAACAGCTCGGGAATAAAAAACAAATCCTTCCATTAGACACATCGTGAAACTTTAGTACCTTCCTAAAACCCTTGAGCAAGGCACAAAACGCCCATCTGGTTATATAACCTCTGGCTTAGGGTGGATGCCCAACGAAAAGATTGTTTCAGACCTGCATCAGGAAAATCCTGCAAATATCAAGCAGATGAAATGTCTCTTTCCACTTTGTCCAAAAATGATTTCCAGAGGCAGCACAGATGTCTGATGAGCACCAGCTGAGGTTTGTGTTCCTGTTTGGTCCTGTTACTTTCTGTGAAGCACTTAGTTGCAATCATTAAAATGGCATCTAAAAATAAAGCTGACAGGTCTGACCCTGAACTCTAACCTCCCAGAGCAGGAGGGAGCACATCTGATGGAAAGATAGATACCAGTTCCAGCCATCAATAAACCATCAGCAGAAAAAATAAATGAAAAAGGAAACCAGGAACAAAATGAAACTGAAGTGCTGAGAGGAAAGAAGTGACCGTTTAGTGCCCTGATCCTTTCATAATATTGTTCTCTAGAGCTCTGCCTCCAAAAGTGCACATTGAAAAACAGCAGAGTGAGTAATGTAACTCAATAAAATTGTAATAAAAGAGCATGTTTTGACCGGGCTGGGATGGCTCAGCAAGAGAGAGTAATAAGATCGAAAACAAGCTGGAGAGAGAGGAGGCAGGAAATTTAAATTTAAAAGGATTAAAGAACATAAAGACACGAGAGATTACACACAAAAACAGCAGAGAGGGACAGAAAGAGAGGGAGGGAGGCTTCAAACCCATGTCCCTCGTAATCTCTTTGCAAGTGTCGTCTTCCTCATGTGACTGACAGCTTCTTTTAAACTATCAGCACTCAGAGATGGAGTCAAAAAACACATTCAGCGTAAACCAAACTCCTGATCCATGTGCACAGTATTACAACATGGCTGCTCACCTCATTTGGAAAAAAAGCAACCATGCAAACACAAGGTTTTCAACCACATCAGTACTTCTCCTGTCAAGTGGGAGAACGCGTGCAGTGAATATTTGTTGAAAGTCAGCCTATAGGAAGAAACTACCGTTTTCTGGGGATTTTGGGGGGAATTGCCACCTCATCGTCTCCTAAAATGTCTTAAACTCAAAGGAAAGAGGAGATCCAGGAGGAACAACAAACATGTGAAAGAAGTCTTAACTGACATCAAGCCTCCGTGACTCTCATATACAACTCCTCCATAACCACCGAACAGCTCCAGAGTTTAAAATGTGCAATCATGATCTTTAAAAATAAAGCAAGAATCACAAGAACAAAAATACAGCATCATACCAACATAAGCAACACTGGAGCCCTTCATAACCATTTTAAAACTCCAAAATGATTACAACTTCTATTTGAGGAACCATAGACTGTATAAAAAGATAGACGACACAACAGCTCCCCCACAGTGAAGCCAAAAGACCCCTCTACTGGTTGGTTGCACCACAACCCATAAAACCCACAAAACACAAAGAGTAAACTTTTCTTGAACATAAATTTCATCAATGTGTTACTTCTTATTGTGTTGGTTTATGTGTGAATGTTCACTCTTGTGAAGAGTTTGGTCTTAATTTGGTATTTGAGTCAAATTAGAGGAGCAACAGCGAAATAAACTAAATTGGAAAGAAAAGGTAAAATTATCATTAACATCACAAACGCCAAAGCAGTGTGACAGACAGTTTGGGATTCTCTCTAACATTAGCTAATGTTAGCCTAGCGTTAGCTCCTAGCTGCATTGTTCATCATGTCTCTTTGTTTGTTGGAGTTCATTGGCCTGTTTTGTTCTAGTTTTTGTTCTTTGGTGATCGTCCATCATTGTTAGCTGTTGTCCAAAGGGCTCTAGTGAAATTATCCTTAGCTTCTGGAGCTTAGCTTCATTAGCTTATCTGTAATAGCCCTGATAACAAAGGTTAGCAAACGTTCTGCTGAATGATTCAGTGTAAATACTGTAGCTCCAAACTCACAGAGACACTTTTGGTAAAGATGGTAAAAAGGAGGTTAGATTTTTCTCCTGACTGATGCTGATCCTCTGTCTTGTTGTCTGAGATGCTGATGGGAACCAGATGTGGTTTATCAGGTTTGCTCTGGGACCTGCAAGTTTTGTAATGAGTAGTTTAGACCCTTTTGGTGAGGTTATATGTGATCTGTCTGTCTTCAGAAATCATCAGTGACGTCTTGTGAAATGTCTCCTACTGTGACACCTGTCATATAGCACCTGTCACTGAATGTTCATTGTTTGTCTGAGTGAGTGGTAAGGGGGCGGGGCTTAGCCATAGGTCAATTGTCACTCATTCCCCTTCATCTTCGTCTACCCATTCCCTCTGGCCCTCAAAACAGAGGGCCAGAGGGAATGGGTGACACGCCCCTAAGAAACAAGATGCCACTTGATTCCCACTGGCTGTGTTGTAGGCAGAGCAATAATAATTTATTCACTTCCAAACTGAGCATGTTTTTACCAAGTTATGATAAACCGGTGTCCGATGGGAATTTCTCATACCCTTTCCTTGCAAGTGAGGTGCTTGTTTGTCTTTGTTCCGAATTTGGATACCCCCTCACTAGATGTGAACACACAAAACCAAGGGCTAAGGGGTAAAACAAGGGCTAAGGGGTACAATTGGTAGTGGCCCTAAAATTGCAGACTATCTGGCAGTTATCTCTTTTCCTTTGAGCGTGCAGGTGTGCTCGGTAACTGGATCAATCCATATTGAGAAAAAGTGTCCTTACTGAATTAAATGTCTTCACCATCCAGTGTCAAGTTTTTCCTATCGCAAAGCCCCAATGATGGAATAAAGAGATGAAAGTAAGACTGACGGAGGGCTTTAAAAATAAATGGGAATGTCCCTTTGTTAAAGACAGAACAAAAGGAGGAGGGGGGAAGACAGGAATCTGGATAGGAGGAGAAGAGCCAGAGAGATGAGAGTGCATACTGTAACAAAGCCTGAGAAAAATGCAAATCAGCAGAGGGACTGAGGGAAGACAGCAAGACAGGAACGAGTGAGAGGAAAAACTGAGGGACGTGTGATAGAAAACGACAGCCAGAGAGAGAAAGACGAGGAAGGGAGAGATGGTGCTAGATGGAGGAGTGGGTGTTTGTGAAGGCGTCAAACAAAGCTAGCCAGGGGAAAAAAAGCAGGAGGAGTGAAACATCCACTGTGCATTGTGGAAAAGGAGGAAGCCAAAAAAAAAAAATGTTACACACGACACCGTTCTTTCTTTCTGTTTTGACCCATGAATGCATCAATAATCTCCAGGAAAACATGCGCTGTGTAAGGCACTGACAACGAGGCTGGAGCCGGGATCCTGAGCTGATTTCTTTCTCAGTGGAGAGCCTGTCACCAGTACTAACCATCATCCTCTCCTCTTCATGCAAAGGACACAATGCAGGAAACAGAAGCTGCTGTTACACAGAGGAGCCACCGGGTGTCTCCAAACTGCAGGGGACACTACGGCAGTGTTTTTCCCTTTTCTGTACATGTGATCAGATTTATCTACACTTGTGAGGACTCACGTTTGACAGTCTATTGTTCTCAAAAGGAAAGTGCTTCTTACATGTGTTCTGTTTTATCTTGACTTGTGGGGACTTCTGACAAATTGATATTTTCAGGAGGACATTTTTATCCTCTTTGAAACGTGATGACAAAAATGCTTTAAATCTTCAGCTAAGACTCCAAATATGACTCTAAGAGTCCAATGTCAGCATGACAGCAGCTGATAGGAGTCATGACATCCAGCAAGATAGACAGAACAAGGAAGGAGAAGAGGCAGCCTGGTTAGTGTTTGTCATGGCAGCTGGTGGATGGGGAACAATACAAACCCACTCACTAACCTTTATTTAAACACACAAGACAGTCAGATAACTAGTGCCTCCTCCTGCTCGTCTTTATCATAATCATTTTATCTCACCACCAAGAGGAAAGTTAAATATCTTAACAATTACACACAGCCAGGAGCAGGAGCAGCTATGAAGACAGTGTGCATAAGTGTGTGTGTGTGTGTGTGTGTGTGTGTGTGTGTGTGTGTGTGTGTGTGTGTGTGTGTGTGTGTGTGTGTTGGATATGAAGGGACTCTGTCTTTTACAATCACACTACCCACTCAGTCACATGCACACACACACACACACACACACACACACACACTAATAAAGACTCACTGTAATACTCCCTTGTTACAGAGTCTGTGAGGATATTTGCTTTCCTTATTGGAGCACCACCTTTAAGTTCTTGATTACTCTACATTTTGTTTAAAATGTCACATCACAGTTAAGAAAACTGCCTCCTGGTGCGCTAGCTGACAAATTAAAACAGCTAAACTCTTCTTAACATGAATATCTTCACCTTGAAATCATATCTGATGAAGTAAAGCTGCAAATCTGCCAAGTGCCAATGCTAACATTAAAATATGATTTTTTTATCTTCAAATAAAAAATACTCAACAAATGACAATACACTTGGTTTATCAGTGTGTGTCTTTTTTAATTTTATAATATCCTACCACTGAAATCATCATGAAAGGCTTCAGCAGAGGCCTCATGAGATCCTAAGGTGCTTTTTAAAATCAGAAACAAATAAAAAATGAAATTTGAATTGAAATGGTGCAGCTATAATAATAATAATAATACATGTATAATAGCATGATATATGTTTAATCAATCTGTAGAAAAGAGAAATCCAGCTATCATAAAAGGACCAGAATCTTGAAAATACTTCCTCAAATCTTACTTTTACGATTGCCCAGGTTCCTTAATGTAGTTTATTCCATTATTATTTGTGAGTAATAAAAATCTGAGATGATAAAACCCTACATTAAGTGTCATAAAATCTCCTTTTTTATTTTCAGAATACACAAAAGTAGTTAAATGCGTGTTTTTGTACAATAAAAGAGCTTTCTCCACCATATTCCTGCACTGACTTGTTGGTAGTGGTACTGTCCCTTTAAGAATTTTCTCGCCTATAGGGTCCCTCTCTCTCTCCTTAACACACACACACACACACACACACACATACACACACACACACACACACACACACACACACACACACACACACACACACACACACACACACAGGCACACGTGCACACACTCACCTTTCATCTCGCTGCAGTCCTTGATAATTCTCTGGTCGGCCTTGATTGGCAGCTGGAGCAGGGATTTCAGGTTGGTCATGGAGGTCAGGTGTCCACCTTGGGGGCCGCTTCCAGCCGGGTTGCTGGCCCCGAATTGGGGGCTGGTTGCCCCGGCAGGGAGATCCGGCGGTAGAAGCTGAGTAAGAGGCCTTGACATAACTTCTGGGGGAGAAGGAGGGGGAGGTTAGGGGGAGGAGGAGGTGGAGGGAAGCAACCTGCAGACTGATGAGTTCAAGATCTAAAAAATCCAATTAGTGATGCTAATTGACAGGCGCGCCGTCAAAAGGTGCGCGGGCAGGTGACGTTTGTTTGCGCTCAAGATGTCCACCTGATGTCCTGCTGCCCCTCTCCTCCCATGAAGTGAAATGTGTAAAGAAATAAAAGACAGGGGGATTTATCTCCAAAATGGCACCATGATGACAGACTATTTCATCCTCTCTTCCTTCACGAGTTGATGTCACCTCTTTTATTTCTCCTCAAACACGCTCCGCGTAAAGAAACGCACACGAGCAGACAAACTGAATCCTGGAGGCGCAGGGCTGGAGGAAAAACGGTGGCTCACGGCCGGGTCTGGTCCGTCAGTGTAATGTGGAGTTTTAGTCCAGAAAGGAAGGAAAAAAATAAATCAGGTTGAAAGGCAGATCTGTCTGCTCCAATGCAATGAGTGGGGGAAGAGGATTAGAAAGAGTAGACGGCGCGTGAAGACTCCAATGAGGCAAACGATGACAAAAATCAAACTTGTGATTGAAAAATGAAGAAAAATATGATGACAGAAATAAAGATATCCCCCCAAAAATAATAATATCCAGTAGTGTGAGAGCCGGATAGATGAAACTGATGGCTCTTATTTTCCTCCCTCTCTCTCCCCCTCTCACACACGCGCGCACACACACATACACATGCACACACTTCTCTCTATTTTCGTCGCTCTTTCTCTCTCTCTCTCTCTGCCAGTCAGCTGGAACCAACACGGGCTGCTCTTGTGACGTCACCGCTCACGGGGGAAAGGCGCTTGGGGGCGTGTATCGTTTGCATACGGAAGCCACGCCCACTACTACTCCTCAATAACGCCTCCTTTCTCTGTAACCACTTGGTGCCTTCACTAAACATGGGAGAACAAGAAAAACATGAGCTTTTTTTGTATAAAATACAGTCAGACCGTGGTTTTATGATTAATAGGGTTTTATTTAAGCGTTTTTCTGTGTTATAACTTCTAAAAATGACAAAAGAAAAAAGTACAATAACATTACAAAACAGTATGCATCATGTTTGGATGAATAAAAATGTGTTTTCTTCAGCTGGCCAGCTTAAAGTGATATTATTCAGCATTTCCATCAGTTACTACTCTCACTTGTTGATGATAACAAAATTTTATGTATTTATTTAGCTCTCTTTAAAATGAGAAACCTGCAGTCTTGCTTTAAATGCTATAATTATTAAATTAAAAAGCTTTTCCTTCAATCTGAACTTGCTCCAGTTACCTGGATAGAAACTTGTTAACCCATGTTCGGTGGGTGTGTCTGAGGTTTTGCCCAATCAACCACAGCATGTATGTGACTTCACCATACTTTCAAAGGCAACACTGGTTGCATAACACTGGGAACGCCACAGGGCTCACAGAGGGGAAAAAAGCCATTAGTGATTTGATCAATATTTGCTTTGTTTTGATGCAGCTGAATGCACCCAGTCCAGCCTCTTTTGAGAAAGACTACATCAATCTTTGTATTAAGATTATATAAGGACTTCCTGTGACTTCTATAAGTATGCTGTGATTATTTTCCTCTAATTTTTCACTAAAAAGAAACATTTCTAATGGGATTCTTGTAAACCAAACTCAAACTAAACGGAGTTAAGACACTCGTGAAAATTTAAAGAAAAAGTGTTTTTTTTTTAATTGCTTGAAGTGCTGGTGATGTGGTACGTATTTACCGGGCAGTACTTAAATGCAACATACATTTGCATAAATCGAACCACCTCCCGTTAATTTCAGCCAATAGCTGACAGCAGCCCGGACTGTTGCGCACTCAGCCGCGCTTTCCCCATCTGAGCCCCTTCCTGGATGGACCGTGAACGCACTCCGCCCCTTTCCCTTCTCTCACGCTGTCATTTAAACAGCAGGAGAAAAACAACAGCGATGGTGACCACTGACAGAGTAAAAACCACATCGAGCTGCACACTTCCTCGACGCCTTTGCATTCGCTGTCTAAATTCCTCCTCTATCCTCCAATTGAAGAGAGGGATGTGTGTAAAACGTCGTTAGCTAGACGACAACGTGACAGGATTTAAATCAGCTCGAACAAAGCAAACACAGACATCAGGTGTTCGCATGTGGGCGGACGTTCACACCATCTTACATCTCTTTGCACGATGCCACACTTCAGCCTGCTGCGCTCACAGGCACAGATACAGATGTTAAGTGTCTTTATGTTAAGTGCAAACGCTGGAAGTAGCCTGTAATTTTACACATTTAATGTACCAGACGGAGCTCTGAATTCACTCCTACAACACCTGAACACCATTAGGCTTGAAATAACTACACTTAAAGAGTTCAAATGGTATAAATCACATAATTTTCCGGGAAATGCAGTGCTCTTCTGCTCGCCTCGCGCTCACAACACCGAAGGAAGCACATGGCTTCGGCACGCGCCGACTGTTGCCTACCGGCGACTGTGCCGCGCTGTGATTGGCTGAAACTAGGTCACTCTCTGCCGCTCTCCGCTTTCTATTGGTTAAAAATAGGTCGCAGTCTCCGCCCACTGTTTCCCCATGCTATGGCCGCGTGACACGCCGGCTGTCAGGGGGAACACAAAGGAGGGAGGAGGAGGAGAGATTGTGTGGATTAGTGTTTCACTTCTGAGGGATGGAGTAAAGATCACATCTTTTTTTGTTTGTTTGTTTCTGTACAAACAATACTGAGAAATAGTAAATATGACACATTTAAATTTTACTACAAAACAAGACATAAAAAAAATACTCAAAACTGTGGGGTAAAGCCTTTCCTTATGACTTCAGATATTTCTTAACCACAAACTATTGTGTGGATTTTACAACACAATAGCTTGTTTTATGTTTTCAGGTGTGATGCTCCCTGTTGCAGGATTTTGTTTACCTGCTACTAAGATTAAAAAAATAAAAATAAATTAATAAAAAAAAGCTTATTCGTGCTTCATAGCATAACTGCTAGACATCCTTTTCTTCCACAGTGGCTTCTTTATGACTAATTAAGTCTTGCACAACAATAAAACTTACCTTTTAACTCTACACTAAATGTATATGAGCTCCAGTTTCTCCAGAACAACTGTCGCACCTGTTAAGAACTTGAAGGTGATTAACAGTGTTTTTAAGAACTTATTAAATAAAGCAGAGCACACCCTCCTGAGTCGCACTGACATGTCTATAGAAATGTTTTTGCTCCTTTTTTTACTCCACTGTCTTTTTCACAACTTTGTTTTAAGGTGGTATTCATCTTTGTGTTTACTGTCTTTGAAGCTGTTTTTTTTTTTTTTTTAACCATGTAATTTGTGATTCATGCAAAAGCTAAAACGGAAAATGTTTGACTGCAATAAAACGGCCACTTAACGACACAAAGAAGTAAATCAAACAGAATGTGACACATCATGCATTTCCTATTGATACTAAACAGATTTATAAATCAGAAGCAGCAGCTGTGAGAACAGTTCCTGGAGGGACGTGGAGAGGCCTTCAAGTCCTATCTGGTGACAGTGCGCTGTTGGATATACATGACAGGAATGTGCCACTAGTAAAATGCTAAAATAATCTCAGACACACAGGAACGAACAGGAGAATGTGCACACCGGCATGCACTGGTGAAAGTGAGGAACAACAGCTTGACAGCACTAATGTGTGATTCATGTTTCATTTAGGATTCAAATGATCTCCTCCTTGTTTCTGTCCAACAGGCCTGGGAAGCAGCCTTCGTTTACAGTGTGTTTAAATGGCGCCATCTAGTGTTTGCTTGTCAGTAATGCAAGAGAGCTGTGCTGCTGTTCTGCACTGTGTTTCAGGAGGCTTCAGGAAACTGCTGCCTTACAAGAAATAAACAGATCCTGCTTATCAGTAAAACAAACATCAGCTTAATGAAGACCACCAAGACTTAAAGTAATCATTCATTTAGCTGCCTAATAATCTGTCAGGTTGTTTAATTGATGTGTCAAATTCTATAAAATCAATATATACACCACACACAATAGGTTATGGATATTGTGAGGGCCTCAGTGGATTTCATACATAAGGTGTTTGTTTCACTTCAGTGATGTTTGGGAAAGGGAGCCAATTATATTTGGATGATAGACTCACCGCATTTAGTGTTTTCCACCTTATGGTCTCACTGTGTACAGTGAGCCTTACATATTGAGGCCAATACCAAAAAATACATGTCTGGGACCAGCTGAAGCAGAGACTGGGTGCTCATACCCCACCCTCATGTGACCTGGCAGAACTGCATGTAGAACTTGTGGAGGAGTGGAACAACATTGCCTCAGAACAACATCATGAGGCTGGTGAGGAGCATGAGATGTCGGGTCAAGCTGTCACTGAGGCAAATGGTGGAAACACCCTCTACTAACTTTGTCAGTTTTGGTTATTTGGAGCTATCTTTGTTATTGTCTAAACTGTTGGGGTAAGAAATATTAAACTAATGAAAATGGTGTTTCTTCTCATTCATTAATGTAATATCAAAGGGAACTATTACTGATTTCATTAAAATTAAGAAACACTCATGTAAATAACAATACCCTTGACTAATTGTGAGAAGTATACTTGGAAAAAAAAAAGTCCATGAAAGTCCAATAAAGTGAGAAAAACAATCGAAGATTAAGGAATGAATCTCAAATATTTGTCCAAAACTGCAAAAGTCATCAAGCTTTTTAGATTTGATGACTTGGAATCACTGTTCTTCTAAATGTTCCTCACGTGTCAAAGAGTTTTATGCTTTTATCACCCCAAAACTCCAGAACTCTGCCTTTGTACTTTAACACATCCATATCTTTTTTAAGGGAGCTTAAGACATTTAAGGCCTTGGTCAAAGTTGCATTGACTGTACAAAAGTTACATTTATGTTGTTTTATTCAATTTAACTGACTTTAGTGACTTTACTGACTTCTTTCAGTTTAACTCGTATACTCTTGAGTTTTATCATTCATTCCAGTTTTCTAAAATTCATTCCTCATTTTTTTCATTGTTTTTTTATTTCCATATATCTTCGTGTCATTCCATTTTGTTGTGAAACTATGTGGGTTGCATGCTCCTATGTAAAAGAAGTTGAGTTGAGGAACATATTCCAACTTGATTTCTAAATATCTTTTATTATTTGCGAAAGATACGAATAGTTGAAGACGTCTACATAGATTTAAAATATGTACATTTATAAGTTCATATTTTGTTGTATTTTAATAAAAAAATGGTACCCGCCAAAAAAAAAAATACATATATATATATATATATATATATATATATATATATATATATATATATATATATATATATATTTTTTTTAACTTGTAATTTCAGCTTCTTAAAAAATGCTGCTGAAATCGGTAACTGAGCTTAAATGGAAGTGAACGGTTACACTTGACAAGTTGTTACAAAGTGACCAAAAACTACAACAACTTTAAAACTACATAAACAACATTTATAAAGACCAAACACAAAGACGAGCAAGAAATCAAGTTGCTGAACTTAAATTGGGGTTGGATTATGTCAATGTGGGATTGTGACGAGTAAAAACTGGAATACAAACAAGTGTTTGGTTAAAGTTTACTCGTATTTCATAAAAATATGCCAAAAAGATGTAACTAAATAGAACTGTAGCTAAATATCAACTATTAGAGTTTGAAATGGTGGGAAGTGAATCTCTCTATATGTAGTTGTCGATGTAAACTAAGTGCTGTATCTGTAAAGATTTCATTTTTAATGTTAACAAATGATATTGATGCTGCTGGTTAGATATGAAACAGGCCTGCAGTCACACTCAAACTCTGTTGATTTTCCGAGTTCTTTGTTACGTTCCATCGCTGCAAACCACAGGAACTCTTCTTCTGTCCACACGTGTAGGCACACGAGCCTCCCCTGTGAAATGGGGGGGGGGTGCAGCTGCTGGGCACTCAGCGAGGCTTGAACTGCTCACCTGACTGTGAGCTCCAGGTGCAGCACACCTGACCTCCTCTCATTGATGTATGTGGAGCTGCAGCTCTGCGAGAGCCTGCTCCTGGTGTGTGTGCGTAGGGGGGGCAGCGCTACGCGTGTCAGAGAAAGAGAAAGCACTTCAGCATCCCTGTAGGAGGAGAGGACGGATAAAAATACCCACACAGAAGATTAATTATCTGAAAACAAGCTTCGAGGGGTGGAAGTTATGGTTGAGCTGCTGTTTTCACGGAAATCTAAAAGTTAAGAGTTCAAACTGAATATTTAGAACAAGAGAGCTGTTTGTGGCTTATTTTTGACTTGTTAGGTTATGACCATCATGAGACCACTGCGCAGGAGAGCTGGGTGGAGAAGTAATTTGGTTTAAGGTGCATGAGGTTATTTGTTCATGTGAATATCAGGGGGAAAAAAACGACTTCAATTTGTGTGATTTACCTTAAACCACTTCTCTACCTCACCCTCATATACAAAATCTGAAATCTAAGTGTGTATGTAGCCACATTCACCTGACAAGTTCAGAAAAATGTCTGATTGCAAGATATTAAACGACAAAAATGATGTATGATTTGCCAGTAGAATACACATTCTTAAGCAATTCCTGTGTCATTTTGAACTTTAATATCTTGAAATATTTTTTATTTCTATAAATAAGACATAAACTTGCCTGGATTTCTGTCTTTGCAGTAAGGGCATACATCGTTTTTATTGTGATACAGTAAAAACATGATGGTGCAAGACTGCAACCTTTTTGGTGACCAGCTCCTGAATATAATAGACTCATTCTACATTAACGAAAACAAAATAATTGATGGTTACACTGGAAAAGGAACTGGGACACTAAAAAAATATGAATCCAACTGACAAAAATGTTTCAGTTCTGACTTTTCCAAGAACATAGAATTCTTTGTTAATTCAAAAAAGTCAGATTTATTACTTTTTTGTTACTGCTGTTCCTTCTGTTTTTTTGTTTTTTTTTTTTGCTGGAGCCATTTTCCTCTGTGGTATGTTGTACACAAAATTTAACATTTCTTCAGAATAATCTTTCTATTATCAAGTCTATTTCAGTCTGTACCAGGCTGATATCTGACATATCTTTCTGAGTCTGTATTGGAGCGTTAACTGATACCAGGTTCAGATCGGTGCATCATCCTTGATAGATAAAACCACAGCGTCCAGAGTAATTGGCAGTCCCTCCAGGAAGTTGCAGCGTTGCGATTGTAAAAATTATTGCTTCTTTGTTTATAAGGTTACAGATAAATCTGACAAAAACGCCTCTGATATACCGACAGATATCACAGCTTAGGACTGTGGAAGGTAATAAAGTTCTGCACCAAACTGTTTTACAACATTGTGGTGAAACACAAGACGAATATCATCTGTTGACAAACACTTTATACCTAAAAACACACGAGGAGAACGACTGAAGGACAACATATGAGACAGATCCCAGTGACAGAGGCTGTAACAAATGGTGTGTAAGTGTGCGTGTATTAATGAAGGTTTTTTTTTTTTTGCATTTTTTTTAAAAGCTTCATACTAAATATATTTTTGAATGTGTATTGATACTGGATGAAGAGCGTGTGTGACAGAGAAAGTAAAAGACAGAGAGAGACGACACTGAGTGACACTCGATGCTGTTGTCTCAATGCTCACTGGATCAAGTTGCCTTTGATTTCAAATTGATTGTATTAATTAAAATAAAATTGTAACTACTTTTACAATCTTTGCTAATTGATGCAATTTTATTGCTAAAGAACATCTAAAAGCATCGCAGCATGAATTGCAATTATTTCAAAAAGCTGCTGCAAAATCAGCGATTTAGCAACAATGTTAAAAAAAGTCTGTGAAACCCTGCAGGGACTGAATTAGCAATATGTTGGCACGCCTACAAGTGGTAGTTTGACGAAACACTTTACGAGAGAAGATTTTGGAAACAGTATCAATTTACTTGATCGTTGACAGTTTTAGCCTAATAAATAAATGTTGTATTAGAGCAGAGGGAGCTTTGTACAGACATTCTTAATGTCAACTTTTAACATCAACTTAAACCACCATGATGTAACATTTCAGTTTTTTTTTATTTGATTTGAGGGTTTTCAAACACTCACTTTTAGGCAAAGAAAAGGATAGTAATTTAGTAATAATATTACATGTTTTAGTTTTACAGAAAAAAAAAGAAAAGAAAAACACGTCTGGACAGGACCTACGTAGTGAACTATGCGTACACGCTTTTGTTACAAAAATTGGGCATAACTGTGTCAATGAGGGAGTGGGTAAAAAGGGGAACAGGGAGGGGAAAAAATATCACATCGATACATATACTCGTCCCGCTGTTTTACAAAGATAGTCCCCGACTCGTTCCCTCCCGCCCGTACAATACCAACAATGATAAAAGAAATGATACTTGGAGTAAAAAACAGCAAATAATCAATATATAATAAAATATAATACGAATTTTACAGTACACTCGGTTATTTCTGTCGTCCTCTTAAAATCCTGAACACATTAACAGTTTGAGTCGTGTTTGCTTCCTGTTCACGCCTCTTTTTTTAAAAAAATGACAAAAGTAGTGTACATTAAAAACAAGGTCAACAACACTTTTCTGTTTCTTTCCTCGTCACTTCAGAACAACAACTTGTATTGCCTTTTTGTGAAAGATCAGACTTCTGTAAAAGTCTGATTACTCGCACATGATCAGTTCCGGATTTTAATTCACTTTGAGGGCTGATCTGGATATAAAAAGTGGGATAACAAATAAACACATACAGACCAAGAGACACGGACTAAACGGTTTAACAGTGGATTATGTACGAACAATTTGAAAAAATAAACTGGTACTAAAAGGTACCTCACTTCTACTATAGGCATCAAATCCATATGTATGCGCAAACACTGCTAAGTGAAAATAAAAAAATATGATGGAAAGGACACTGGGTTAATGGTTTTTCAAACTGGTGCTACTAAAACTCACAGGTGGAGGAGATTCTCCTCCACCTCAGGAAAAGGAAAGATAAAGAGGGTGGTTCTGATTTTCGGCTTTTTAAAGTCCAGTCTGGTTTATCCACCACCCCTGATGTAGTACGTTAGGACTGATTTACCCGGGCGGTACGGGGATGTTACGGTAGTTACACTAAACCCTCCCCGTCTTCCCGTCTTGTTCTGTTAAAAACTTGCTAGCTCTTCTTGCTTCTTTGATTATTTAAAAAAAATAAACGTAAAAACAATCTATTCTAGAAAACTGTTTTTTTGTTGTGTGTGTGTTTGTTTTTACTGACTGTACTCAGTCAGGACTGTTGATCTCTCAGGCTGAACCAGAACCGGCACCGTGAGCTGAATAGGTGAGTGCTCACTATCTGACTGAGACTGTGGAGATTTCATCTTCAGCAGTGCCCAGTTTGCGCTCCCGCTGCCAGCACTTAAACCCCGGCAGGAGAACTTGTGCCGGTCCAGCAGTCCCGGGCTCCAGAAGCGGTGTCGGCATTTGTGGCACTGGAATGCAGCTTGTTTCAGATGCTGGCCCCTGTGTCTCAAGGCTTTGTGTAGTGAGCTTGTGCGCTTCCCGCATACCTGGCACCGTAGTCGAGCGTGGCGCCCTGAGTTTCTAGGGGGGTGCTTAAGAGCGTAGTGGACCAACAGAGAACCCTGCCTGGCATAGGTGGCGCAGGGACAGATTGGGCAGGGGAAGCGCTTGATGGGGATGTCCATAGAGGTGAGTCCTGTGACTCTGACAGCACCGCCGGTCCACGACTTGGCCCTCATGACTCCGCTTTTTGTCCTCAGCTGAGCCAGGAGCTTCTTTTTGTTGAGCTGAGCTTGAAGTTTTCCCCTCCTCCTCCTCAGCAGGATGAGCTTCTTTCGGGTGTCTTTACTCAGAGGGACTCCCACCAGTTTTCCATCTCTCATGATGCTGTGGATCACAACCCTTCGTTTTTTCTTTCTGTGCTTTCTTGCTTGTACCTTGTTTAGGAAGTTTTTTGAGCGGTACTGAAAAGGATGCTGCAGCGGCTGCTGTAGTTGTAGTTGCTGTTGTTGCGGCTGTTGTTGCGGAGCGGCTCCTTGCTGCATGTGGGCCGCTCTGCTGTAGTTTGACCCTGATCCAGAATCATAGTACAGAGGTGTGTATCCAGTCGGTTGGCTCTGGTTGACTCGCTGGCCGCTGCGGTTGATGCCGTGCTGCGACAGCTTGTGGCGCACCAAGCTGTTGGAGTAGGCGAAAGCTTTTCCACACACTTCACAACGAAAGGACTTCTCAAGCCCCACGCTGCCGCCGTGGACTGTCTGCTGGTGTGCTGTCAGGTGGAAGTAGTGGCGGAAAGACTTCCAGCACACCGTACAGGTGTACAGCCTCTGAGAGGGCGTTCCACGGGTTGGAGACTTCTCCCCCTGAGAGCAGGAGGTGAAGTAGTTAGAGTTCCCCGTGTTGGGGATCTGACTGATGGCGGCGGCGGCAGCCGCCGCGGCAGCAGCAGCAGCTGCACCTTTGATCCTCCTCCCCTGGCTGTCAATCTCTCCTCTTCTGTGCAGCTTCCCGTGTCTCACCAGACTCTGTGCGTAAGCGAATAGCTTCCCGCACAGGTTACACTTGTAGTTCTTTTGACCAGAATGCACAGTGAGATGCTTAGTGAGGTGGAAAGGCTCTCGGAACATTTTGCCGCAGACGTCGCAGGCGTGAGGCTTCTCACCTGTGTGGACGCGGTTGTGGCGCCGCAATGTCTCCGCCCTCCTGAAGCGCTTGCCACAGATCTGGCAGCCATACGGCCTCTCTGATCCGTCTCCTGGTGGGGCGGGACTTCTTCTTCGCCTCACGACAGTGTTTGGGTCCCTTTTTTCTCTCGGCTTCCTCGGCCGCTTGGTTTTCATGTGGGGGTGGCTGGGGTGGGTCAAAGGCATGGTGGCACCATTGAGGCTTGACGTGGAAGACGGTCCACCTAAGTTACCAAACCCCAACCCCCCCAGCAGGCCTCCGATGATGTCCCTCCTCTCTCCTTCCCTGCTTTCTGTGTTTATGTCACAGGAGGCGGCGGCTGCAGCTGCGATGGCGGACATCGCACTGCTGGTGACCTCGTCTTCTGAATCATCCAGTAAAGAAGAAAGGGGGAGGTGAGGCTGCGGTGGAGGCTGAGGTTGATGATGGTGGTGCTGCTGGCTCTGGGGGTGCGGATGAAGAGTTGGGGCTAAAGGGGCCTTACGTAGAGTCTGGTTGTTCATTTCACTGGCTAGTGTGCTTTCTGGGGGGTACAAGGACGACGGCTGCGATCGTCTGTAGTCTTCAACGCCACTGCTGTAGGCCGTCTGATTCTGGTAGCGGTTTCTGGAATAATCTGTTGCATATTTCTCATTTGCCATGGCTGAGCCATCATTTGAAATCCCCACAGGGTTTCCACCGCTTCTCATTTTACTGCTGCTCGGATTCGACGAGCCACTCCCTCCGGCATTTGCCCTGTTTTTTGAAGTCCGAGGAGGTTTCCCGCAGGCACCCGAGGCTGCGTGGTTGAGGAGGGAGGTGCTCTCTCGGAAACATCGTCCACATGCCGGACACCGGAAAGGCTTTTCGTCGTGAATCTTCTCGTGTCTTGTGAGCGATTCTCGACGGTTGAAAGACTTTTGGCAGACGTTGCAGACAAAAGGCCGGTTTTCTGAGTGAGTGACGCTGTGCTGGATGAGGTGACCCCTCTTTTTGAATCTCTTCCCACACTCCCCGCAGCAGAACACCCTCTCAGGGCTTGGGGAGTTACAGTCCAGTTTTCTGCTTTGGCTTTCTGGTGTCAAGCCATGGCTGCGGAGATGCCGTCTGAGGCTGGAGAGGTGGGTGAAGGTTTTACCACACTCACCACAGTGGTAAAGAGGTTCGGGTTCTGCCTGGCCTGAGGAGCTGGTGCTGTGGCCTTCTTGTGATTTGTGTTGGTTTCCGTTTGCTACGAGTACAGAGGTGGAGTTAGAGGAAGGGGCAGATGAGGAAGAAGAGACGGTGGAGGATGACTGCTGAGAGGATGATGAGAGAAGAGAGGAATGTGACGGCTCGCTTCCGATGCCACTTATCCCGACGCCCCCAGATCCTCCTCCGACAAGGCCAGATGAGGAGCTCTGACTGTGCCCACTCGAGCTGCTGTTGTGGCAGTTTGTAACGCTGCTGCTGCTGCTGTGGCTGTGACTGCTGTGACTGTGGCTGCTACTGTCTGTTTTTCTCTGAGGAAGGTAGCCCGCCATCGCTTTCTTCCTCCTGCTGCCTCCGCCTGAGCCAGACGCAGACGAGCTGTCTCCCGCCTTTGACGAGTCGTCTTTAGAGAGGGACAGGTGCAGCGGGAGGGGGAGGGGGAGGCCGGCCTCTTGCTGCATTAGCGATGCTATCTGGTTAGAGGATAGCACTGGAATGCCTTGGAAATCAAAGCCAGTCAGTGGGGCCGGTTGGGGGGCCGGATGGAGGGGGTGCGGGTGGTGAGTATGGCTGTGTGGATGAGATAAGGCATGAGGGGTCAGCTGTTGTTGCTGCTGCTGAGGCTGTGGAGCTGTGTGGCTGTGGCTGTGGGAGGAGTGGAGAGCAGGGGGAGGGGCAAGGGCCGAGTTTGACTCAGTGGCTCCCTGCCCCAGACCCAAGCCCAGGTGGTTGTGTGTTCCCTGCTGGACCAGGAACTGCTCCAGACTGCTGTTAGTCGGGACCCCAGAGAGGAAGTACTGGTTAGCAGCGAGCATGCAGCTGAACTGCTGGTGAAGGCTGCGAGGGTCCGACTGGCCAACTAAGGGGACTGCAGTGCTGCCGGAGGGGTTGTTGGAGGCTGAAACAGACGTGGAGGGAGACGGAGAGGAAGATGGTGGACCTGGTGAAGGCTGAGGAACAGAAAGGCCTGGATGGAGTGGAGGAGGAGGTGCAGGTGTGACAACTCCTCCGATAACACCTGCACTCCCTCCACTGCTGGACCCGCCAAAGTCAAAGCGTCCCATCCCGGAGTGAAGCTGCTCCTGAGCCAGCGCAGCTTCCGCCGGGTGAAAAGGCCGCAGGAACTGAGGGTACCCCGACGAGGAGCTCCCACTGCTGCTGCTGCTGCTCATCTTACTCGATTTCCTGGAGCTGTGAGACGAGGAAGACGACTGGCTTTGGTGGGAGATGGAAGGAGGAGGGGCGCTCATTTTGGCAAATAGTGACGAGGAGTCAGCAAAGGCATTGCTCCGTGAGCTCTGGAGGGATCCCAGTCCGAGGCCGGACAGGAGGCTCCCAGAGGTGTCAGCGGACGGCTGATGCTGCTGCTGGAGCTGCTGCTGATGCTGCAGCTGAACCTGCTGTTGGTGGCTCAACTGCCGCTCCAACCCCAGTCCTTTGAACTGGTGAGCTTGGTGTCCACTCAGCATCTCCAGAATGTCCATGGGGTACTTGCTGAACTGGAACATCTCCCAATGCAGCTGAGGCAAAGTGTCACGAAGCCACAACTGCCACGTGCACTAAGTCGACTGAAGCTGAAAACAGCGGTGAGCCCTTTGTAAGCAGAGGTAGTCCTGCCGGGATTTCTATCCCCAAAACCTCCGAGGAGCCGGGATAATCCACCAAAGTCGTCACATAAACGTATCACTTGTACTTTTACTCTCCATTAAAGAGGGAAGCCTTCAAGTGCTTCTGGGGGAACTTGTAAAAAGGATCATAAATAAGCAATAAAGCAAACTATACTAAAAAACGGAGTCAGTAGTGTTTCTTTGAAGTGTTCCATCAGGGTTTGTTGGGTTTTAAAGTCAGGTCAGCAGTCCCATGAAGAGGAGTGTGTCCGTTAATTCAGAGGAGGAGGAGGAGTCATTACTTCAGCACCCTTCTGTCCCTGCGTGGAGTTCTTGCACAGTCTGGAGGATAAGACAGAAAGAAATGTGTCGGTGAGTGACTCAAAAGAGTTTGTACAAAAAAAAAAAAAAAAAAAAAAAAAAACCTGAAGCACCGGAGGTTAAAGAGCTGAATGCCAGCTTCGTTTACAATTTCATCTTCCAAACTGCAGAGTTTCAGCCTCAAATGAATTATTAGATGCTTTCATTATTTTGTGATCAGATAACAAATCGCCAGATTTTTCAATCACATGAGGTAGAATTTCATGTTTCTCATTTGGAATTACAAACTAAGCAGGGCTTATGTTGCTGTTCTTGATCTGTGTTAAGACTGTCCAAACCTGGGACGCTAGTTCAGCCGTATAGTTAAGTTGTGCAACCCATTTTAAGAGAATAAAATCTTGGAGTGGCCGGCCAGAGTTTGAAACCTATAAGGTGGGGCAAGATATCCCATAACTACCTGCTAACCAAACATTAGTCGTTACCTATTATCAATTTACTCTGTAGCCAGATTTGTTTATTAAACTCTGGACCAAGTGAGATGAAAATGAAGGCAACTCTTCAAAAAAGGACCCAGTGGTGCTCAAATCAGAGGCTGTTATAACCCAAGTTTCTACGATAAAAAAGCAGTAAAATGAAACAAACTCAGGGGAAAAAAAGTCCTAAAGAGAATAAGTGTTGTCTAAAAATACCAGCACCATGTCCGACTCTAGCTTCAGGGGAACTGTGTCCCTGCCCTCCCTCTTCAGACTGAAGGTCCTGAGCAGCTGTTGTACAATTACCTTTTGTACAACTGTGGAAATCCTGGAAAGCTCCCTCCCTCTGATTGTTTGTCCATGAAAGGAAAATAATATTCTGTGGCTGGATTTTTAATATCAGCCCATCTGAACCCAGTGAACCCAACAGCTGCTGGATACTTATCTTTAAATCTTTTGGCACTGAAACTGTTCTGAAACTTTATTTTTATTTGTGTATTTCCCGCTCTGCTTCATGCTCTGTCTGATTTAATCACTCGACAGGGACGAGCTCACGGAGAGCCACAAGGAAAATAAAATGTTTCAAAGCACAAAGAACTTTTTTTTTTCCTGATTTTTCACACATTAAGCAGAAAACTTAATTTTGAGACAAGTGTTTGGATTTAAAAGCAGACGTTACTGAGCTGAATAATGAGAGCCTGGAGGGAGAGAAGAGAGAGAGCAGTGGCTCAAAATGCCACACGCCTCCTGTCCAGCTCCTGCTGGATAACATGGCTGCCTGTCGCTTACACACAGACACACACCGACACACACAAACACACACAGACAGCTAAATGCCAGATAAAGAGGTGGTCTGGTGGATGTGCGAGGGGACGACAGGGGCTGCTGCTGAGAGCTGACATTCAAGCTCAGTGAGGCTGTGCTACAAACTATTAAATCTGGTCTTTAAAGATCGGCACGTTATCTTTGAACGGGTTCCTCCCTCAGTCCAAAAACATGCTCATCAGGTTGACTGCTGACTCTAAAGTACCCGTGGTAAAGCTAACGGATGGACTGAATCCTAAAGGTAAGAATATCTGCCCTAACTTCGGTCACCCAAACAGACGTCCTGCAGGCCGCCGCAGAAGAAATAGAAACAAAGATGACAAACTTTCACTTTGACAGATCATGACGTTACGATTCCTACAATTTAAAACCTGAGAACTCACAAAGAACAACACAAGTCAACACACAGCTGGGAAAATAAATGACCTCCAAGTTAATGGATGTGCAATAACACCAGGCCACCCTGAGAAAGGAGGTCTGGTGAGTCTGACTCATGACTCATCAGGAATTCTCATGCACTATTGAAGATTTTTTTCTTTCATAAAAAAAAGTTAATGTTTCACATTCTGGAAAAAAAATTCTTGCTAATCAAGAAAAAAAATCTAATTTAAAGGATTCCTGCTTCTGATCTATTTAAAGCACCAGACTTATCTTTTAATTAAGTTCTTAGGTTAACTGTGTTGTGAAACTTTTCAGCCTCAGTTTGATTTGTTTCACGTATGGAAGTTAATAAAGGCCACTGGAATGAACAGTCAGAGGTAGGGACAGATAAAAAAAGACTTGAAAGACAAAAATCAAATTCTGACTCTTTAAGCCTGAATTCACATTGTTTTTACTCAGAGTTCTGACCATTTAACTCAGATTTCTCAATTTGATTCTAGAAATGTGATTTGAATTCCAAAACTCCAACTTTTCTCTTAGAATTCTGGAATTCAAGTCAGAGTTCTGAATGTTACCTCAGATTTTCTTAAAATCAGAATTTAAAGAAAAATCAAACTGGTGGCCCAACTATCAAAAAGGTTTTTCTTTTGCCTGACTCTCTTCCATTTTTAAGGATATGCATCTGAAAATACATCTAGAAATGACAACCTGCTTTGGCAAAAAATCCAAATTGAGGCAGCAGCAGGAAATTTCTCCAGCAGAAATCAGATTCAATCCATCAGGGTGTACTGCTTTAATGCTTTCAGTGACTCAGTCACTGATATTCAACACTAAGAACCTTCAAAGTCCAGCTGGGTCTTCCTGATGAAGTTATCCTGACAGTTCTCAAACCCTCTTCATTTTTCTCAGACCTGTATCTTCAATAAGTACTTTCTGTCACTGCTGAAAGCTTTTCTGAACCAAGAGTTCAGGTAGTTTGTGTACTTTCAGACAAAAAGCTCAGAGCAGCAACAGGTTTGGATCTAATAATCTGTTGGTTCAACAAACGTACAGTCTGAATTCTGCTAATCGGCCTATAAAGACACCAACCTAATCTGATTATAATGACACCTTCTTAGAGAACGTGTGCTTTTCCTTCTTCAACCCCAAACTTCTTACATAAGACTGAAACAAAGTTCATACTTGCCATTCTTGGATGGGTACAAATCTTTGTGAAAACTGAGGTTAACTCTGACCCTTCTCTGGCTTTTGCACGCAGACATGAACAACGGTCCCCTGAGACACAAACCAGAGGAGCTAAACATCCTCCTGTGTGTGTTGTCACATCTGCGTTCAGTCTGAAGCTCAGCAGAGCGACAGGAGGGACTCATAAGAGCGGAGCCTGATCCTGCATCCAAGGAGTCTTCAAAACGCAGCAGACATAAAACCACAAAAGAGTTTCATTTGGGCTACATTCAAAACTACAGTTAATCACATCTCTGTGAAAATACACAAACAACACTGGATTAAAAAGGTGAAAACTTTTACAAACTACAGATTAATGTTGTATCAGTGGGAAAAACTGTTTCTGCTCACAGAGCCCAGGCTTCTACAAGCATTTATCCAACATGAAGAAGCTGCTTCTTCAATTGTTTTGAAAAAAAAAAAAGTTTCTAAATAAAACTAAACAAAACATTTTAATCAGACGTGCTGAACTGCTTTTGTTTAACTACATGTCTGTAAAACCTGCAGTACAAACTGCTGCTTTGAGCATGGGTATCTATAACCTGTCAGCTCAATGTAGCTCATAAGAAGTCTGACTAGACAATTTCTACTAAAAATAAAACATTCATAGTTTGATTTCAGTTTTTGCAGCTAAGCCTGGTGAGGAGGTAGATGATCAAAATCAGTGTTAAAAAATGTTTAACTCCTGATACCTGAGCGTGAATTAATGTACAGTAACATTTACATTTGATTTGCATGTGTTAGACGAACCCTGTGGAGCTCCAACATGCAGACAGCAGACGGGCAGGAGACAGAGGCTGTACCAACACTAAAACACGGTGGAATTCAACATGGTTTCATCTTTTTATGACACATTCACACACAGGGCATCGCTAACTGAGACTTTCTCACCATATGAAAAATCTACCCACATTTGGAGCTTCACAGGTTTGAACTTCTAAACCTTCCCTGTCGGTTATTTCCAGCAACGCCCCCTCAGCTACAGTTTGAAATCTGGTGTTTGAGAACTTACTTCTCCCTATTGCGTTTTATTAGTTTGGTGTGTGAATGAGGTCGAGAATAGCCTTTCTAGGCTGACAGCACAAATGTTTGACCTTTACAGATGACATCAAATCTAACTGGGATTTACCCAGTACAGATCGACGGTGAGACAGACAAAATACAGAAAAATAAAGTCAAACTTTTAGTGTGCAGACAAACAAACTCTCAATTTAAACTGACCAAAAACAAACAAACGAACAAAATGAAAAAAAGTAACTAAGACTTTTTAATAGCCTTATAGTTAATACCTCTAAATTAGAAACAAAAAAAAACAGACACGGTGAAACTTCAGTTAATGTTCAAAATTTTTGTTGTGTGTTTGACACAGTTCACCATTCACCATTTGCTGTGTCATTGGCGCAAAGGAGTTACCTTCACTTTGTGAAGAAATGTGTCAGTGAGGCCCTCAGATTTAAGACAAAGAGTCCGACTTATCAAATCACATCAGGGTTTCTCTGAACGCTCTTGACTCCCATTTTCAGAATGTAGAAAAACTCACAATCTAGACATTTACACTGCTTTTGGCTGGGATGAAGCATAACTTATTCTTATTTCCTGTGCATAATCTCTTTCTCGTTTTCAGAGGGGTGATTCCAGAGCTTTGTTTTACAAAAAGCTTGGCAGTATTTTCTTCCCAGTTTGTGGTGAGCTCCACGTCATGAAAGCCTGCACTTTTTCTTTTGACAGCATCACATCTCTGGTGTGGCGCACAAGTACCAAACTGCAGCTCATCACCCTAACAGCTTGTTTAATTATCTGGAGGAGTGTGACTGCATCTCGCTTCCATCTTACCAGATGATCCACACGTCTGGAGCTCCCAGCTGGGCCGTGGATGTGGAGAGGAAACCCTCTGTTTTCTCCGGCGACACCCGGAGTCTGCTCGTGGGCAGCCTGAAACAGATGCACCAACAAACCAGCAGGTTAGACAGGTAGGGACTGCGATCAGTGATCACTGAACAGCCTCTACTTTTATTCAGAAAACCCTCAGGAGAGATAAACTCCACAGATTCCTCACAATTTAGAGTCAAGGAGGAAGTTATCTGGAGAATTATTCGCAAAATTTTCCTTTCACATCCTCTACTTTTGAAGGCTAAAACTTCAAACTGGACTGATATGTGCACAAGTATCTTTAAATCACACATTATGTGCAGATTGTTTGTACAATGTAAACATAATTTTGCATGATTATAATGCATATGAAGCAGCTGCAAAGGAATGCCTCTATAGTTCATATCAGAGTGATATATATGCTTATGTGGCTACTTAGTTATATCTAAAGGTGTGGATGTTTGTGCCACATGCATAATGAGTTAAGTCTCCAATGCAGTGTTATGCACAAAGATACACAAGTGTCCAAGGAAACACAGAAAGTAACTGTTAAGTATAAAGCAGTTGCTTTAACTGCCTGAAATTATATTTTTATCATTTTATCACATTGAATGTCTTTTAAATTGGGGTAAATCGTGCATTAAGCAATTAAAACAATGATTTGAACACAATGTTGCATGGTTATTATGCATATGCAGTAGCTGCACATACACGCCTCCATAGCTCATACCAGGGATGTAAGGGTGTTATTTTTGTACCAATGGGTAATGTCATTTGTGCAACAAGCATAATTCGTTATTTAATGGCTCATAAATAATGTCAATCACAGTTGCATTAATTTTATGTGACCTAAAAGACAAAAAGTAACTGTCACAGATGAAGTAGTTGCGCTAACGGCTCAAGATCACAATTTCATATTAGTTTTGAACAAGAAACAAACTGAAAGTGTTAAAATTAGAGGTTAAATTTGTTTGAAGCGAATTAATTACGATTTTAACGTAACAACCCAAACTCGCATAAAAGGAGGAATCCCGGCTGGGTAGCATCGAGCTAACGTAGCTAGCCCGACCGTTAGCCACACATAGCTTAGCAGCTAACACACTAGCATCCTCCTCCTGCTGTGAAGAGCTTTTGTTTTTGTTTTTACCTCGTAGCATCCGATGTCTGGGTGCAGAAAAGCTCAGAAACACGGGAGGAAAAGTGAGCCAACATTTAGCGGGGAGTGTGCTGTGAGAGCGGGGTCCCTCCTGCCTGTCAGCGGGGCCTTTTTCTTCATCCGTGGAAAAACACCGTGAGAGGCCTGGAGCTCCATCTGCTCTTCAGCCGCTAACAAAAACTCTCTCCGCTGGCCTGCTCTGATATGTCCATTGTCTGCCGCCTCGGTTCAGCTGCTCCACCGGCTCTTTGCGCTTCTACACCCAAACTGAGCATCTGTTTTGTTTGTACCGTGTTTTTTCCTTCTTTTTTCCTGCACGGTTGTCTGTTTTCCGCCCTTGTCAGTTTTAGGTGTCCCCCCTCTATAGACGACGGCTCCTCCGATGCTGTTAGCGCTGACGGCGCATTCATGGAGTGTCCGAAAAATCGGAAACGTGAGATTCCTACTGAGACAATTCACCTGTAAGCTATAACAATCAAGGTGAAAATAATGGACATTTTCATTAGTTCTTATTAAGACTGTTTGTGTTGATTTAAGGTTGATTGAACGAGATTTCATTGGGTTTTTTTTTTTTTTTTGTAGTTTCTATATTTGTTTTCTACTGATTTGAGTATTAGTTTAATCACACCTAAATGTTTTTTTTTCCATGTAATTTCTTATTGTTTTAACATTTTTTGACACTTGTAAGTGGGTATACTCAAAGGCCTTTGCCTAGTTTTATGTGATTAAAAACAAACAAACAAAAAAATGGAAGAATATAATCAAGGACATCATGTCCCTCAAAAAATGAACACCAACAAACATCCACAAAAAATAAAAATAATAAATTAAAAAAATATAAAAAAGGCAAGACTAAAGGCAAACAGCACTTGATTACCCGACTTTCTTATTTATTTAAAGTGTTGTTCTTTTTTTGTGAAAGGCCTGCAAAGGAGAAAGACAATCTGAAAAAAATCTAATGGCAGTTTTTTTTTTTTTATCACATCTGGAAACATGACTCAAAGGGGGTACAACAGTGAAAGAAACAGGTGATATTATTTATGAAAAATATCTGAGGGGAAAAGACCATACATGTTAGGAATAGTGTGTCATAGTTTATTTATATTCTTTGACATTAATTCGACAAAAGAAACAAAAAAAAGAAAGGTGTTGAAGTTTTAAGGTTATACATCGCCCTTTTGTTTTTAAGAGTATTCTTTTCCAACCTGAAGATGGTAAAAAAAAAAAGTTATAACTGATAGTTAAACAGGTAGAAATACCTAGATTAGTTCTGAGCTGTTAAATATATTACATCTTCATTTTGCAGCCACGTTGTTTCAAGCTTCAAGTCTTTTAGTCCTTGAACTCAACGAGGTCGATCAGAAGACATCCCAACTTAGAGACTCCGAGCATCCAAGGAGCACGTGAACGCATACTAAAATGGTTGTTTCCTGTCTGCATAATGGTCCGGGTAGAACTCGTTACAGGTTGGTTCTGTTCTGACCACATCCACCTCAGCTCTTGCTTTCTTCAGTTTGTTTACAGCAGGATCAAAATGTGCAATCTGTGTGTGCGTGCGTGCAAGAGCGCATTGCACTCCATTGAAAAGAAAAATCACAATGCATTCTATGTGCGTGCATGTGTTTGCGCGCGCGCGCGCGTGTGTGTGTGTGTGTGTGTGTGAGAGAGAGAGAGAGAGAGAGAGAGAGAGGGAGGGAGAGAGAGAGCGTGTGTGTTTGTATGTGAGTGTCTTCACACTGAGTGTGTGAATTGTTAATGAGTCAATTAATGCTATCATTAGGGCGCATGCTGCACAACATTACAATGTGTGTGTGTGTGTGTGTTTGTGTGTGTGTGTGTGTGTGTGTGTGTGTGTGTGTGTGTGTGTGTGTGTGTGTGTGTGTGTGTGTGTGTGTTTGTGAGCTGTGAGCCACAGGCTGAATCAGATGATATTGATGTTCTATTTCCATTATTATTGTACATATTTAACCTTAAACGTTTTATCATATTCAACCAATTTGTGTATTTTCTATTTGTTTTATATATGTGTATTTACCTTTTCCTTATCAATACAGAACTACACATCTGGAGTTTAATTAATATCAAAAAGCCTTAACGAATATGAATTTGCAAGATCCTGATGCATAATTCAGAGTTAGTAACACAACAGCGTGTGTCTGGATTTTTTTTGTCTGTGGTTGCAGAAGTGGGACACTGACTTCTGCAGAGGCTGTTTTTCACAATGATACACTGAATATTTACAATTTTTCATATTTTCTATCTCTAACAACCATACTACTAATGTTAAACTATCCATTAATATTTATTGTTAGATGTCCTGCTGCTTCTACTCACAATTTTTTAAACTCATAAAAGCAACAAAAAGAGTCGAAACAGAAAATCAGAGGCTTAATTCTTTAGAGATAGATTTTTTTTTTTCCCAAATCCCAACTCAGAGTCCTTGAAAAGTTGTATTTTCACAGACTCAGGCTGTATCTCAGTTTCTTCACTGAACCCTTCAGGACTTAAAGAGAGAGTACTCTGTTTTTCCCATATTTTAAACGTGGATATAAAGTAATAACATTGGATGTACAGACTAAATATGTGCAGATTATCTCCGTATACATATGTTGTAGAAATCCCTGAAACTGATGAGAATGCTTCAGTCTAACAACAGGACCAGATCCTCACAAGATCCTCACATGTTGGAGGGGTGGGCCTCAAACACCAAGGTCTGCACAGAGCCCTGCCCCAAACAGAACTCTAGAGGGCTGCCCAAACAAATGGAAGGGGGTTGTGTCCTTAAAGTGACAGCAGCTAGAATTTATCACTTTATACAGAGGCTGAAAAAGGGATTTTTTGAAACACCAGTGAGAAAAAAACAGGAAATTTTTGAGCTGTAAATCATTTAAAACCACTACAGGGGCACAATACACCCTCTTTAATTGATGCCACCTGGAAAGAGATTAAGTGCACAAGGCTGCAAGGACTCAAAGCGGTATTACTAGGATTGGGACAGCACTATGTGACTTCTCATGTATCTGCATGCAGTCAGCTCACCTTAGGCTTCAGGGTTTTATCATCCAAGTTTATCTGTATTCAAATCCAACTCTGAAGAGACAAGCAGGTTTTCATGTGATCCAGACTGCTGCTGTGCAGCCTGGACAAGAAGTGTTCAACAATTTATGAATGTAGTACTGTTTACTGTTTTTAACAAAAGAGCTGAACCACAAAATTGAAAGCGTCAACACTGGTTGCACCTTTCATGCTTCATGAGTTCTTTTCTTTCACGAACTCGGCTCATTCCATCCCAAATTACAAATGTGAATCTGTGGAACAGACACTTGAATTTTCAGCACACAAGAAACTCACAAGGCTCAGTGGTATTATTTTTATTGTTATTATCAATTAAACAGTATGATTTCTACAAACGCAAGAATTGATCACCAATAACAAAAGAGTTGCACATCTGTGAGACCTTTGTTTGGATATTCTTGGAAATAGACATATAAGGGGATGTTATAAATAAATGTATCATACAATTTGAGGTATGCAGAGTAGCTTTAAGAATACAAATATGCCCATGCCCCCCCCAAACCCAACCCCTTCTTAATGGTTAACACAATCGTAAACACACACAGCCTCACAGACACACACTCAAACAGACGGACAGGCTCACAGTTTCATCAGCCAATAACTGAGCATGAACAACAAAATCTGGATCAGATCTCTGAAAGTTTGAGGGGTGATGAGAAGATACCTTTACCTTTCCCGTTTCTCTTTAAGGGTTCACGAGATGTTTTCATCATAAATACCACAAAGCCTTCCCATTCCTGTGAACACACTCTCCACCAGAAAGAAACAGCTTCTGCTTTCGCTTCAAAACATTTGGAATACAAGTTGTTTTTCCCCTTCACATGTAATTCAATGCTATAAATGTCTCTCACGCTGCCCTTAAAAGTTTCATTAAAACGGGCACTCATGTAAAACACGTCTGGGTTTGCAGATAAAAATTTGCATCAGAGGGCAGCGACACAATTTGTGGCGTCAATTCAAATACCAAAACTTGACACATTATGAGCCTTAAATCATTTACAATTTAAATTTATTGAAAAATTCTAGCTTTGGTGAACGTAGCTTGACAAGAAAAGCTCTAATTCATCAATATTCGTTCAAAATAGTTTAAAATTTAACAATTACAGGCCATTGAAGTTTTGATAAAAAATATGATATGAACATTTTAGTGACCGCTGACGGCCTGTCAAAGCATCTTCATGAGCTGGAGACGCAACCAATGAAGTCAAAAGTGACCTTCAGCATTCCCAAAGAAGAAGACAGAGAAATACACAAACGGGTACACAAATTAAAACAGACACTTATACATTTACACACATACACGCCGTGACATCATGAGTCAGCACTATGACATCACTGACACTGGCTTCTGACATCTTCATGCGGTTTCATCTTTTCTTTTTGATTGCATCAGCTCTATTTGTTCTCATGAACACACTTTTTTAAAATTACTCTATAAAGTTTGAATATTGAAAATTCAAGGATTATAGGTTAAAATCCACAGATTAAAAAAAAATAAAAACATGTTTAAGTTTAAAAGGAAAAAAAAGAGATTTTTGAGAAAAGTGTTCATAGTCTGAGGGGGATTCTTTACAGGTATGATCGTAAACCATTAGAATGAGCACATGTATCATAGGAAAGACTCGAAATGTCTGGCAGGAAGCTCCGCTCAGTAGGCAATCATGTCTGTCCTTACTGAAACAGAACCCAAAAGAGAAGCTAACACCTAAAACAAGGCCTCAGGGGTCCCCTTTAAACCCTATTAAAGGGTGAATCCATCTATAGAGGCTAGAAGGTCCATCCCACAGCCAGAAAAACTAAAAAAATGTACAAAATATGACATCATCTTCCTGTGACAACTCGCCATTTTCACATCACCGCCATTTTTTGAAGAAAACATGCTCACTGTGAGAAACTGTGATCTGTGTAACAGCATGAAGGTGACCGTTAGCATTGTACCACGTTAGCAGCGAACATGGCTGCAGCTAAAATTAACTTTAGTGTATTAATACTCAGGTGTGGAAGTTTAAGCTAACAGAAGCAGCTAAAACAGGCCTTCTCTCCTCTTTTTCCTGATGCACTGTCAGAAGGTGATGTTGGCCAGGAAGTGACTGAATGAATGCTCATAATGGGCCGTGTCCAAAATCACTAACTCATACTTTCCTCAGAACTGCACAGGTTTTGAGTTGAATGCAGTGATCTTAATAACATTTTTGGTCACTAGCTGACGTCATGTCAGATACCAAATAGTGACATCATTGATGTTGCACTTTTGCTGGTAAACACTCAATTTAGACAGATAATAAATAACAGCAAGAATTTGAGCACAATGACATATTAAACGGAGAACATATTTAGAAATAGAGATAATGAACTTAAGTGTAGTGACACAATACTGAAATCTTAAACTATCTACCACAATTCATTTATTCGTCTCGTGAAGGCAGATTATGGTCTTTAATCTGTCATCAGAATGAGGAAAAATAATGTTACTTCAGAATCCAACTTAATGCTTACAGATGCAACCAACCCTTTCCTCTTGGATTTATACAAATTATGTTAGCTTCACAGCACTGAAGTTCAAAGTTCACAATAACTATCTTAATTCTGACACCACCAGTATATAATGCTAAAGTGGATCAAAGCAAGTGTTAGCTGTTGGAATATGTTGGTTTCACCTCAAATTGTGAAGGAACCAGGTTTAAAAAATGTTTTGTTAACCCAACATATAAAAGATCACATCTTATGGTGAAATTAAAATCTTAAATTGCTTCCCAAAAATCATTGCTAACATTAGCTAGTTGGTTAGCAAAGGGGTTACCAAACACTAACTTTTTACTGCAAACAAAAGCCTGATGTCTCTCCTCCATTTCAATTTCCATTGTTTCCACTGTTTGCAAATCATTTCAGAACCAAACAAAATCCTGATTATCCAGATTTCCTGTTTATGCTTCAGTGACAGCGTATATACTTCCCACCTCGAGCCTGATATCAAGGTTAAATGGCGGCCATGTGAATCTGGTGAACGTTGCAATTCATTAAACATAAACTAACCGTGGTTGTGTGTTTATACACTGAACACAAAGGTTCCTTTTGCTTTGCAGAGTTCCTTGCATGTTTATATATTTTCTCTACACAAGAAGAAGAAAATAATAATCAGTGAACATATGCACAAGCATGCCTCTCAACACTAACACGCAGAGGAAATGAAAATGAGAAGCAGACACTGTACAGAGCACAGACACACGAAGATAAGTCGGTATAGCCCTTGGTGTGAAGTGTCCATTGTCCCCTGCCTTGAACCCGTCTGCCCCCCTTCCCTTCGTACGAGGTGAGCAGCTGAACTTGCAGGTAACATGTGGCATCGAAGAAGAAGCGCAAGAGGGTTGGCTGAAACACCAGTCCAAACCCTCCACTCTTTACAAAACCCGCAATGACAAGTTAAAACAGTGGTTGAGAGGGTCAGTATTAAAATGTTTGACCAGTACAGAGTCTGCATGAGGTTAGTTCATCTTATGAGCTCTTATTCCAAAACATTTCAATTTTTTAACTATCATTACGCAAAGGGTCACATCACAATGTTTCATAGATGATATACACCCACTAGAGTTCACTGTACAAAGGCTTTGAAGTTAGCTTGGATGATACTGCTAAGTGGATTCCACTTTTAAGGCCCAGTCACTCCAGAAAGAGGCACAGCCACAGTAGCCTTCACCTATCTGCAAAATAACCGGCACTAGAAGCTAGGTGATGGAGAACAAGTGTAGCTGGCACACGAACCGCTAACATGCTAGCAGGCAGGAAGAATGCTAGTGCTAGCCTCCAACTGGCATTGTACAAAATTTCAGTCAGTACATTTCATTGTTTTTTCGCTCACTTACATGTTTAACAACTGTGTAAGCTTTGCTGCAAAGGTGGCATCATTAAACGCAAAGTATTCATTTGAAATTCGACCACTGAATCCTATTGAATTGAACATTTCCATTAAAGAGGGTTTAATGCTCGTTCTAGTAACTTTACATGATTTACATATCAAAAAATTACTTTTTGAAACATTTCATTTCTGCTACTGTCTCTTTAAGACCTCCCCTACTGCCCACCTGAGCACTCTGGAAGCCTCCTCCACTGTTTCCATGCTACAAAGTCATGTTTCTCATCTAAAATGACAAATTATGATAAACAGTCAAATGTTTTGGACCCCAAATCTGACCAATACACCTTTACCTCAGAGTTGCCCACACTCAGTATTGACATCCAGCATTTTCCTTAAATATTTGCTTTTAGAACATAAAAACAAAATATTATCTCTTCAAACCATCCCTTGATTTCCCCAGAGTTCACCCTCATAACAGAGAAGTTAAATAAAAGTAACTGGCGACACTTGTAGCTTTAAGCTACAATAGAAGCATCTGATTTGGAACTTTCAGTACACTCAAATGTAAAAACAGCATTTATTTTTTCACATTTTCAGAGATTGAAGCAATTTGGATCAAAGGGACTGATAAAATTGTTTAATTACTGGTGTGACTGGGCCTTCGAGGCAGCGACTGTGTAAATTTAGGTGTTTTATCACAAAAGTGTTCACTCTAATCCCAAGTAAATGAAGCCATCACTCAGCTTTTTTTTGCAGACGATGTTTTGATTATAATCCAATCACAACGGGCAGGTCACACGTCCAGCCTTTAAATTACAAACTGGCTGGTTTAAGGATAAATACATTTTAAACCAAGTATACACAAAGTCTTACAGGGCTCAGTTATGTTGATACTATTATTATTGTTATCAGGTTAATTCCATACAAAAGCAACTCGTTTGGTTTTAAATAGTTATAAATACAAAGACAAGCAAACCCGTCTGCCTCGGCCTCATCACTCTCTTTTATCCACAGTGGATTCTAAGACAGATGAATTTCTGTCAGAGCTCTGGAGGACTCCAAGGACAGTGCAATAAAACTCAAGGACGATTCGACAAATCTGTCTCAACGGGTATCCTTCAATAAAAGTCACAGCGAACACCCGGCAGCCTTTACTCTGCACTCAGATGATATTTTTTGCTCTTTTAAAGTGGACATTTCTGTCTTCCCTTTTACAAAGAATGGCTGAATATTCTCTTTTCAATACACAAAGTGACGTAGAGAAAATCAATTGGCTATACTCGCTTTGAGATTTTCTTTGAAGGGGAGGGGGCTGTATGCTGCTCAGGGTGAGGCGGCCAGCTGAGATCAAACCTCTTCTTCATCTCTTTCCTGCTCATCTTCTCCCTCTAAATGCCTCATCTGCCTCTTCAGCTTCTTTACAACTTCAGCCTCTCTACTCTAGCTCTTCCTCTCTCTTTTCATCCTCCATCTTCTTCTCAAACTGTCACCTCGTTCTTACTCCCAGTCCGCAGTCCCTGCACGCCCCCTCCTCCGGGGATGAAGTGCAGCTGTTCGATGGTGTTCTGCCGCTTGTTGGCGAAAGCCATCCGCCGGGCATTGGGGTGGCCCCCGTGTGGGTCCCAGCCCCCATGCATGCCCATCCCCTGCATGGCGGTGGAGCTGCGGTCGCGGTCGTGGCTCGGCGTCGGGTGGGAGTTCATCTTGATCATGTGGTGGCGGTCCATGGACGGCGTGACGCAGATGTTCTGCTGTGACTGGGCTTTCTGGTGGTGGCTGAGGCGACCCATGGTCGGCACCATGCCGCTCCTTTCAGCTCCTCCTCCGATGATCAGACCCATCGCCATCAGCTGGTCCTCCAGACGGTCCGGTGACACCAGAAGCCTCTCATGGGACCTGGAGGCAGAGAAATATTTATCTGACTGCTATTGTTGCTATTATTAGGCTCATAAAACCTCCTGTCATGTCTGAATAAAAGCTTCACGTGTGACCTTTAAGACCCAGCAATAATTCAATATGATTGTTCATCAATTTACGGCGGGAGAGTTCCATTATTTTGTGAACAAATCATGTTAAAGGTTAACAGGCTGGGGTATAAAACAATCTGGAGGATCCTAACATAATTTAGGTTGTAACAATAATAAACCCAAAAAACATCAACTTTTTCACTTAAGACAGTTCTCAAAATAGCACACGTTCCTTTTCTGCAACTGAAGGCGTTTTCTTTATGCATAAAGTCGTGTAACTGTCAAATTTTAGACGTATCTATTTTTTTCTGCTTTGTCATTTGACTGAAAGGTTTTATTTGTCTTTGGGTGAATAAAGTTTATTTTAGCCGTGGCAAAGGGCCAAACAAGCGATAGATTGTTCATTTAAAAACAAGATAAAATAATTACCTCACTTAAAAATGCAGATCCCAGTGCTCAATGCTTAAAAGATGCCAAATCCTGCCAAGATTTTATCACACAGCTTGTCTTAAAGAGGGGGTATTTGGTTCCCCTGGATTAGCTTTATGAGTTTTACAGCTCAAAAAAAAAAAAATGTCTCTCACTGGTGTTTCCAAAAACCTCTATTTTAGCCTCTGAAATGCTTAATTTCAGCTGCTGTCTCTTTAAGGCTCCCCACTCCACAAACCCCCTTTCCTCTGACAGGCCAGCCATCTGGGGGTCTGTCAGCTATGGTCAGACCTTGGTGTTTGAGGTCCGTCCTGTCAATGTGTCATGAACCAGTTAGGAGATCCTTAAGTGATGACCTCATGATTTCAGCGGGTCTCATGAAGATCTCATGAAGATCTCATGCTACTTTTAGAAGTGGCTGTTTTGGGCAGTTTACAGATTCAGGGATTTCTCCAACATTTAAATACATAGCAGTTTGAAAATCTTCACGTTTAGTGAACATCCGGCATTGTTATTTTATATCCATGTTTAGAATATATTAAAGCAGAACACCCCCTCTTTAAACTACACAAAAAGTATCTCAGTATTACAATAAACACAAGCCTCGCTCGTCTCAAAGTCGACTTATTAAAGTCACAGGAGATGAAAGCTTTGAAATTGGACTGATTTAATCTAATAAAGTGCACCCTCACCTTGTCAGACACTTTAAAGGGAATTATGGAGTGTGATGTTGATGATAGAAAAATGGAGAATGGGTTTCATTAAAATCTAGTCTGATTTCTTAATGGAATTTGTCTCGCCTCTGCACCATTATCTCTTATCATCTGATGTCGCTCTGATCTCCTCTCGTCTTTTATCATCCCTCGTCTGCGATGTTCCATCTGCTTGTTTTATCTAATCTTCCTCCCATCACACCTCATTTCTCAGCCCCCCTCCTCGCCTCTTATCTCACCTGCGGAGCGTCTGCGAGTTGTTGCTCCTGCTGCCGTACATGGCTTTGTAGTACTGGTGCTGCTGGTTCTTGGACAGGCGGGACAGCGAGTTGCCCTCCCCATATCCGAGCAGCTGGTCCTGGGAGCGGACGCGACGTGGCGGCCTGTCGAAGCTGGTGCTGGTGTACTGCGACTGGCCTGGCAGCGGGTAGGGGTTAGGGGTGGAGGGGATGTGGGTGCGGGGTCGGGTGCCATTGAGGGGCAGCGTGCCTCTGGAGCCCAGCGTGTACTCTCCAGCCCACGGGAGATGGTGTGAGGAGGAGTGGAAGGATGGTGGAGCGTTGGTGGAGCGACGTTTTGAGTTGTAGTAGCCCGGGTACTCGTCCAGCTCTTTCTCTGGTTCAACAAAAGACAGAGAATCATGTAATGAGTAAAGTGAGCTTCAAATAAAGATCATTTAGTCAGCATTTGATAAGAAGCCACGGTGAGTGTGCTGACATGTTAGGCTGACATGTTTCACTGGTGTTGTAGCCTGTGGCTTAAAAAAAAATCAGTAACCCACAACTTAAAGAAAGGACATTTCCCCTTTAGGTCCACATACGAAGAGATTAATGTTGCGTCAGTAAATTAAACCCATAAAATCTGCATTTTCATGGCTCAAAACTGTGTAAATCCGATTATAATGTACTTGTTTGAGCATTTAAACATCTTATATTCAAAATCTTGGTTAGTAGCTGAATTTCAGCTGTGGATTGTGGTTACCTGCAGTTTTAACCACTTGTTTAGAATCTGAAATCAGAAACAGTTTTTATTTCATATTAAATATATTGAACAGTTCTTCTAGGTGTCTTGATGTAGGTGTGAGATGTCTGCACTGAAATGGAGTTTAAGATCCCGACCCGTGTGTGGTCTGAAACCATGACTCAGAGGCAGGAGCCAGTTTCAAAGAGTTTAATTTGTAAAATACCGTGTCTATTTCTTTATCTACTGAAGGATAACCCGGTTACTCATTAACGGTAATAAAGAGTGCATGTAGAAGATGATGTTAACTTTGAGTGATGGTGAATACTGAGGAGCGACGTCAAAGCAAAAAAATGCAAAATGCAAAATCTCTACTAAAAAATGGGATTACATTTTTGGCAGACAGGTCAGTCAAGTTTTATTAGATTAAGGAAAGAATTTGGAGTTTAAAGTCAAATTTCTGAGTTTGAAGTTAGAGTTCTGATTTGTTTTCACAGAATTTAGAGTTTTACAGAAAAAGAAATCAGATTGTTTTACTTCTTAGATTTGTAAGATTAAATTCTAAATTCTGACTTTAATCTCTTTAAGTTCTTCTACAAGTCTGTGGTGGTTCACACACACCCAAGTAGTGCTGTTTTTAGTTATGCTCTCTATAAACAGTTTGATTAGCTGCACCTGTATGCTTCGATCAAAGGTGGTAGCTCAAACTCCAATGGCCAAAATAAACCAGGTGCTTCTCCAGTCTGGCTGCTCTCCATCATGGCACCAGATCAGATAGGGTTCTCCTCAAAAGTTGATGTGTCAGCTCACACTGGATCCTCAACATTGTGGTCTGGCTGCTTCCCTGCTCCGGCAGGTTGCAGCAGATATACAAGCCTCCTTATTTTGCTGGATGCTGGAGCTGTGACGTGTCAAATTAAAACCAGCAGATTGAGCAGGACAGGAAGTTGGTGCATGGAACCCATCTAAAAACACCCAGTAACTTTCAAATTTAAACAAATCGTGTCCAAACCAGATGGTATTTATCTCAATTACAACAACAAACCGACATAATGAGTGGAGCCAGACCAGGAGTCAACAGGTTTGAGGTTTTACAGCCCAACATGAACCAGGAGAGGATCATCACTGGGGATGGAATCCAGGGGATTGAGTGGAGCCAGACCAGAGACGCATCTGGGATATTACCAGTGGAAGCTTAGACCTTAGACTTTATAATACACGGACATAGTCTCTGTGACGTCACTCATTTATTTTTGATACAGAGTTTGAGGTCTATAGTCCAAAGGGGCCATATTGGAAATACTGAGCTCAGCCTCGCTTTGTTCAGTTTGGATGAAGTGAAAAGGAAAGCCTGAAGCCTCTTTGCAGACAGATACAGGACTCCTGAGAGAGAAATGTGCTGTTCAGACTCAAAACATTTTAGAACAAAAACTGTTCTTGAAAAAGTAAAGATGGAAAAAGGCAAGACAAAATAAATAAAAAAAAAAAAAGAAATGATGACTACAGAGTCAAAGGAAAGGGGATTTAATGAAGGAGAACTGAGTCAAAGAGCGCAGAAGAAAAATTAAAAATGACAATATGTCACAACTGATGCAGGAAGAGAAGATGGAATCTCTTAAAAGGAAGAAAAAAAGATTTAAAGGACAATGACGAGTGGGGAGAATGAGAATTAAATTCAACAGGAAGGTTAAAGAGGAGGCTGGACAGAGAGAAAGATATTAAGATATTAAGAGTGACAGATGACCAAAAAACAAAACAAAAAAAAAAAACAGACCGTAATCAAAGATTGTGCCAAAGGCTGCGAGGGAAGATTGAGATTTGTTATCTTGGATCGTTTGGAAATAAATAAGCCGAGACACAAAGTAAAGAGATGAAGAATGGAGGAGAAAAAGGTGAATTCTGAGTTAGTGATGTCCATTAATAGAGAAAAGCAGCGTCTCTGTGCTCTTCAGCCTGAGTCCGCTTTAATCTTCAAAGCATTTCCATGGAAGCAGCTCCCCAAGAGCCAATTTATACCTGACCTTTACCCAGCCACCTCTCCACCTCTTCCTCCCTTCTTCCTCTTCCTCTTGCCTCTGTCTTGGTCTCCTTCCCTCCTTTGGTTTACTTTTTATTCTCTCCTTTCTCCTCCTTTGTCTCTGCCTCCCCTCTCTGTTTGTCTCATGTCCTCTCTCTCTCTCTCTCTCTCTCTCTCTCTCTCTCTGTGTGTGTGCTCCCTCCTGTATGGAGCTCAAGGTTTCTCCCTGACAGTCGAGCTCAGACAAAGAAGCCTTTATCAGTGTCCTTTCTGCAGCAGCGTACGGGTTTCTACATCAAAAGGAGCAGGTTTCATACAATGGCTGAGGATTGTGAGAGGCCGTGGGCCCTCTACGTCACAATGACAACATTATCATTTCATTTTCTACAGAACTGACATTCACATTTTTTTTTAAATATTACTGGGCAGAGGTCTTAAAGAGTCCAAACCACAGACTATAAGAAGCTGATGTAGTCTCCATTTGCTCACCATCTTACTGAAGCAGAGCTTTGAAACCCATTGTCAGCTGCTGCCATATTGGAAATGCTGAACTCAACTTGGCTTTGTACGGGTCTGGATGAGCTACAGAGGCAGGACTTTAGCTTTTTGACAGACAGCTACAGATCTGTCAGTCAAATCAGCCATGCCCTTATATGGGAAAAACTTGTGAGATTAAGAACTTTGAATCTAACGAGTTACAAAAAAAAATCATAGACTGTCAAAAAAATGGACATCATCTCGCTCAGCTGAAACTGAGGTTGCCATAACAACTTCTCCCCTCTGGTGACTGGCTGCAGTATGGGTCAAAAACTGTCTCTCTATACATTCCGGATGGGATGTGGTCAAACTTTAAAAAATTAATACACCTCATAGAAATGTTTCTCTCATCTGTATGCTGTGGTGATATGAAGAAATAATAATGCTGCATTGTGCTCAAGGCCTCTTTTTTCTGAAATGTTTCTTTTTGTTTAGTTATTAGACATTAAAAACAGGGTTTTACCTCTTGTTTAATGATGATTGACAGCTGCGTTCATGTGTAGTTTTTTTCAGGAATAATGAAATACATCAGGAAGGAGAGTTAAGAAGAGATGAGACTGTCGAAAGAAAAACAAAATATTTTTGTCACCTGCTTCCACTCAGATCTTCTCTGAGTCCCTCATAGTCTCCACAGCCAGACTCTGGCTGCACAATGGCAGCACCCGTCCTGGAGTTTTTTGGCTTCAAAAACCATACAATGGTAAAAGGCGGAGCCACTCTGTCTACTCTATATACAGTTTATGGTTCAGTCCAAAACTTTTTTGCTTTTAAACCAGGCTGTGAACTTGTTCATTTTTGCTGTAAGCAGCATGTTGGCTTGGTGTGTATGTGGTTATTTCTTATTTTTAAGTCAAGTCTTATTCTATTTGACATTAGCATCATTTACCTGACAAGTCCAGAACAATGTCTTATTTCAAGACCATGAAAGGAAGAAAAAAAGCCACCTGAATTACTTGTAAAGAGTAAAAAAATCACATCTTGTTCTAATTTCAAGATTTTTTTTAAGTTATGTCTAGTAAAACCTTTAATAAGACATTTTTCTTGATAGGAAAATGTGGCTTATGTTAAGTCTCAACAGACAATCTGTACTAAAAATAAAACCGAAACACTTCAGTTTTTTCAGGACGATCATTCAGACCAAACACTGCAGTACCACAGGGAATCATGGAGTCTGAGCAGTGTAGCCAAACCAGTGAAATACAAAGAAAAGTACTTTGGTAAATGGTGGAAGTTTTATTTTTTTAAGTTATTTTTTGGGGCTTTTTATGCCTTTATTTTGAGAGGACAGTGGACAGAGAAGGAAACAGGGTGAGAGTGGGGAGTGACATGCAGAAAAGTCACCACAGGTCGGACTTGAACCTGGGCTACCCGCTCAAGTGCTTTTAGCTCATATGGAGCGTAAACTTAACCACTAGGCCGTCTGCGCTCCAATGGTGGAACTTTCTGAAAAGGTTGGTGTGAGTTGGTCTGACCCTTTAATGTGTATGTGATGTCAAATCACTGCGGCAACACCACAACAGAACGGGCAGGCGGAGATCAGAGGGGAGCTGAGAGTCATTTGGATGACGGCAAAAGACAAAGAGACAGTTTTGTTCAAGCGCCCCCTAGTGGATGAATTGTTTAATGTCCAACCTCATGTAATGGACTCATGGAGGAAGTGTGTGGTTAGGGATGATTTTACTGTTTTCAAACAAACATTTCTGCTTTAATATATAAAGGAAGCATAAATCAGACTGGGACAGAGCCCTAAAGAGGTCCGTTTAGGAGCAGGGATGTGATTCAAAGGAGAGACGCTTTATCTTCTTTGTGTTGATTTGAACAGACTGAATGATACAGAGGTCTAAGAACAATGTGTGCTGTCTCACGTTGGCTCTGATTTCTGTCGACGTGCAAAAGGTTTCAAGGTGTAAAGTGACTCAGTCAGTGGGTTTGTCAGGGGTGTTATACAATGAGCAGCAAGTGTTACTCCAGTTGTGCCAGCATGCCTGTTTACATATGAATCAGTAATATTTGATCTTATAGATGTACAGTAAAAAAAAAAAAATCTTTACACGTCTCGGCTAAATCAAAAGAGAGGGGACAAGAAAAGAAAATGTGTTGACAAAACATAAAATAAAGGAAGCGGAGACAGAGGAAAAATAATATCTGATCCAAAAGCTTCAAGTTCAGTTTTGATGATTCAAAAATCAGCTGAACGGCCGTGATGAACGAGACAGAAAGGCTTTTTCATTGATGAGAAAATGAAGAGAAGTGTGCTGACCTCAGAGGATCTGATGCCTAATCAGTGGGAACCTTTTGAGCGTTAAAGTGTTTTCTCCTTCTGATTGAATTGAAATAATAAAAGAGCCTCATCTGGACTTCTCACCTCATTATTGCTTCCTCTTTAATGTATAGCAGCACTAACACACACACACACACACACACACACACACACAATCCCCCATGTAGTAACCATCACCATCCATCACTCGGCCTGCAGCGCCGACTCCCCTCCCCCTGCAGTCTTCAGCAATCTCAGGGCGAGCGAGGTAAAAACAGACAGAGAGGGAAAGAGAGAGAGGTTGCCAGCCGCTGCCTCTCAATCGTTTTTTTTTTTTTCTTTTTTCTCCCCGTCGCAGGCAGCAGGGCCCCTGCAGACCAGCAGCCAACGCCCCTCCCCCCTATCACCACATCTCTCCACATCCTCCTCCCATCCTCTCTTTCTTTCCTTCCTCCTCCTCTCCATTCTCCTCCGTTTACATCTCATTCATCTCCCTTTTGTTGATGCTGTGAGGTCAAACCGAAGCACTCTTTGGAGCTCAATCCAAATTTAGAGGTACGTTGTGTGTTTGCTGTGATGCAGAGCAAATTTAAGACACGTTTCACAATTAAGTCCTGTCAATAAATCAGTTTCTCCTACATTTTGCAGCTCTGCTCAAAGTCGTCCTCCATTTCCTCCCCTCGTCTCCATCATTTTCAGCCCCCTACTTTTCTCCCCTCCTGCTCTGATCGCTTCATTAACCTCCTCTTTTCTGTTTGCCGTTGTTTATTTTGCTTTTCTCAGTGTTTAGCAGAAACAGTTCACACAATCAGATCATTATTTGGCTCTGCTGCTGAGTCACAAATCTCCTGCTGCCATAATGGACGTTCACTCGAGAGTCGGCTGTGAAAGTCGAACTATCCAGGCCACAGAAAGAGAGAAATACCTGGAGAGAGAGTCATGTGGGAGTGAGCCAGTTTGCTGGGGAATAACTGGCTCACATTTCAGTTGGCAGAGACATGTGCAATACCAAAAATCCGGTGAAGTGGGTGTTGTATGTGTTATTGATCTGCAGGCAAAAGTGTGAGTGTGAGCCCGACCTCTTGGCACGATGTCGACCTCTTTAACAGAATCACGACAGCCAAGCTTTAAGCTTTTAGCCAGGCTAGTGTTAGCTTTCCAAACAGCCAGAAAACACCCAACAATGTCTCCAAATATACCCAGAAAATAAGCCTAACAACATCACAGCAGGGCGTCAGGAATAACTTAACAACAGGCTGACATTTCATATTTTGGACATAAACGGTGGATTGCTTTTGGGAGAGTTTGAGATGAGTAATTTTCAGCAAGGCAGGTGTATTGATACAGCACACAGTAATTCAAGGCAGGCAGAGTCCATCCAGCAAGAGCTGAAGCACTAAAATCTGCAGTTCCTTAAGTGTCCCTTCTTATTAACAGTCTCACCAGCATCTCTACATCTCCTGCTCTCTAATCCCAGCATACAGTAGGTTAACATGCACACAGCGGTCTGACTGAGGTCTTCGCTCGACCGTAAAGTCACAGCGGCGGGTCTGGTCTTGTCTGCGTATACATGCAGAAAAGAGAATCGGACTTCTGCCCAAGAACGTCTCACTCCACTTTGATAGGTGGCGCTGTGTCCTTTTTTTTGATGAGCGAAGCTGCGTGCGCACCTGAAGAGGAAGCAACATCGATGGCCGAGATGGATGCAAGTGAAGCTCCTTATGTTTTTATTTATGTACGTGTCATAGCGTTGGTATGTTGAGTTGGAACACAGAGACCCTGTTTATCAGAGAGTCCAACCGCAGCCTGATAGCAGTCACATTGTCTGTGTGTCGATCAAGCTATGCTCAGTCCGTTCTCAGTCGGACTAAACTGTTTACATACATTGTAACAGTCTGATCTCATGCTGACTCAGCTCTCAGTCTGATTTCTTCAGCTGCATGTAAACGTACCGAGTGTCTCATCTGATGTCCGTCTGTCATGAGTCTGGTTCTGCTCCTTGTTTCTGTCTGTTAAAGGAAGTTAATATGACATTTGCAGGTCCAGACCTGTTAATGTTTTGGAGACTGTCTGGAGATAACATTTGTGATTTGGCAGAATATAAATAAAGATTGACTGATTAAACAGCCTATGTCCCTTCCTAAATGCTACCAAAGTGAATTATGGGAAGTGTAGGAACAGGTGTCAAGGGGTTACAAGTAATGATATCTCATCAGCTGTGATTCCTGTGAGTTAAAACAAATTCCTAAAGTAAGAGCAACAATAGAAAAGAAATCCTTAACAGAGAGGTTGACACTCGGCTGCGGCTGTATGAAACTCATGAACCCCTAAAAACATGAAAAGGTTCAATGTTTTCCATCAGTTGATGAAGAAATATAAAAAAGAACTGCACTTGTTTCACTAAAAAGCATTTTTTTTCATTTGGATTTCAATAATTATGGCCTACAGCTCAAAAATGTTGCACAATGCATTCAGATATTTCATTTTAAGTTGCTTTTTATTTAAGCGTTTTCAAAAAAACTGCTTTAATATGTTCGATATTTAAGTTCCTTTTGTAATTTTGTGTGGAGGTGTCTGATTTCTGTACATTATGTTTTATCTTTCTTCAAGCAGAAAATCAATTCTGAGTTTAAACCCTGATCAACATTTTGGTTTTTTTGTTTTTTTTTTCCCATGAACTTGAATACTTTTTGACATTATCAGTCATAAAAATATCTGGGATGTACCAAAGTGATTCAATTTTCACTTCTGCAGAGGCGACACTCTTTCCATCTCCTTCCAGTTTCCTACTCAGTCCTCCTTCCTGTTAATCAATTCACTCGTGAAAAAAATAAAATCTTTAGAAATCCTTAAAATGAACATTTCCAGTAGCGGCTTTGAGAGGGATCACCTGGAAGCCTTCATCAGCCCAGAATAATGGATTAGTACCACTTGTTCCCCCTTCACCTCTCAAGTTCCCCTCTTTGCTTCCCTTGTTCTCCTCTCCCTCTCTCCTGCATTTGACCTTTCTCTCCCCCCTCCCCCTGACTCACCCAGTTTCTTCAGAGAGCTGTAGCGGGTGATCTCGGGTTTCATGGCGAGCTCATAGGACGGGGGCAGCTGGGCCAGGTTGTGGAGGGAGTGGGAGAAGGAGGGGTGGCTGCTGTTGTGTCTCATTCCCCCTCCAAAGATGCTGCCGCTGACGCCGCCTCCGCCACCGGGTCCTTTGACGCTGCTCGAAATGAGCTTGGGCCCAGAAGAGAGCTGGGGGGTGTTGTTCATACGGGGGCCACGCTCTGGAGGGTCGAATAGAGGAGGAAATGAGGAGAAAAGAGAGGTGGAAAATGGAGAAGAAGGGAGAGAAAAAGCCCAAGAATACAGAAAAATGGAAGAGGAGAGAAGAAAAGAAGAGGCTGGTTAATAATCAGTAAAAACAGGAAGTGTCTCCTGTCGCTATGGAGACCATCTATTAATACAACTCTGTACTGTTCATCTGACTCTCCAACACACAGAGACACATGTAAATAATTAGAAATACACTGATAGCATCAAATCTGCAAACACACACAGTCACATTAATGCAAAGTGCAGAAGCAGCACATCGATCAATACACATAAAAATGATTTTGTCTTACATAAGGTTAGCAGCATGGGGGAGGGGCAGGGGGTGTCACTTTTGCAACATGAATACTCATATTGGTTACATCATACAGTTTATGAGCACATTCATAGTTTCCAAACAGCAAACAGACAGAGTTTTACATGACCCGTAACATGTGGCTGCACCCAGAGGTGACACAGCATGTGTTAGTGCTGCACATTTAAAAACAGGGACAAGAAGGTGAGAACGACAAAGGCTGCATCCACACCGGAGCTAGTTAGCTGCACTCTCCAGGAAATCTAGATCAGAATTTAAAATTGTACCAAAAAAGATTTTAATGTCGAAATTTGATGAGCTTGTAGTGCGGAACATAATATCCCAGAACTCAGCTCAGCTCCTGGTACCTAAAGTCTCTAAAGGTGTTTTTCCACCTCAGCAGCCAGGTCTTTATTTAGTGCTGGGGTAGTAAATACTTGCTTCTTAAGTATCCAGGAACTTTACTTTAGGGGCCCGCCTGAAAGTTGAACGTTTCACCCCCAGCTGTGATGGACTTGGTTTATTAACTCCTAATCAATGGTCTTCTTTGAGCCTGATGGTGTGTATCTCTGTAAGCTCCCGGTGTTCCAGTTTAAAGAGTGACCCTGTAAAATGGTGACCTTCAGCTGAACATGTCAGTGGATATCCAGTCTACAGCAGCTGTTCAAACACACAGGAAATCCTTGGGAATGCATCCTAGTTTAGTTTGATATATGTGTAATAAATCTTCTCACCAGATCAGTATTTCATGATGATTTAAAGCTGAAACACTGGTTGAGTTCTGCCGTCTTTGAGCTTTAGATGGCAGAGCAGACTGCTGTTTCACTGATTGAAGCTGCTGAGGGCTTTTTGACCGGCAACAGCTTTATCTCTTATGTTTGTCTCCTTTTAAAGTCAGTGTTGGTAATCAGATTTAGACTTTTTGTTATCCTGGTTAAAATGATCTTTATGTCCTGATATCAATCAGTACATGATGTGTTCTTAAAACAGAATGAAAACTATCTGCTGTCTACAGCAGGAGTAAACCTGGGAAATCACCAACCAATCCTAGAGATCAGGATCCAATTTGTTAAACTAATCAAATCTATACCCTGATTACTGCTAACGCAGAGCAAACAAAAACCATGTGCTGAGGACCAGTTTGAGTCTGTGGTTTTCAATCAATCACCATCATATGATTGTGAATCAGTGGCACTCGTGCATGTGAGCGGGGGCGTTGTTTTGGAGGAGCTCCAAGTGTGGGAGAGTGGGGGCTAAACAGAGTCCTGAGGAGATGCTACATTCAAATTCATGCTAGTTTTCCTTGACGACCAACCCTGACTTTAAATGGCAACAAATCTATCTGTAGAAAAATAAAGCAAAATCAAAACCAGCACAGGCTGAATCTCCTCCATGCTAACAGGCTAACAGGCTAACTGTCTCCTTCTATGGAGTCTTTTGTTGCCTTATTGCCTTTGTCGCTGTCCTACTGCCCTCTACTGGTCTGGTGGCGTGTTGCAATTACTCTTATTTTTTCTCCATACATCAATAGCCTGATTTACATAATCTACCAGGTCTTTGGGGGAAACTTAGACAAACAATGGGCCATAGGAACCATTTAGTTCAAACAGTCCCAGGAACCATTTAGTTCTTAGGACTCATTGACCTTCTGGTTGAGAGAAGCAGCTTTAGTGAGATCAAGCTAAAAGAAGAGCTACAACTAGAGCTTCTCTTTCTCTTTTCATGCATTTAAGTTAAATGAATGGATGGATGACACTGACTTTAAATCTTCACGTACCATCAAAGATTCTTTAAATATAGATCTTCCCTGAAATTTTTGAGCTGTGGAATTACTCAACTCCAACCCATACAAGTGTTAATATTGGTTATTCAGTTTTTAAGAGAAACAATTAAGCTACTTGACTTGTACTATTAGAAATATCACAGTAAGTCATACTTTTATATTATAGATATACTGTTAATGAACGGATTAGCAGTTGATAGGAATAAAAGTTTGAAAACCTGAATATTAGCAGCACTAAAGGTAACGTAACTGTGGAAAAATCGTCCATTGTTTCCTGAGTTTGGGACACCATTGGGTCCGTTCAGGGTGGGAACAGTTATGGGCTCAGATCTTGTTAAGATAACTGCTGGACAGATCTGCTCATTGACCGTTGGTAGTAATAGGCAATCATGTCATGTAATGTCTCCGTTAAGCATCACCCAGGGAGCACACACACCACATTGACTCCTGTATGGAGAATGTTACGCACACACACACACACATATAGTGAGGAGAAAAGCAATGCTAGCTTTGAGGCTGCAGAAAATAACCGTGTCATATACGAAACTCAAAGTGTTTTTTTTTTTCTTTCTGCACCATCATACAGAATTAGCCGAGTCATTTCCGAGAGTGTAAGGGTCATTGATTTTTTTGTGGAACTCCTACAGCGGCTGTCAGCGAGGGTTGGTGATGGTATCACAGAGGAACAAACTTTCCGAGCGGAGTATCTGACTCAGAGAGCACAAGTGTTGTGTTCTTCAGTCCTCCCGGGAGGCTTTTAACCTTGTTGAGCTCACAGGAAGAGAGAGGACAGAAGTGACGAAAAGAAGCTAAATATGTTCCCTGATATCTGATTCATGACCACAGCTTTGGGAATTCACTCTGAGTGAAATAAAATAAACTAATGAGACCTACTCTGCCTTTACAAAACATTAAATGTACTTTAAAAAGCAAACTGTTAGTGTTTTATCAGCTTTTTAAGAGAAATAATGTCGTTTCAAGGTGTCAAAATCTAAAATGATTGCAGTTTGGGAGCCTCAATCTAAAAATGATATCAAAAAATTAAGCTTTTACCTGACCCAGAAGACTTAACTGTCAAAGTAGGCAGATTCCTCGACAGTTTTACACACCTGCAGCTCTGATTGTTCTGGATTCAGTCTGTAAATTCAACGTTATGTTTGTTCACGTCTGAGTGGTACTGGGTTTTGAGTCGCTGGTGAATATTAATAACCGTCTGCTTACAGCACACATAATTCAAATCTAACTTTTAATTTCATCTGCGCTCCAACTTGGTTTGATTCTTCACTGTTTCCTTCTTGTATAATTCATTTCCCGAGGGACCCATGTGGGAGTAATGGCTTGGAATAACAACTCACAAAGTTCAGTGAAAATCATGCTTTTCTACTTCATCTTCATCACATTTCCACAGCGACCTCGTTCTGCTCGTTCTGCAGCAGTCGTGTTGGACGCACCAATCAGCTTCTACGATGAAGTTTCTGCTTTACTCTGGATTATCTGGTGTGGAGAACTCGTGTGTGCTAGCATTGCTTTTTTGTTTTCTTGGTTTGCAGCCTTTGGAAAACAGACTCAGGTGGGTGCAGTGACCGCGCTTAAGCCAAAACCTCTGGAAGTGTTTAGTGTCAGCTGTAAGCACAGTCGCATCACTGCTTCCCGGAGAGGAAGAGGAGGGAGTGGAGGAAGTAGCACATTGGGAAGCAGGCTTGTGGTGGTGGTAGTGGGGGGGGGGTGTTGGTGGGGGGGCAGACAGGCTTGCATTAAGCAAAAGGCGCGTCAGACAACTTTTAGCTCACACTCTGAGTACAGACGTGTCATTTCCAACTCAACCACATTCATCAAGAAGAGAGACATTTAAAAAACGAAAACAGAGTCAGACCAGTTCCTCCTTCAGCTCAGGTTCAGGTAGCAAGTCAGGACTCTGAACAGCAAGCAGATTCTTTAAGATATAAGCTCTGAAAATAAATGAAGACAAATCAAATTCTCTTTGCTATTTTAAAACAGGAGCCCACAAAGGTTCTGATCTCAGGTGCCATCAATGATGCATTATGTATGGAAGAGGATTAGGCCCAAAAATGTTTTAAGGTGATTTGGCTGGTAAAAAAAAAAAAAAAAAAACAATAATAAAAAAAACCCCTAATTTTCGATTTATGATTTCAGACTTTATAGTGATAATTCTGAGTGTCTGACTTCTTGCTCTGATCTCAGAATTTCAGTTGAAAAAAAGACCTCTGAGAAGAAAAATAATCAGTATTCCTTTAAGCCAAAATCCTAAAACATGAAACAAGAACTCTGACAGGATAACAAGAGAAAAGAGCTCTGACAGAATTTATAAAAACAAAACAGAAATCAGACAGAATCCTAAGAATAAAAGACTTCTGACAGACATTTGAGATAAAAAAAAAAAAAAAAAAAATTCTGACAGAATCCTGATGTCTGAAAAAGAATGTCCACAGAATTCTGTTTCTAAAATTTAAATTTTTATATTGTCAGTTGTTTTTCTATCTGAATTTCAGGGGAATTCTTTATAACAATAATGATCCTAAAAGAAAACACTTCTTACAGAATTTTGGTAGAATTCTTTAGTATGAAAAGAGAATTCTGACTCCAACAGACTTACGAGAAAAAAAAAAAATCTGACAACAAAATCCAAAATCATAATTCTGAGAGAAAAGACTCCGTACAGAATCCTGAGGGGAAAAAAAGAATTCCAAAATAATTCTGTACAAAAAATAATTCTGTACAAAAAAGAATGCCCCATGATTCTAAACTATCAGTTATTCTTTCCTGAGAATTCTTGATTGTAAAATAAGAATTTTGACAAAACTCTGCAGAAAAATAAGGTTTTTGACGGAAACCAGAGGAAGAAATGGAAATCAAAGAGCTCTGACAGATTTCTGATAAACAAATCTGAATTCCATAAAGTCAGAATTTTGATTCATAAAACAATAACTCTGAGAAAAAAAATTCCAACAGTATTGTCAGAAAAAAAAAGTTCAGACAGATTTCTTAGAGAAAATTCTGTAAAACATAAACTGCCAGAATTATAATTTTCATGTCAGAATCTCATTTGATAAAAGAATTCTGACCTCAAAATCAGAATTTGATAGAATCAGAAGTCTTATTTCAGAAGATCTTCACAGGACTTTCTGAAATGATGAGGTCATCACACACACACAAGGATCTCCTAACTCGTTTATGACATGTTGAGGGACGGGCCTCAAACACCAAGGTCTGCCCCTGACAGGCCTCCAGATGGCTGGCCAATCAGAGGGAAGGGGGAGAAAAAACAGGGAGGGATTTTTTTTTAAGTGTAAATCCTGTGAAGTGAAGTGAGACCCAGGATGAAGATGGTATCAGAAATCCCGTTTAACAAACATAAATATCTGTTCTCAGACGGGTTGTGGTTGTGCTGACAGTGACACGTCTGCAGTGAGAGTGCAGGACACAGGCCGCCAGACCGACATGGACACAGACAGACAGTGTGGCAGCAGCGAGGCCGTGAGATCCTGTGCTGCTCTGAGCTGCTCTGAGCCCCTCAGGCTTACCGATGGTAGCAGAGTGTTTGGGGCTGGAAGCAGACCCCTGCTGGTTAAAATGGTGGTGCAAGTTCCCAGCTGCAAAGAGAGCAGAGCCGACAAACTGATGGACAACCACTCCTGAGACACAGAGCTGCATGTCGAGTAAGCATTTGTGTCAGAACAGAGAGAGAGAAAGAGGGAGAGAGAGGACAGGGAGGGACAGAAAGAGAGAGAGAGAGAGAGAGAGAGAGAGAGAGAGAGAGAGAGAGAGAGAGAGAGAGAGAGAGGACAGGGAGGGACAGAAAGAGAGAGAGAGAGAGAGAGAGAGAGAGAGAGAGAGAGAGAGGGAGAGAGAGGGGACAGGGAGGGACAGAAAGAGAGAGAGAGAGAGAGAGGGACAGGGGAGAGAGAGAGCGGCAGGCCCTCCAGGATTTATGATGATTTAACTCACTGACACACATTTTCACAAAATACTGAATCAAAATACTCCATCTAAAGTTTAGGATGTTTAGATTTTGACCCTGAAGGTTCTGCAAAATGAAAAAAAACTATTCTGCAAAATGCTGGAGAGCATGAAGCCAGAGAGGGGTGAGAGACAGCGACAGATCGACAGAGCAGCAGAGAGGGCAGAGAGAGAGGACAGGAAAGAAAGAGAGGTGTGTGTGTGTGTGTGTGTGTGTGTGTGTGTGTGTGTGTGTGTGTGTGTGTGTGTGTGTGTGTGTGTGTTTTGGTGCTCAGACTGTAATTGTTAACAAACTGTAAGAAAACAAACACTTTCACCAGCGCTCTGATATCAACCACTCAGAGTCTGCATGTTCGTCAAACGTCTGTGAAACTCTGTTTCTTCATCAGCCTGTGAATCATGATTGATCAAACTGTAATTTCTTCATGACAGCGAACGTTTTCATCTCATCAGAAACGGCACAAAGCTGTCAGGAGCCGGGCGGACGCCTCAGGTGGAAAATGTTAAATCAAGGCGAGTTTTCAGCCTCAGTCAGAGCTGTGATCAGCCTGAAATGAGATGCCGACACTTTTCAATCATACGTCTTTGGAGTCTTTGGAGTCGGCTGAATTTCCCTCAGAAATGAGGAAATATGAAACAAATCTGATGAAAACTCAAAAACAGCGAAGATGACTTATATTACAGTTCAACTTTAAAAACTGCACTAAATGGGAGGGACTCGGGGCCTGATTCTACATGAACCAAAAAGACGTCGTCTGATTCACAAAGCAAGTGCAAAGAGTTCAAGTTGTTCGTGTAAAGTTAAAGGATCCACGATGCCTTCACTGATGCACAGCAGGTGCTTCTCTATTCAAATGAGCCTCATTGCAAATAACAGCTTATACCCTATCACTGGCTACGACGGAGGATCACGGCCATGTTTTAAAAAAAAGGTAAATGTAGGAGAATAGCTCTTTTAGTCTATATCTTGTCTGTCTGAAGAGCAGCAGCCACCTGTACAGAAATGAGGAACACGGAGCATCTTGTGAAGTTCTGCTTTAGTTTAGGTTTGAACTTGGCCCTCATCCTCCATCGTAGTGTGGTATCCTACGGTGCTACGTGTTTCAGCTGCCTTCATCAGAAAGCTCCAGGTTCTCTAACAAACTATTGGCAGAGATATTAAGAAGGCTGTTTGTCAAAGGTGGAACTCAACACAACTTCATCAAGGAGACGCTCTCACTTCATCCTCTGTGAGCAGAACGATGGATGCTCCTATAAAACAACCTTTCAGAATAAAATTTGTTTTTTATTATAATTGAAAGTGATTCATGACTTTATTCTTGTAGTATAGTATAGTATAGTATAGTATAGTATAGTATAGTATAGTATAGTATAGTATAGTACATAAATGTATCGTATAGTATAGTGTAGTGTACTGTAGTGCAGTATAGTACAGTACCTTTCTACAAATCCTCTGTCATATGTTCCTCTGTAAGTTAACTTATCTGCATGTTGTTTTAGGATGTTTTGGTCATATTAAATGCCTCATGAAAACATTGTCATGCATAAATGTATTCACATGCTGCTGTTGGACTGCTTTCACATTTTAGTTTGATTTATTTCCACACTGCTGACATTGAAGCCACAGAGTTGCTAATGCTAAGCTAACAGACTGTCCTGTGTTTGTTTGTGATGTTATTGCTGTGATGTCTCAGGCTGTGCTCTTGTGTGGCTGTTGTTTCACATCGCTATACCTTATTTTATTATTTCATCATCAACTTTACGAGGTTGGAAACACTCAGAGCACTTGTTATTCTGATGCATCAGCGTTCGGCAGCAACTTTTGCTCAATGATAGTTAACATGAACGATCAGTTGAGACGATCGGCTAACAGTTCTGATCAAATCAATAAAAAAATGTCAAAATCAGTCCGATACAAGGGATCGGGACATCCCTAATGAAAAAGCAAGCGGTGGTTAGAGATAATGAACACAATCACATTCCACATTGTCAAGGTTACTGTAAATATCGTAGAGAAAGACGGCTTTGAGACGATGGTGAAAACTTGGGATACCAGGTATGTCCTGCTGAAAAAACATGATACACTCCTTGTGACGGTAAAATGGGCTATTTATAGTCAACTGCCATAATTATTTTCTTATGAGGTTAAAAATATGTGTAAGAACACTTGCATGAAAAAAAATCAAATACTGTGAAACTGATTTGCAAAAAAAAATTAGAAGGAAATTTTTTCATACCGCCCAGCCTTGGATCTGTTAATCATATAATCATATATTAGGATGTTACATGAGTCTTTTACAGCATATCTACAGTATCAGTATAATACCCACAGGAAGTCAGGGTGCTGGAGTGCTGCAGCATCCCCTTTCAGCTGTTGGTTGTCTGTCACCTCAGTGTTTGTATCAGTGTTCTGCTTCTGTTAGGGTTTTTTTTTTTCAGTTGATGTTGTGATGGCTGGTGTTGGTTAGGTAGCAGTGTGTAAAGGCTTCAGTTTCAGGAAGTGTTACTGGTAAAAAGAACCAGCACACACCTTTGACGCTCACATGTGGCTCCTCTCTAAAGCTTACATCTTAATATTCAACTGTAAAACAATCTAACGCTTCATGAGTAAATCAAGTTGAGCCTCATAGTAGTGAGGTGTTTTTTTTTTTTTTTCATGTTACTCAGAACATGATCTGACTTTGTCTGGCCACCTTAAAGGTTAAAACGGATCGCTGTGTTTGCTTTTACTGTATCCTGATATTGTTGGCTAAGTATTACAATATCATGACCCAGAGGTACCCCTGGCTCCAGAAACTGATTGGTTATGAACAAACATCTCTCATGAATCAGCTTCCCTGCTCCATCCAGCTCATCATAAACTGTCTGTGGATGGAATTTAGCGCCGTCAGGATGAGAGCGCACAGCGCAGATCTGTGGAGATACTAACAGCTCATCTAGAGGAGCTAACTGAACAGAGCTGCAGAGCTTTGTGGTGGGTTTTGTGTTTAAATATCATTTGGGCAGTTTGCTTTGTGAATCAGAGCTTGAGACGGAGACAGCGGGGCAAATGATGCACAATTCTTGGAGATATTAGCAGACACACTTCAATCTAAGTGAAATCAGTGTCAAAGTTAAAACTGAGCTGACCTCCAAAAGTTACACGTTTGACTCAACTGAACCTCGTGTTTATTAAATAAACTATTTTTTAAACACAAACCGCATATCATGTCACTGATGCACTTTGTTCATAAAATAAAGTGTTTATAGTTTCACTCTGATATTTTCTTGACTCAAATGAACTTACTGCGGTTGTCTTTGCTCTGCAGGATGGGCGTGTAGAGGTTTTTGGATGTTCGCCCGTCTGAGGTGGTGGTCATCATGGACGAGTTGTTCCTCTCCCCCTGCTGAATCGGGCTCGACTGGTGACGCAAAATATCCACCAGTGATCTGTGTGAGGGAAGAAAGAGAGAAAATGTTGGGAACGTTGGGAACATCATGGAAAAATTCATGCAATGACGGACAGACCACCATGAACAGAATCACAACATGCTGGTCAGAGTTTTCCTCATCAGTGAATTATTTTAGCTCTTCATTGTCACATCTTTGTCATCCTTCGTCACTTTCACTTCATCTGTTAGTTACTTGATGCTCCAAATCATCCAACGCTCCAAAAGGTTTACTCATCATTTCATAGTCAGTGTGATGAAAAAAGGGACAGAAAGGTCACCTGATGTTACAGGATCCAGGACAGCTCGGTAGATCTCGCGTAACTTAAACAACTTCCTGCTTCACCTCAGGCTCATTTCTGTGTATTGATGACCCTGTGATGTGTCAAACTCATGAGAGTCCTGCGGTCTCACCTGGGCATGTTAATGTCCCTGTTACGAGGCCGCCGAGCCACTTTGCTGAAGGCGATCCTCACGCCGACAGCGACGACGAGTGTGAAGGAGATCACCCCTCCGATCACGTAGGCCGTACTGTTTTAACACGAGTATGAAATCAAACAGTAAAGGAGGTGAAAACTTGAGTTGTTAAAGCTTCCTTTAAACATCTTTGCCACACATTTAGCGATGCTGACTCTGACCTGCTGTTCTGCTGCTGCAGCGTCTCAAAGTTTGGGTCCGGCTTGCTTGCAGGCACAGTGACTGTCACCTGTGGGTCGGCCCATTCGGGGGATTTGTAGTTGTTGCAGGCGTCCTGGTCCAGCCGGTTCCTCTGGTGCTCACAGCAGAAACGGTAGTGGCAGGTACCACAGCAGTAGATGTAGCTGTCTTTGGAGCAGTTGAACGTGCTGTCGAAGTGCCCCATGACATCAAAGTAACCCCTGAGGAGACAAAGGTTCACATCATCAACAACCAGATTTGGTACGGGGGTGGTAGATGGGTAGGTAGGTAGGTTACTTTATTTGTACCTGTAGGTAGATTTGTTTTGCAGCGAGAGGATGACATCCATTTTGACATTTAGTCGGAGAAAACAAAAAAACACAAAAACCTAAACAGTCAAAACTGACATGCTGTTAGGGCACTGAAAGATGATTGAAAAAGTACTCTGGTTCCACCAACGATAATTAAATGAAGAGAGAATATCATTAAAATATATACCTTTAACAATAAATAAGATCATACCGTGGAAAAAATACAAACCAAGGTAAAAGCAATAATAATAAAACCAATATGAAAGCCATGATAAGACCATATAAATAATGCCAATAAATAAATAGATATATGTAAATATCAAAACATCTTGTTCAATTCAGCGATAGCGACTGGATAAATGCTGTTTTTGTATCTCTTAGTCCTGTACCTTTGGACCGTAAACCTCCATCCAGAGGGTAAAAGCTGAAACTCGGTGTTCAAAGGATGGGAGTCATTGTTTCAAACTGAGGTAGCAATCCTCTGTACCTGTCTGGTGTACAGGGATGCTGGGTAAGGCTGTGACTCACCAATCAGCCGACTGGACCATTTAACTATTTGGTTCAAGGAATTTCTCTTTCTCAAAGATGTGTCACTGAACCACGACACCAAAGAAAAGGACAAGACAGACTCAATAAAAACATAATAAAACAAGGTCATGATGGTCCGGTCAATATGAAAGAATAAGATTTTCCTTAAACAATGGCAGCGCTGCTGATCCTGTCTGCACACTGCTTCACGGATGGCCTCAAAGTTGAGTTTTTTATCAATGATTGTCCAAAGGTATTTATACGATTGTACATACTCAGTAGTCTGGCCCTTGATTTAAGTGTTGTTACATGGGTGAGTTCTCCTCCTAAAATCAATGAGCATATCTTTGGTTTTAGATACATTTAGTTGGAGGTACGACTCCTCACACCATTCTACAAACTGGTCTGTCACTGGGCCATGGCTGGTCCCATCATCTTGAACAGGACTCACAGTCACAGAATCGTCTGCTTATTTTCTTACTGTCTTATTCTTAAATCTCTTTATAAACATATTTATTTAAAGAATAAACAGTAATGGGGCAAACATGCGCCCCTGTGGGGCGCCCATAGAGGAGCCCCTGCAAGCTGACAGAACACCATTAATTCTAACAGGCTAAATAATGAACCCACATGAGTGCCAGGGGTAATTCTGTCGTCAAAGACTATGTCAAAATCTTTTTCATGGACAAAAAACGAAATAAAACTAAAAAATTCAGACATGATGACAAAGACTGGAATGACACACAACAGACACTTTAGTCAACAAATAAAAACAAGATGAAAATGTGAGGGAGGAAATGTATCTTAAACCCCATTTCCACCAAGTGGTCCGGTATGGATCAGTACAGCTTGGAACAGGTCGGATCGGTAAAGCCTGATCCTGTTTGTGTTTCCACGGCCAACCGTGCTCTTTTTGGTAGGTGGCGTAACAGCATGACGGTGTGAAAATTAGAAAATAAGTGTCAAAAGAAATGAAAGAAAAAGAGAAACATTGGTGATCAAATCAAAAGAGAGAAACTGATTTTATCACAACATTGCAAACAAATCAGCTTTTCTCTGTAAAGAGCAGGTAAAGGTGTGTTAAGAGAAATGATATGGAGTTATAAATTAAGAATGGGAAAAAAGAAAACAAAGAACTGTGTTTAAAGATAAAGGCAGGCTGGATCTTCATCATGTTTAAATGCGTCTGTCGGACTCACCTGGAAAAAATACAAATTTTCGTGTTTGGGGATGTAACTCAGAGTGAGACCTAATTTTTTGTTAGACCAATCCATGTCAGAGAATTGGCTTACTTCTGTTTGGACTGAGGATTATTGGACATGAGATCAACAGAGTGCGGTCAGCCAACAGACCTAAACCAAACGGGAACATTTAGAGGAGGAAAAAGACTGTCGGAATTTAAAGATGAAAGGATAAAACCTTCTTATTTCGTTTGGGAATCACTTTTTTGTTAGTCTTGGAGCGATCAGTGTTAAAGTTAACGGGGTATTTTATTTGCAATTAAATTTTGTTTGTTTTGTTGTTGATTGCTTTTTTGAGTTTGTGGTGTATTCTGCAATAATTTTCAAACTGTTAATACTATCAAACTAAATTAAAACTTATTCATTTTTTCGACCAATCAACACACTGCAGTGTTGGTATTTGTGGCACCCCAACAGAAGTGTACCAAAAAGTAGGGTTGGTTGGTTATTTGGAGACCAGTTCTGGTTTTACTCAAAGGAAACGCCTCACAATGTGTGCTGAGACGAACTGGATTAAACCACTTGGTGGAAACAGGGCTAAAGAAGCTGCTAACGCCGTCCTTGGGCCACCTGCACTGGCATGTTTTTGTTTTTTTTTTTCTCATAGGCAGCTGGCCGTTACCTTGACAACACATCCACGCACACGCAGCAGTGCTCGTCAGAGGATCATGAGAGCGAGTATAAACCTTAGTTATACAGTCTATGGTACAAACACAAGAACACAGACAGTATATCCATGTAGATTCTCATTCATCCTGGTCATGGTTATTCTAAAGACTCAAACAAGGCAACTGGACTGCGTAGAGTCTGGAAGAAGTTTCACCTCTCATCCAGAAGAAGAAAATTCTTGGATGAGAGGTGAAACTTCTTTATGCAGACTCTACGCCGCCTTGTTCGAGTCATCAGAATACAGACAGTAAGAAGAGCAAAGATGGCACTAAAAAGGCGAGAAATAACGAAAGAAAAGCGTCAGTCTGACACGACAACGTGTGCCAAACTTAGTAACTTTTTCATCAAGACAAGCTCGCGGGATGAAAAAATAACTTACGTTTCCTGCAAGTTTATGAATTATGTATCGTTATAACACAACATTATATTATTTAAATAATAGTCTGATGAAACGCCACATTACTTAACAAGTATACATCTTTGTCTAAAACCTCTCAGACGCAGCAGGAGTTACATTGGACGGGAGCTAAGAGGGATTTGTAGGATGTTTTCAAAACAGGTTGTTTACATTAGATTTGACTAAAATCTGCTGATATTTGGTCGACTAAAACTAGCGTCAGACCAAAAGATGTAAAACTAGACAAAGACTTGAAGGTTTGACTGAAATATGACAAGAACTAAACGGTGTGTGAGCAAATTTTGATTTATTCTTAATCTTGGTTGACTGTCAACATTAACACTGTCTGATGTAATGAGACATAAAATCCAGGTGAAAACCCGTCAGAGCTGCTGCTTTCATAAAATCTGTGTGGGAATAAATGTACGAGCCTTAGGTGTGTCGTATAAAGTGAGTTCAGTCAATCTTTACAGGCGTTTGGTTTTCATTAGAGAGCCTTCATCACCTTTATAGCTCGGTTTTATTTCCATCTTTGAAACGTGTTGATCGCACTGGACGCCATAAAGCGAGGCACATCATGATTCTCCTCCTGCTGCCGCTCTGATCTCCATCTTGCTGGAGATTATATTTTGCACTGAGAGGCGTCTAGCTGTTTCCAGGCAACATGTAATCAGCTCGAAATCAGTTGTGTGGCAGTGAGCTACACACCAACACCTCCGACAAGAGCTACGTCCAGGCAATACAGAGCAGCAGTAATAAGAGAGGGATTTCAAGCTGACATGAACGTCAGGATAACCTGATTAATGTTCCTCTTAACGCCTTTAAATGTTATTATTTGTGTCTCTGGGTGTCTCCTGGTCTCCAACAAGAAGCATTTCCTCTAAGGGGGTAATTGACAAAGACACCTGAATGAAACACAGGAGTGATTTAAGCTGGGAGCGCAGAGCTTATTCCTCATGGTTCAGATTTTCTCCTGCAGCCCTCAGGAGTGGGAAGCTAACCGTGTTGTCAGGCTTTGTTCTTCCAATCTTTGCTCATAACGTAGACTCTCTTGAAGGAATGGATTTGGGGTTGTCAGTTAAAACTTAATGTTTTCCCATTTTCACTTCCCAGTTTTTTTTTGGAGGAGCAATCGAAGGACGTGTGCATTTAGTCAACTAAATTATGAAACTTTAAGTCTCTATTTGGTGACTGAAAATTAGTTAAACATATCAGGAAAATATATTTTTTTATTCTAATAAGTCATAACTTGTGCCTAAGCTATTTTGCAACCACTGGATGCTAGCCACTGCTGTTGCTCCATGTAATGGCAACATCATAGCGCTATAATGCTCTACCACCAGGATGTAAACAAGCACAGAAATACAGAAGACAGGTGGATGTAAGCTGTGAATGGTTATATCCACAATTTACCACCATGGGGGGGGTAAAGTTCTCTTACCCTTTTAGAATTTTTTCTCTTTACAAACATTTCCGGTGTCATTTTTGTCTCGTAATAACTTTAAATATGCCTTTTTTGCAGGTGAATGTGGCTCAAATGAAATCTAATAAGAATTTTTACAAAAAAAGACTTGCTTTGATTTCATTTTAAGGGGCGCATGTCAGGGCACACAACTCAGTCAATTATTGCCCCTTTAGCCCTCTTTTTTTTTTCGAAGAAGAAGAAGAAGAAGTTGGAACCATCAGAGTTAAATATCGTGGCCTCTTACAAAACACTAAGGGAATAAGTTTCAGAAGCACTTCCAAAATTGTATGAACAATTTTAAAAGTTTGGAATGAAAACAAAACAGTATGATGAATTTTTCTGCAGGGGTGTTTAGGTAAAATGAAAAAAAAATCTAGACGAGGAAGACTTCAAAATTCTTTAAAGTATGTCCTCTCCATCTTCAATCTTAACTCATTTTTTTATGCTAGTTGCTAACATGAAACACATTCTGTAATTCCGTAGTTTAAAACATGTAATATGATGACAACAGCATGAAACAGTTTTTCAGTTCTGGCCTTACTTGCATACGTCCACATCCACCAGCTTTCTTGGAGGTGGCGCCACCTGTGCTGCACCGAGCGGAGGCTTCAGGGCGTCGGCCGTCATGTTCCTTGGCAACATGGTCTGAGGGAGGGGCTTCGGAGGCAGCTCTGCCATCACTGGCTGATCATCCCCGTCCTCCACCTCTGCTGCTTTAGGAGCCACTTTGGGCCCGGCCAGCAGCGGCGGGAGTGGAGGTTTGTACCCGGTCAGGAGGAACAAGGTGGTACTTTTTTTATCCAGTGCAGCCGAGCTGCTGCCGCCACTGCTCTGAGTCCTGACATCACCATCGACAGCACGCCGCTCTATGGTGACTGTGGAAACAGCGAGGCAGGAGGATAGAAGCAGGAGGAGTGTGGAGCAAAACATCCCTCTTGAAGCTGTGAGTTTCATCGTTTTCTCCTAAAGTTCTCGAGGCGTTGATACAAAAACAAAAATCACATGAACAGCTCGTAAGCGTCCAATTTCAAGATTCTTGACTTAAAAAATCGTCTTGTATGAAAAGTTTAACTCCAGTCTGATGACGTTATCCTGCACGTGTGCAAAGGTTTCCTCTTCAGGTGATGTATCATGAAGCTGTTTGGCATTTCACTCTCTCACCGTTTTGTAAACATGTATACAAATCCTTCTCTCCAGCAGCTTTTGTAAACATTGAGGTCTTTCAGTGTTTTCAGGCCCTAAGCAAACTGCCTGTGAAATGGCTTTATTAAATAATCACTAAAATTTAAATTTAACTGATTATAAATATAGAAGAAGGTTGTTTTATGGCAGCAGGTGTCTAATACTTAAATTTGGTCTGTTTGTGTTTTACAGTCCGTTGGCCAAAATATCTAAAATCTTCAAAACAGGCAGTAATCTTTTACATTTTCTGTAAACAGCATGAATGTAAACTCTTAATAAAATGACTCCTTCAGAGTAAAAGTCTTTGATCTCCTAATGGCACGAATGTTATACTTCACGTATGAAAAAAAACTGCAATGGAAAACATCATCTGTAAACATTTAGCGCTGTATGTAAACTTTGTTTTATGAGCTGCAACAGATATCGGGTGTATCGTAGTTTGAGTTTGGCACTTCTGTAGTCCTGTTGTGTAAAATCAAACATGAAAATATAGACTTTTTGAAATCAACGAAATGTTTTAGCTCTGTATGTTTCAGTTGTAAACAACAGTGCTGGCAGCTCAGCGAACGAGCTGAGAGGAAGTCGGTCTGAATTTGGCACAAGCTGTGACAGAGACTTGTATTCCTTCGACGTTAAACTCACAATTCGCCGATAAAAGCTTCTTTCACACAGTTTAGAGGAAGAGTCAGTAAAGGTCAGTCTGCTTGAAGTTTTGGTTCAAATTCAGAAGTTGTGGACGATAAAGGAACTGCTAAGCAGCAACGAATCTGTTGAAGAGTTGAAATAAATGGGCGTGTAAAGGCATTCACAGAAGGGTGATCCACGTTAGCGAGAAATCACAGAAAAGAAGACTAAAAAACAAAAAGGATCTATGTGCGTTCGATACCCTTGTGTGAGTGTCTTTGCTCTGAATTTAGCTTGGCCCAACAGAAGAGAACGAAAGAGGGCTTGGGCCCGGTTCTAGCAGGGCAGCGAGGTTCTGCCCACTGAACAGACATGAAAATGTCTGGATTCATCCGTCAGCGCAGAGGAACACAGAACGGTGACGGGGAACCTGGCGCGGATCACTGCCACACTTGAAACGCTGTTTCGTCACAGATTTCGTAACTTTCTAGAAAGACGCTGGAGGAAATGAATCCGTTCTTTATGATTCTTCTCAGCGTTTTTGTTCATAAACTCCCTGAACGAGTCAGTTTCTGAACATCGTGAATGAAAGTTTGTACGGCTGGTGTTCAGTATGGCTTGTTCTTTTTTACAACCTTAACCCCCGTTCACTAAAAATGTAAATACAGTGAAAGGTTTTGAATTGCATGTTTTCAGTAGAATAAAAGGAAGAATGCAAAAGGTTTAGTAGAGGTCACTGGGATCAGTAAAGGGGGCTTTCAAAGTGGCGTAACTGGGCGCCACGTGTGGAAGAAATAGACGACGAAGAGCGAGAGAGACGACTGGAAGAAGGAGATAGGCAAAGTGTCGACAGTGTTTCACGGCGCGGACTCGGACTACGTTTATCTCCAAGGTAGCAGCAGAAGCAGCAGCAGCAGTGTTGGTGTTGGTAGCGCCTGGATCCTCTCACTAATTAGCATGTGCACGAGTACGACAAAGCATCATCTGAGGGTTCATAAAGCACTTGGAACCAATAATGCACTGATCACCGTCCTCGTAAGAAAACTCTCTGGGCTTCTAGAGTAGCAGCTTCACAAACACTGACCAGAAGACGACGGATATTAAGTTTTACGGTTGTTCTGCCGTCTGCAATTCCCTTTCAATATGCTGAGGTGATTAAATATGACTGTGATGGGATGTAGGGTGTTGTAATGTGTTTTGGGGGTGAGCAGGAGAAAAATTAAATTGTTTTTTAAAGGTTTCTGGTTAGTGATGGATTTGTTTTTTGCTTCTCTTGACACAGTCTGTTTGGCACCTGGTTTCAGTCTCACTTGAATAAAACAGCAAAAAAAAAAAAAAAAAAAAAAAAAAAAAAGGTAGAGGTGTGTAATCTCTGTTCCAATGATGACGAGGAAGTACAAATACTGAAAATATGAGGAGCAATAGTTAGTGAGGAGCTGAGAAAATCCCCCAGAAGTCCACCGTATGGTACAAGAACAGTCCCAGAGATCCTCCAAGTCTTCTTTCCTTTCACAGACTCAGGTCCAGGGGATCAGTAGCTCTCAACCTGCAATAGAAAAACACAACTTAGTCATGGTATGTAACTTACAAGGACCAAATCACAACGAAAGTTTCTCTTGATGCTTTATAAAGACGAGAATTTGGCAACCAACTGAAGGTACCACAAGCAAAGCTTCAACTCAGCAATTGTAATTTCAACAAACCAGCAGGACTGAAAGTAAAACAACTTCCAGATTAAAGAGGGGTATTCAGATTTATTTAGGCTTTATTCTGTCCCTCTGGTGCCCCCGCAGGATCTTTAAATGGGTAACAGCTCAAAAATTATTTTTCTTTCACTGGTGTTTTAGAAAACCTTCGTTTCAGCCCCTGTCTGAAACACTTTGTTTAAGACTTGGTGTTGGAGGTCCACCCCTCCAATGATCATAAACTAGTTCAGAAATCATTGCGTGTTTATGTGATGACCTTGTCATTTCAGCAAGTCTCGTGAAGAGCTGAATACCCCCTCTTTAAAGACTGCTCAGTGGTTTAAGGCTGTTTCACAGCAGATATGCTTACAGCCTGGTACAAAAAATGTCTCTCGTCTAAATCACTAATTTTGCTAACTAACTAACTAACTAACTAACTAACTATATATATATATATATATATATATATATATATATATATATATATATATATATATATATATATCAAAATTAGTGATTTAGACGAGAGACATACATATATATATAAAAATCTCTCCCTCGCCCAACCTGGGCAGTACTGTCCCTTCAAGCTCGGGTCCTCTACCAGAGGCCTTGGAGCCTGAGGGTTCTGGATCTTAGCTGTTCCTTGGGGCGCGCACTTCTGGATGGAGATCTCAGATGTTGTCCCCGGTATCTGCTGGAGCCATCCACCCAGCTTGGGTGTTACAGCCCCCAGTGTCCCAATCACAACTGGCACCCCACATCTTCTGTAGCTCTTCCCTCAGCCCTTGGAATTTCTCCAGCTTCTCGTGTTCCTTCTTCCTGATGTTGCTATCACTCAGTATTGCTACATCTATCACTAAAGCTGTCTTCTGATCCTTATCTACCAGGACTATGTCAGGCTGATTAGCTAGCACCATCTTGTCAGTCTGGATCTGGAAGTCCCACAGGACCTTGGCCCTCTTGTTCTCCACCACCTGAGGAGGTGTCTGCCATCTTGACCCTGGGACCTCCAGTCCATACTCAGCACAGATGTTCCTGTACACTATGCCAGCTACCTGGTTATGCCGCTCCATGTATGCCTTGGCTGCCAGCGTCTTACACCCTGCTGTGATGTGCTGTACTGTCTCAGGGGCTTCTTTACACAGCCTGCATCCAGGGTCCTGCCTGGTGTGGTAGACCCCAGCCTCTACTGATCTTGTGTTGAGGGCCTGTTCTTGTGCAGCCATGATTAGCGCCTCTGTGCCGTCTTTCAGTCCAGCCTTTTCCAGCCGTTGGTATGTCGTCTTGATGTCAGCCACTTCTTCAATTTGTCGGTGATACATGCCATGCACCCGACAAATATATAAATAAATATATATAAATTTAATACAACCTTTTGCCTCATGTTATTTGCATACTTTATATCATCAGATACTCATATGCATCCATAAAACAACACCTGTAAACACCAGTCCTCACAGACCTGTCTGCAAAGCATCCTGTCTTTGTTTACAACATCACCCAGAGGCACAGACAGCTCTCTTCATTTCACCTGCGTCTCTAGAGACTGTGTCTGGATGAACTTGGCTGTAGCTTCGAGCGACTGGATGCTGACCAGTGTCCACTCTTATGATCTGTCTGCGAGGTCGAGCTCTGCCAGGCCTGGCTCATTACCACGATCTCTCAAATGGCGAACCCACAGAGGGGGCTCCATGTCTGCCCCACAGCACAGGATGTCACTCTGAATTATGTGAATGGTAGATGTACTGAATCCAGAAGGAAACTTCCAGAAGACGTTTGATGGTAAGAAAGTATTTTTATTTTACTGTATAGACTTGAATGCCCACAGCAGTTCCTTTAACGCTTGATTAAACCTGAAATTCTGCTTTATAGCAGGACATACAGTCCATGTACACACACACACACACACACACACACATACACAAACATGCACACACACACACACACACACCCACACACTCAATGGCATACTGTATATATTAAACATCAGCTGACAGAGAGCTGAGAGCAGCCGTGATCTGACTTTGATAGAAAGAGAGCAGGCGACATGACAGCTGCCATATGGACTCATCTGACAGGAGGACGGAGAAAAGGGAGGCCACAGATGTGTGTATCTGCATAAGTGTGTGTATTAGTGTGGCTGTGTGTTTGTGTGTGGGCGTGTTCTGTGTACAGAATGAGGCCTGCAGCACCAGGATGAGAGCATCTCTGCTGTTGGGATGAAAATCTCATAAACTCTGGACTCAAACACACATAAGATTGAAATTCAATGCAACTTTCACAACTTTTCATCCCTGCAGGAAAAAAAATTAAGTTCACTCTGTTAGAGGCTGCAGGGCTGAGAAATATGTAGAAGTAGAAATAGCATTTGTTTATGATGCATGTTTGTTTTTTTTTTTTACCATGTTTAAATCAGTCATCCAGGAGCTCTTTGGCTGAGCCTCATGTCAAGAAGCTGTAGACATGAGCTCAGCTTGTGTCTTAAAGTCAACACAGTTAAAAAGTTTCTTTAAATTCACTCAGCTGCGTCCTTTGTGAACCAACACCAGGATTCACTGCTCATCACTTCAAATGAGAATCCTCAACTGGTTGCTGATTGACAATAAGGAGCGTAACAACATTTCAGTTTGGTTTCTTTTATGAAGAACTTAAAGAACTTAAAGCCATCCAAAGTGCAGCAGTTCAGGCTCGTAGGCCTGCCCCGACCTCTTTATTTTAACATTAAACAAAGTGTCATTTATATAAACATAGTTCAATTAAATAAAAATAAAATCATGCACTTTCTGAGACAAAGCTGCAAAACAGCCAGGTTTTATATTATAGTGAGTCAATTTCAGAGGTCTGTTTGCCATACAATGGGTAAATATTTACCCAGAATTAACCAGAACAGTCCTGTTATTTATATGTAGCTATTCTGAATTTTTACCACAGGTCAGTGTAGGCTGGCCAATAGAGGGCGCCCTCCCTAATGGAGCGTGTTTTTATTTGTCCAGCCAGCATCTTAGAAAATAATCCACACAGAGGGATTCTGAGTTTGCCTTTCAGCTAGATAAGGTTGGTCTCAGTGGTTGAAGTTTGATGGCACTGACAACAATGGATGCTGACAATATAAGCAACTCTGTATGCTCTCTTCTCCAAAATTTGTTTGAGAGGAGAAGTTAAAGGGAAAAAAATAGGACAAAAGAACCTGGACCGAATCAGCTGGACATTAAAATCGGCCAATAAGCGAGCAGAAAAGGTAAAACCAGAAAACCAAAAGGACAAAAATCCTCTGACACATGCACGTGTTCCCCCTCTCTCATTTCTTTGTATATGGGTCATGTAGGCTTTTCAGCAAGATGGAGCTTTACATACATATACATATATAATTTATGCCTTTTTTAATCAATGACACTTTTTTACAAAGCACTGGTATCATGCAGTTTGTGTCAAATCACAGTGTGATGGTTGTTAAAAACTGAGTACAGCACAGCGCACAGGTGTAGGTCTCTCTCTCTCTGTATCCTGTTGCTCTGCAGCTGCTCAGCTGGAACACCCCTGATCTTAAAAAAATGAAGCTTTTACAGGAGTCTTAAAATCTGCAGTTCTTTGAGCGTCCACTAGAGGCTGGCTGCAGACACACCAAAAACCACATACACACCAAGCCAAGACAGCATTAATAAACCAGTTTACAGCCTGGTTAGATCCTCATCAGCACACTGTACAGGGGTGAGTTTTTCATAACTCGTTATTGAACAAACAAGTTTTGACCATATAAGGGCATGCTTGACTTGACTGACCTCATCCTACCTCAAATGATGCTGGATTGAGTCAAGCTCTTCAGCATGGCCCCGTCAATGATGGGCTTTAAAACACCGGATCAGAAACAAACAGGTGACATCACAGACACTATGTCTGTGCCTTATGCAGTCTATGGTACTGACAAACAGACGCTGGACATCAAGTTACTCTAACAGAAAGAGTGAGACACACATACCAGCAATCACAGGTGAAAAGCATTGAAGATCAGTGTTTTTAGGTGATCTGTGGATCAGGTCTGCACTCAAACTAAAGTTTCTCCATGTGAGCGACTGCATGCTGCCAATATTTACTCAACCTTGGATTTGCAAATGGATCAAAAGAGCTCCACTGACAGCTCTTTTTCACTACTGGAAAGGCAAATGTGTAATGAGGGAAGGGAAAGACTTCAAATAGCTGTTTAAGTTTAGTAACATGAGTTTTGTAGGCTGCTTAGCCAGCCAGCTTCCTGTTGAGGTCAGGAGCAACTCATGGCCTGCATCCATGGAAAGCGGCTAACTGCTAACATTAGCCGTTGTCTGAATTTTCAACCGAGAAGCCCCTTTATATAGCTTGACTTTATAATAATAATAGTAATAACACATTTTATTTAGAGAGCGCTTTACAAAGACTCAAAGACGCTCTACAAGGTAAAGGATGAAATGCAGGTAAAAGTCAAACACAGATTGGCCAAAAGTAAGAAAATACAGTCCAACAAGCATAGAAAAAAAAACAGAACAAAAAACAGTTAAAAAGTGCAAATAGAAAGCAAGATGAAAAAGGTTGTAACTAAATATGTAAATTTAAGACAGATTCTAAGTTAAAAAAGGTGCGGAACAGGTGTGTATTTAATTGAGTCTTAAAGGTGGAAGGGTCAGTGTCCGTGTCACAGATTTGTTGCGGGAATGAGTTCCAAAGGGAGGGGGCAGCAACAGAGAAGGCTCTGTCCCCCCAGGTTCGGTGCTTGGTCCTTGGGACAGTCAGAAGGTTTTGACTTACAACCTGGAATAAAGCATTTTGTTTTAACAACATCTGAGCTTCACACCATGAGCAGGAAACACCAGACCGGCTGCTGCGTCTGACGATAACCATCACAGATTAACCCCGAGCTTTTTCATTCCTCTTCTGTGAAGAATCACACTTTTATATTTCAAATCCAACATCTTACCCATTCTTTTCAAAGCAAACAAAGACGCGCTCAGTCCCTGCAGCAACGACCGTACCTGCAGATGACAGAAGCATCAGAGCCGCAGTTTAAGAGATGAAACACGCAACACGACATCAGAGGCCGGCTGTAAGAGAAAAGGTAAAACAAAGCCTGCGAGGAAGAGGAGAATAACCATCAAACGGTGAAGAACAAGGAGGCAATTTCTCCTCCAAAGCAGAAAATATGAGAACAGGATGTTCTGAATCAGGGTTGAGGAGTTAACAGGGATATTTCCTGAATCACAGTAACCTAAATAGCCGGGTCCTTTCTGCTCCTGGGCTCTCTGCAGCCTGACAGCCCGGCTTCACATCAGTGTATCTCCAGCCTCCGGGGGCTTTTCCGACCCGCTTCCTCGGATGTCGTAATTAAGAAACCCCCGCTGATAAACAGCTGAACCTCTACTGGCTTTCCAGGCAGTGAGTGCATTAACTCTATAAAGAGGAAACAAATTCAGATGTGTGTGCTCTAATCCAGCAGATTATTTAATGAGTTCAGAAATACTGATATAGAGTTGTTTGTTAATGAATTTAAAGCAGCTAACACAAGAACCGCCAACATACATAACGTGTGATATTTCACTGATATCACAATCTGCAGGAAAACAAAGAGCATTTTTCTCCCTCAATCTGCCGCCATCTCTTGTCAAAACAGGATGTGAGGGGGAGAGTCGGGACTGTCCAAACGTCTCTGCGACACTTTTATTGGCTGCTCTTATTGTTGTTTTTCTGCCGCTACACAGTGAGGTAACACCGAAGATAACACTGACCTCCTGGAAGTCCAAGCAGTGGGATTCTCATTTCATTATGCCGTTGTTTATTAAAAGGAGGCTGCCGCTTGTTGTTGTTAATTAAGAGTTTGTGGAAGTGGGTCAGACTTGCTGTGAGAGAGTGCAGTGATGTGTTTAAGGAACTTACACAACACAAGCAAATGGCACTTTAACCGCCAGCTCTGACGCCTCAGAAAGACACATTTCATACGTGATATTTCTGTTGTTTAAGTTGTTAAAGCCCACATGCCGATCTTAAATAAAGACTTTATCTATGCATTCATCCATCATGTCTTCCTCGACATGTCTGCAGGTTTGTACATGAGCCTCCCTGCTGGGATGGACCATTTGTCTCATGGTGTGCTGCACACATGTATGGATTTGTCCCGCTGCCCGTACGTCTGCTGCTCGGCCTCACTGCCAACATTATCTGCCATACTACGACAGAACACTATAGATTTTCTCCCTTCCATACCCGCAGCATACAGTACGCATCAGTCATCTCTAACCTTTTGTTTTAGACGTATATGCTCAGTAGCTTTGCTCATAAGCCTGATGCATCAACAGTATGACTCTGCATCCTCCTCTGGAGACATTACATCCTCCTAAAGTTGCTTTATATGCTGTAAAAAGGTTTTCCTCATTCGTTCCATCTCATTGCATCAGAAGCTTAAAGGTACAGTGTGTAGAAATGGGAATACTTAGCAACACTGCTCACCCCTCCTGTTGGTAAAATGATGGCCTTCGAGGAAAAAAAGCTCCTAATATGCATCAATGTTTTCAATCCAAAACATCCATCAATAAAAAGAAATTGTGCACAAAAACAACCACTTTCATCTCTTTTTTCCAACTGGTGCATTATTGGTAAACAAGTAGTAAATACACAAATATTACTGCAGTATAGTTTGTGTGAATGACCCTTTAAAAAAAGTTTCTCTTTAATTATAATGTCTTTAACACAAAGATACTTACATTTCTTTTGTTTCGTGTTAAAAAGTTTAATAAGGAGAGAAACAGGTTTAGGCTTTTATTTTGAGGGCAAGGTTTGCCGTTCACTTACAGGAACTAGGATATAAACAAATGCGGTTAGGTACATTCTCAAGGTGTACTGCAAGAGTGTATTCATCTCATGGCCAAGTATAATATTTAATAATAATTAGTGATAAGAACCACACAGCACCTTTCTAAAGACTCATATATGTGATGGGACTTTATGTGTAACTGCAGCAGTCCTGAGCAGGTAGCTTCTTTAAGCTCTGTTAGCTCGTTTTTATGCATCAAATTATTTTTGAAGTGTCATGGATTTGTGTTTTAACAGTTATTTAACTCTACACTAATACGGGGTTTGTATTTCTTAACTTGTTTAGAGTTTATCTTGCAAATCTCACATCTGTTGAGAGTCTAAACATGAACCTAGCTTAGGGATGCTACAGTTGGTCTGTTCTGTGCGTCTGTAAAACATGGCGGTGCAAGATGGCGGCCTCCATGGATAGAGATTTGCTCCATTATGAATATAAAACAAGCTCATAAAAACAAAAAAAAAAAAACTATACTCACTAATTTAGACATATTTACAAATTTAAGCCATTAAAAGAAAAAAATGACGCCTGAATTGCTAAAAAAAGAAATGATATCGAAACAAGTCATTTTTTCTTACCCCAGATTCCTACACTGTTTTTTTTTTAGGAGTTCAGGCAATAATTTTGTCCTATAATATCTCAAAATCTTACTTTTCTGGTCTTTTTCATCAAGTCTAAAAATGAGAAACTACTTGCTTAGATTTTTGCAGCGTACACTACTCCATAGGCAAACAACCGATTTATATAAACACTTGCACTTCCTGACAGCCGGAGAATTACTACTGAATTGAAACTTCTTTTGTTTAAAGACTTTCTGAGACACATCATTTTATTGTTGCTGTTAATCTTCTCGCACTAACAGGAATTAACACGACACCTGTTAAAAGTAACATCAGACAAACTGTTGGATGTGGTTTACCACTTAAAATCCCCGTTGATATTTTTTCTTCTCAGTGTCTGAGGAGAGTGAAAACTGTGTGACCCAGTTTCACAGAGCAGAAGTTATCACCCTCGGCTCCCTAGTTTTGTTGAACCAGCACCCCCAAAGACAGACCATTAACTTTAAACACAGAGAAAAGAGGAACATTTGAATTAAGATGATTGCTTCTTGCATGAATTGGTTACAGGTTGGTTTTCCCCTGATAGATTTTCTTTAAAAGCTTCTGTGCACATTTTTCCAAGAACAGATTTAACACCACCGCCCACTTCAGTTTCAGTCTTTCTCAGCTGTGAGGCGTTCTCTAACTTTCTTTGTGCAATGATTCATACGCCTATTAGCAGCAGCTTCTCACCTGCTCGGATCTAAACTTAATTTATACAAAAACTGCAGGAACCCCAAAGAAAATCTACTTCTGAACACAGTTATTTTAAGCAGCAGTGGGTTACAAAACCTAAATGTATGAGTAATGCTTCCTGGAATGATTCAAACATTCAGAGATGTGGGGCCAGTCGGTCGACTCACTGCGGTAATCTGCTTCATTTACAGGAGAGTGACAACTTAAAGCTCAAGGCACACGAATGTGATGGACAACCCAGCTATTAGCAGGGACCGCCGTTTTAGTAAGGAAGGAACAATCAGGTGAAATGTTGAGCCGGGAAAGTTCAGTATAAGTCTTCAACAGCAGGCTTTTTATGTCCAGAAACCAACTCTGTAACGTCGCAGAAGATATTAGAGCTTTATGAGAGCTCAACCAATGTTTTCTAAACAGGTTTTAATGAGCCATCAACTTCAGATCAGATACAATATGATAAACTTATTGTCCTCCAAAGGGCAGCGTCTTTTGGATAATACATACAGCCGTCCACCTTAAACTAAACACGTCTGAAACAACATCTCGTACAACAGAAGCTGGAAGATGTGTTCAGTATTAACCCAAGGGATCAAAAGTAAAGACACGTTGACGATACTCTTGTAAAGTATTGGGTTAATCCAAAAGCCAGGAATGAAGAAGTGGACACAGATCACAGAACAAACCAGAGACAGAAGCATACAGACCTAAATTTAACATAGAGACACACATAGAATCCACGGAGTCTCAGAGAGAGCAGAAGTCACTGTGAAACAACTGATACACTTCAATCAGAGACTCCAGAAAACAGGAAGGACATCAAAGTACTATGTAGTCACTTCACTGAAGCACCGCAACGAATCACAAAACCGCAGTGCAGACCATCAGGTAGCTCTCAGAAAAGTCAGAGACAAAACACGACGAAGGGACTGACCAGGACGAGACAGTTAAATCCAAGACAGGCAAGGTCAGTGACAGGGAATCAACCCAGAGACTAGTGCTGGAAAGTCTGTGTGAGTTCATGTGTGACGGGGGTTAAATAAAAGCAGGTGATAAGACTCAGGTGAAAGGTGTTGACTTGACTGGCAAAAAGCAGCACCCTCTGCTTCTCTGAGCCCCTCCCCCATCCAAACACTCACAGGCAGACTCCTCCCTTACAGCAGACCCTCAAATGCTGCAGCCAGAGCAGACAATGAATCGCACTGTTTGTCTCTTAAGGGTCACTTTTGCCGGTCCAAAGCACAGATAAAAGAGGAAGGTTGATATTTTTTGTTTGTAACTGTCCTTTTGCACTGGAAATTTGTTGTTTATTTTTTTAGGTAAGTGAACTGCTCAGAGTGGAAAAATACTAAAGCTGAAATTAAAATTCAAGATACTGTGTAATGTAATTTTCTTGGAATTGAAAAGAGTATGGTTCAGGAACCGGTATTGAAGTGAAGGTATCGGTATCAGTACAGGTTTCGAAAATAATTGATTGATACCCAGCCCTATCCACTCCATCCCTAAACTCCAGAAGAGTCACTAGATTTGTCACTTTTTAAAAAAACATTGCTAGAGGAAAGTCAGAGGGTACTGAAACTTGGCACCGAAAGACGAGGCATAATTCGTTAGTCAGTACCACCGAAGCATTTCAGTCAGTGCCATAAAAAAACAAAGTTCAGTATCCAGCCCTAGTAGGGGTGTCCTCTTACAACCTTTTCACTTCCGATACAATACCGATGTTGCAGCCTTGAGTATTGGCCGATACAATATCAGGATGAATGGTGTGACATTCAGCTCTGTTTGTAGGACTTCAAGGAAACTTGTGCATGACAAGTTTTGCACCCAGCTGCCATGTCTTTTTCGGACGTTAACTAAAAATACTGCCTCACAGCCGAGATCTCCTCGCTACTTTGTGAGCCTAAGCACACGCTGCTAAAACTGAAATCCAAGCAAGTGTTTATTTCATTTTTAGTAAAAAAAAAATGTCTTTAGACTTGATGAGAGCCACATTTACCAGATCAATCCAGAAAAAAAGTCGTATTCCAATTTATTTAAAGATTAAAATGAGGTCTGGATTGCTTGTAATGTAAAAAAAAAAATCTGCCAATGGGGCAAGCAAAAAGTTCCTTGTATTAAAACATTCTAATTTCAAGAAAACTCAATGAGCAAATTTTTCTTCCCCCATAGGCAGAATTTTTCACTACTTGTTACGAGCCATTCAGACCTCATTTTTGTCTTTTAATATCTTGAAATAAGACACCCCAAGTAAAGAAGTCAGTAAACTGAAGGTCCTGTCATAACTTTCACTCTCGATAAAGAACAGTACTTGTAGTAGCAATGCTGAACAAGACTCCATTCCTAGTTTGTGTTTCTTTACCCAAATGAAAGTCATGATAGGACCCTAAGTGACAACCTCCAACAACACTGTCCTCTCAGGTCACTGTATGGCTCACAGTCCAAACAAATATGGCTAACACAGCTACTTCTGCCATCCAGTGGAGTGAGTGACATCATAGCAAACTTAGGGATGCACAGATCTGGTCCTGGTATTGGTTATGGGACCAATTCATTGGTCCAAACTCAAGTGAGAAGAGTCTGAAGTTGCCAAAACATCCTTCTCTGTCTCATCCTCGTAACAAGACAGAGAATGTTCAATCAAAACTGGTATCAGATCAGATCAATATCAGTATTGGCTAATTCCAAAGAATAGGTATAGTATCAGGACTTCAAACGTAAGGAAAAACCATCCCTGGTAGACGTGACTGCAAACGGTCGATATCTCACAACTGAATAATGACACCAAACTGAAAATCTCCCAACATCAGGATCAAATCTTGTAAATACTCTTTTTCAGCCTGAAATCTCTGCAAATACAGATTTAAACGTCTTTAGACTGTCGCTCAGTCTGCAAAGGAGCTTTTTTTTAATCCTGTCTGATAGTGAAAGACTTCAGCTGCTAATATGAGTGAGTGACGATCGGTTTCAGCCCTGAGACCGCGTGACGTCTGACATTAGAGCACAGATTGATTATATCACACAGGATTATGCAAAGTTGTACATTTTTCTCATTCTGTATTGATATTTGAAAGACATTATGGATGCATTAACATCGATTCCAAACATACAGTCGAGTCTGTTCAACATATATGAGCGAGCACAGCTGCTGTTAACATGTACAGTAGACTGTACATGAGCAGGCCTGAGGTTCCCCTGAAGGAAAACAGCTTTGAAGACACAGAATCTCCCTGACAGCCGCTGAGTTAGTGCAGAAGACCCCCTGTAACACACACACACACACACCAACACACACTGATTCTTCTCCTCCATCCATTCACTCCCTCCCTCCTCACAGGATGTGCGTGGGCTCAAGCGTCTCTCTCAGAATAGCACTGCAGCATTGAAAAGAGAGAAAACACAAAAAATAAATCAAGAGGAGGGAAATAAAAGACGTTTGTTCCTGTGTTTGTTGGACCCTTTTTATTCTTGTGTGTCCTGAGTGGTTTTCTGTACCGTAACACAAAAGAGCGTCAGTCAATCGCGCTGGCTGGCGTCCATATCGACGCCGTTTATAGCTGTCATCTCAGCGTGGTGGGTTTTTGTGTGAATCTACTCGATATCCTCTTCTTCATTCACGATCTTCCTCCTCCAGCTTCCTCAACCACATTCTCAACCTTTTCCTACATCCTCCCCTCCTCCCTCTATGTGGCATGCTGGGAAATGTGCCACAGCAGCGGTAACAGTGTGGCTGTGTATTGTGATGTGGACCGCGGGCCACGCTGGCAGAGCCGTGACTGCTGCGGTGAACTCTGTCCATAAAGGTCAGCGCACTGCCCTTGGTCCTGACACACTGATGGGATAAAACTAGCGTAGAAATGAAAATCCATTAATGCGGTCCAGTTCTCAGACAGATCACAGCAGGCCCATGTGTCCATTAACAGTTACAGAATGACACTACATAATGTCATAAGCATCGATTTTCAGACAGGGTTGAGTAATCGGATGTTTGCGGGGCTTCAGCAGGCAGCAAGGCATTAAATAACAGGACCTGTCGCATCTTGAATAAATCACAGAGACGACCTGTTGCTGAACTTTAGTGGGCTGAAAACGATCAGTCTTCACCTTTGAGGAGGTAGGACTGACTTCATTTATAATTTCTTCAGGTTCCAGACATTTCTTTTACCTTCTCTAAAAGTAGTCATCTGTTATCAGGCTCCTAACCTTTGGATTCACCTAACAGTCAATCAGTCAGACCAGCAAATGTGATATCATTAACCAAGACCCAACATCAAGACAGGATAAGGAGTCTGATCTCATCTTCACCCACCATGATGACATCATACACGCAGTGGAGAACTTTCTGAACGGTCAAGAAAAGGACTTCTTTAAAAGAGGCATTGAGGCCCTTAAACATTGCTGGCAAAAGTTGTTCAGATACTGAAGGGGATTATGTTGAATAATAATGAAATATGTTCGCCAAAAGACAAACCCTCAAATATGAGGCTCACAATTTATCAATCAGCCCTCGTACACTATTACGTTCCCCTGTCCCCCTCATTCTTCGGATGTCTTATTTTCTACTGTTGTAACTTTACCCAGATTATTTCTTTGTTTATTACTCAGACATTTGATGTGAAGTCTATGGTTATAATTTATCTATAAAAAAGAGTAACGCCCTCGCACATGACTCTTTGGAGCTGTTGAATCCATGTTGCTAACCTCAAAAGAAGAACCGGGAGTCTTCCATCCACTCACTGTTGAATTTGAACTGTCTTTCTGATATTGTTCCTCACTCCTCTAATGAAAGGACAACACACATTTGAAACTGTCCATTCTGTTGCTTAATTAACCTGAATTGCCTTTGATTTGTTTAAAAATTACACAATGAATTGATTGGTTGATAGCTGTAATGCCCATTTAGCCATGTTAAATCCATAGACTGTATGATTAATGGACGTAGCCACCATGACGACGAAGCAAAACAGCTGGCGCAGCCATATTGGAAATGGGACTGGCTTTGAACCCCCCCCCCACTGTACAGTGCGTGTCGTTAGCCACAGAGACATTTTTTGTACCAGGCTGTAAACATGTTTATTTCAGCTGTGAAAACGGCTTTTTTTGTCTTGGTGTGTTTGTGAGCTACAGTACTTCTGGAGCCAGCCTCAAGTGGACCCTTGAGGAACTGCAGACTTAAGCACTTCCACATTGTCTCATATTTTCAGACCAGAGGTTGCCACTGTGTTAAATCACGTTAATTTGTGCTAACAGCAGGGAGAGAAAAACCTCATACTTTTGGACCAATACTAGCGACACTTTTCAACATACAGTCACTAGTTTTGTCTCAAGCCCTGAAAAGTTGCTAAATCTAGTGACAAGTCTGTTGGAAGCTCTGGGCTGCAGAACTTCTCTAAGTGGAAATGCTAATTTGTTTGGCTGGTAATTTTCCAGGCTAACTTAACTGTTCCCAGGACATCTTACCTTTTTTTCCTCGTTTTCCATATGTTTTCCATGACCGGAAAATTGGTTAATCATTTTCCAAGTTTTCTAGGATTCGTGGGAACCCTGAACTGAACTTAAGAGTTGAAGCGTGCTTGGGCCCTGTACAGATGGGCAGTGTGGCCGCGCCTTCAGATTTACTGTTTACACAAAGTAACACAGAGGCTTCACTCTGAAGCCCTGTTTACACAACAATATTTCACTCAAATGGAAAAATCGAGAGCAAAAAAATCTGCACTTACACAGAAACGCTGTGTAAACGCAACAATACTTTTGCGTTTCAGCCCCAAACCATTTTGTGAAAACAGCACATGACTTTCTACAGCACAAAGTAACAGAAAAGGGGACCATTAACAGGTCTTTGTTTGCTGAAATAACATCCTGATGCAGGTTTGTATAGAGCAAACATGCAAACTTTGTCAGGTTTATTTATAAGACTTCTAAGAAGATTTATAAGACCTTTAAAAAGCTTTTAAATTAAATTTAGGTCAAACTGATCATCTCAGGAAATCTGTACTCTCATTGGCTCTGTGACACAGTTTCAAGTTTTGGTCAGTATCTGTTTAAAGAGCTGAATGGTGACAGGATGTCATTCTATCAAAGAGTTGTTGGCCTGTTTTTGCTCTCCATACCCTTTGTTTTTCCTGGAGGCACCACAGACCGCTGATAAACGTCTGGTCAGTCAAAACAAACAGAAACCAGAACACATCCTAAACTAAAAACTGAAACTGGGCCCTGATTGGTAGATGATTCCTAAGGAGAGGAACCTGATCACTGTAGGATTCACCTCCCAGACTACTTTTAGAGACTAGAGGTACGACGAGCAGTGATCTGGAGGAATAAATCAGCACTTATTAACATGAGGAGCTTTGTAGATCAGGATATTAAATTCTATTCTAGATTTTATAGGTCAAGGTTTGACTATAGAAGTTCATCTCAACTCTCTCACTTTCTCTCTCTCTCTGTCCCTAACCCCCTGCTCCAGGTTTCTGTCTGTTAAAGGAAGTTTGTTCTTACCACTGTAACTTACTAAATTCTGCAAAGGTCTGTACTCACGGTGGGTTAAGATGAGATCAGACTCCTTTTCTTAACTTTGTCTCATCTTCTGTGACGGCTGCTTCTTAAGTGTTCCCGTCTAACTGGCCTACTTTCATAGAGTCTGTCAGCAGGAACTGAGGCGGCGTGTTACACAGGGACAGACACCAATAACAGAAAAAAAAACACTCCTCCTTGCAGTATTTGGGTGGTGCATGATGCAAATACAAACAAAAGTTATTCTAAAAGCAGAGCGTTGACTGGATTACTGCTGAGTGAATTTCACCCTGAGCAGCTCGAGAGTAGCTGCACAAAATCTGTTTTTATCATCCAGAGAATGAGCTCGATCACCTCGAACACAGGACATGTGAGTGACGACACCTCCAGACAATAACAAGTTCAATCTTCTAACAATGGATCCATAAAATTAAAATAGAAGACATATTTTGACTAATAAAAGGACACAATGACTTGCCCAGATTTTTGCAGGGCAGGTTAAAGACCCCAGAGGCCACACCCTCTCTGCAGTGTATTCCATTTAACTCCGGATACTACATTTCCCATGATGCAACTCAATGAAATCTTTTTCTGTTAATTTGCCTGTTTTTCAAACTCAAAGTTTTAATGAAGGCTCTCTAAATCATTCAGGAGCTGAGATAAGCCTGCTGGCGCTGCATTTAATCCGCGGAGTGCCCCTTTAATATTCATACTGATGGGATTTTTCCTCCTAACCAGTAATTATAAATAAGCTTTTGGTCAGATTCCACCTGGTTGAAACAAAAGGATGGGAGATTTCGTCTTTAAAATGAGGACAGAAGTAGAGAAGATGAAACCCAGCAGGTCCTCGTTTCTTTTCACTGAATCACTTATTAATGAAACGTCTCGGCTTCACGCTGAATAAAACAACAGAACTAGAGCTCCGTGTTGGAGACTTCATTTATTTTTGGCTTGACTTTTAAGAATCCAGCCATCAGTCAGAAAGAGCTCCGACTGCAGGGTGGCGTCACGCACGTCAGGAGGAACAGAATTGACCTCCAAACCTCTGGAATCTGATCTCACGGACAGAGAAGAGAGCAGCGTACAACGTGTTAACTTTAAATCTTTCCTGCACGTCACCTCCCTCTTACACCTCGTTTCCTACTCCATCCACTGTCCTGTCCTCTATAAATAAAAACAGAAAAGTCCAGAAAAAAATAACAAAAAATAAAACAGGAGATAAGATGCTTTTATCATTATCACTGATCTCTATTTTATTGAAGTCCAGAAGATTTTATTTGGTATTTTCATCCTTGGTTGTTGCATCTTAAACTCAACACTCTCTAACTTGTGGTTCCATCTTTAAAGTCTAACCAGGGACAGGGGTTGCATCTTAGCCATGTCTAGACATCTGTGTGTGTGTGTGATCCACGTTGTGCACTATATGATGTCCTCTCTGCTGGGGAATGAGCCTGAGCTGATGCGGGAGGTCCAGAGACACCAGCTAGATAAGTCGGGCTCACCTCAACGCACGGCTCGGGTTCTTAAACCAACCTTCTTGAGAAAGGTTGGACTCTCGTGTTTGCTGGAGTTGCTCCAGGTGAGAGGCAGAGGGCAGGTGTGGGCTTACTCAGAGCTCCTCAGCTCCTCTTTGCCAGTGTGCTGCAGTTTCCCTGGTGGATGAAAAGGATTTTTCACTGAGCCTTCGGGTCGGAGAATGGGTCCTGACTGTTGTTTGTGCTTATGCACCAAACAGCAGTTCAGAGTGCCCATCCTTTTTGGTGTCCTTGGGACAGGTGCTGAGTAGTGCCCCAACTGGGGACTCCATTGTCCTACTGGGGGACTTAAGCGCTCATGTAGGCAAAGCGTGACCTGGAGGGGCGTGACTGGGAGGAATGGCCTTCCTGATCTGAACCTGAGCGGTGTTCAGTTGTTGGACTTCTGTGCTCGTCACAGTTTGTCAATAACTAAAAACATTTTTGAGTAAGGAAGCACTGATATGGAAATTTTGTCCAATACCTATATTAATATTTCTGTTGGGGTCGATAACCGATATTTACTGATATCGATATGTTTAAAAAAAAAAATGTTTTTGAGATTATAAAATTTTGTACAGGCGGAAAATCATGCAAACTGAATTTTTAAACGTCCTACTTTATTTTCAAAAGGTGTTTCACTTTCAGATAAGAACGTTACAGGGCTTAAATAAACACAAGTAACCAACAGTGTTACTGTTTATCAATCCTCACAACTTGTAGCAAGTGAGTCATTAAACTCTCAACTCACAAAACTCCTGAGAGAAAGTCTGGATCATAAATTACAAAAAGGATCATAAATCAAAATAATATCCTGACAAAGTTACCTTAAGTTAGCTTTCAAAAACTGATCACATCAACCTCCTTTTGTGCAACATTTCTGGAACGAAGTACAGTAACCATAAAACACTGCATTAAATTCAGGTAAACAAAACAAGACACAATCAAGGGCCGAAAACCTCTGAGTAATCATAAGTCGTTTGTTAAGTGAGGATAAGAGATAACAGTTGAATAAATGAAGGTTGAATCAGTGGTGTTGGGGTGAATCAGTGAGCGTGTGCTATGTTAATGCTGTCAACATGCACTCTGAGCTCATTGCACCATATGCTCTCATCGTCACTGTGAGGCAGACGCTGACAGACACTGTGAACGAGGACAATTGTGAGACAGACATCTGACAGATTTCTTTGCTCCGCTAGTGTCAGCGCTGTCGGCCTGCGAAAAAACCACTTTGAATAATTCCTCCAAAAGATTATTAACTGTATAATTAGTCAATCTGATCCAGGCGTTAATTATTCGCTCTCCTCCATGGATGGAGTGCTGGCGTTTTTTTTTCTCAGTCACAGCTTCAGGAGGCGTAAATTGAACATAATGTTGTGCTGTCATGTATGTGCAGGAGTCGGGTGTTTCCAATCTGCTGGAGGAAGGATGGGGGGGACGGTAAGAAGGCCTCACGGTGCTGCACGTTCCTCACAGCCAAGAGGAAGGTGTCGAGGATTTCCAGTCCTGTTACACCGACTAACATTTGGTCAAAACTTTCTGGTTGCCTCTGTGCTGTCTGATACTGGCACCAGAAACGACAAAACAAATCAACAAACAAGCTTTGCTACAACAATCTCTGCTGCCAAGAGTCTGCCCAGACAAACAGAGACACAAAAGTTTGAGGACAATTCTAAGTAAAGCCCACGAGTGGAAAATTGAGGTTTTCTGAGTAAATAATTGAGATGGACTCAAAAGATCTTCTAATTGACCGGTATTACTTCGAGCAACATAACTCATCCTTACATGTGGGACATGAATCTGAATCCAAGAGATTTTTGGAGGTACCAGAAAAAATAAGCACCTGTTTTATGCAACAATGTTTTCATTGCATAAAGCGATTCTTCATCCGCTCAGAGCAGAGATCACAGCACAGGACTTTTCATCCAGAACAGACGCACTTCTGCAGACTACAAGAAAAGAAAACAACCCATGGAAATCATAGATCTTTCTCTAACTTCATGCAAGAGGCACGCTGTCCAGTGCACGTCCGCAGGACTGTGATATCCATGGTCTCGTTCACACATGCACTTCCCTCGGGAATCTGCAAAGATGCAGGTCCTTGACAGCGAGAAGTTGTCTGAGGAGGGTCTCAGGAGGTAAAACATGAAAAAACATCAACAACAAACACCTCAGTGTGATGTTTACAACATGATGCAACACAGACCTACGCTGTGATGACAGTTTTCAGTGCTACATGTAAACAGACGGCTCATCAGGTATTTCTATCCATCCCGGTAGATGTTGCTCTCCCAGATTTGCGCCGGTTATACGTTTCATGTGTTACTACCCTCGCTCATGGCCCCTGATCAACAGTCCAAAATGTTCTCACGTCAGCTGATTTCATTTAAAATTTTACTTTTTCTTGAACTTGAAAAAAAAGTCCACACAACAATGTAAGGGTAAAAATTCCAGCTGTGTGCGTTCACACATGCACCTCACCCTAAAAATTCTGATGGTCTTGGTGGAGTTAGGGATGGGTCATGATTTTTTTGTGAAGCATCACTACAAATATTTCTTTTTTTTAAGCCGTTACCAGATTGTAGTAGCATATTCCTATCAGATGATGGCTGTAGCACATCCTAAAGCTGTTTGCTAACTGAATCATAGAACAGGAGAAGAGGTATGGAAACACCATCAAATACCAAAAGAAAAAGAAAACATTTGAAATAGTCGCTGTGAATGCAGCTGTAGTGCCTCTAAGATAATCATTTAAGAAAATTTGACATTGTTAAAATGTAAGTGAACACAGAACGCTGCTGGGTCATGGAAACATGGCATAAATGTTGACCCAGACGCTTCCTGTACCGTTTAACAGTATTGCCTCACAAACAGCCCGTCAACAGGACGTACGTTGAGCAATCGCCAAATAGTTGCCACTGACTATCCAATAGTACTTTAGCTTGAAAGCTGACCCCTGCTACGTGTGTGAACACGGCTAAAGTTGCCTGATGAATGCCTTTCTTAAAGAAGATAAACCCAGTGATAACAAAACCTATCGTTCTGATGAATACAGAGACGGGAGGTCAAAATTACCGACATCCAAATGGAGTTAAATGGTTTTTGTTCCAGTGACAAATGCTCTGTCCAAAAATGTGTACTTCTGCACTCATACTCACCATTTTCAATGCATAGACTGTATAATTAATGGACATAGTCTCCGCGACGTCATCTGTCTGTTCCTGAAACAGATTTTTTAAGCAAAACGGCCGGCATATTGGAAATGAGACGAGCTTTGAGTCTCCACAGTAACAGCCATAGGGCACCCAGTAGTCACGTGAACTGAGCTGTGCCTCTGATTGGACGAACTGGGGATCTTAACATAGTCTAAACTGCCGAGTTAGAAAAAAATTCACCCCCTGTACAGTGCGTGCTGTTAGTGAAATTAGCGATTCAGACAGGAGACATTCTTTGTGCCAGGCTGTAAATGTGTTTATTTTGGCCGTGAAAACAGCTTTTTTTTGGCTTGGTGTGTTTGTGACTTCCAGTACTTCCGGAGCCAGCCTCAAGCTGACACTCGAGGAACAGCAGACTGTAGCACTTCAGCATTGCCTCATATTTTCAGACCGGAGCTTGCCGCTTGGTTCACACTTACAGTACGGAAAACATCAAGTATTTAAAGGAAAACATTAAATTCTCCCAAATATCCAAACACCAGTGGATTTCCAAACTCTTGTTTTATTTTTTGAAGCAGCTGCATCTTTCCTGCTGTTCAATCTGACCCGACGAAGAAGTTCTCCAAAGAGAGGGTCAACTCAAGAGACGGGATACTGACAAATGACCGTAAAAACCATTCACACCCATTAGAGAATAAAATCAACCAAGACAGCATTCATTGATCTGTGCTTCCAGGATCTGTGCTATAGCTCTTAGCTAGAATAAAAGTCAACTTTTTTTTTAACTTGGACAAAATTCCCACACTGCAAAAAAGGGGAGCCCATGTGTTTAAACAAGAAGGAAATGCTCAATTCTAAATTAAAATATTTGGAAATAAACTTCCTGAAGCACAATAACAAGTGGAATATATATAAATCCTGTCATCATAAATTACAGGAACCGTTTAAAAAACAGAAAAGTGCTGAAACAAGAGGAATGATAAACTCTATGGCTCATTTTTTAAATGCTGAATCCATCATTCTTGAGCCCTTCTCTCCATTTTGACTTATTTTATCATCCTGCTGTGACTACAATGATTTAAAATACAAAAGAAACCATAAATCAAAGATTTTCTCTTTGCAGGAGACATGTGACAGTCTCTAAATAGACTCTGCGCTAATATGAGCGTGTTCACTCCCAGCTGACACGAGCTCAGCCAGCCTGAAGCCCAACCAGGTCAGCCGTATGTCACCATCACACAGAAACTTTTAATTAAACCGTCTGCTCCACCATAAATGGGTCATTCAGAAATGAGACGTTTAAAAAAAGCCACTGCTGGAGATCTGGCCGTCACGTCATGCTGAGGCTTGTTTGAAAGCAGGTGAGTAAAGGCTCTGGCAGCCGAGTGTTTCACCTGTCAGGGAGCATCTTCTGAAGAGACACACAGGTGCTGTTCGAGGCTCTCTGAGCAGCTGTGACACATCAAATCTCTCTCTCGCGTCAATAAAACCGAGGGGGAGTTCCAGGAAGTCGAGTCACCGTACAGCACACACATTATAACGTTTGTTCCTTCAGGTTCACTCAGTCATCTGTACCCACGTCCATCACGGTGACGTCAACACCCGAGTCTCTCCGCAAACTGCCGCTAAAACCCTCAAACATCCTGCGCTGCAGTCAAGGCCGTTTGTCTACATGCACTGCCCATTTCCAAACCATTCTCTGAGGAAAGATGTGGCCACCGCCGATCAGATTAATCACAGCTGACTCATAAAACACCGGTGATGGATGGTGGAGCTGCAGACGATCCACCTCCTCCACCACATCAGGGGAATGAGCACAACCAAAGTCAGCCATCGTGCTGCAAATCAAATCGACTTCTCCGCCTTTTAAGACGCTTAACTCTGCAACCAGGGTCAATAATGGCTGAAAATAAAACAGCAGAGTGCCGGATACTGTGCAGAAATTTCCAGGAACGTCCCCCTTCTGATACTCTTGACTCTGTTATATCATCCCTCTGTGATGTGCAACGCTTTTGTCATCAACTTGGGTGTACCCACTTTCTCGTCTGCTTCCACTTCAGTCAGTGGTTTCCCAGCGCGTTTCCCAGAATGCCTTTCAACAGCCCCCAGAGAGTGGGTGTGAACTTGTTGATTTCAGTCTAAGGTAGGCGTACGCAGGCATGCAAACAGCTTGAGAGTGTGTTCACTCGGCTGCAGGGGGGATATATGCATCTATAATCGCAGCGATGCCCCTTACTCACACACAACACGTCCTCTGGCTGCACTGCGGTCTGCTCCGTCGAGGATCACTGTGGACGTGCCGAGAGCTCCGTCTTCCTCTTCTGCAGAGGATTTTTAACCTCAGAATAATGAAACATGTTGGCGTGAAGAAGCTTCTGCAGAAACTCAGCGAGTGGCAAGAAAATCTTACATTTCTGACTGATGGTTCAGCGATTAACCAGCTGCTGGTTGGACTGAAATCAATCGAAAGCACTCCTGACAATCAATACAATCAATAACCAAGACAAATATCTGTGTTATTTGGTTTTGGACAATAAAATCATGTTGTTTTGTTCTTATTTATTTAATGGCTAACTGAGCAGTCTTTGGGTTTCAGACACAACAAGTGATAAAAAAAACATCCTGGGGCCCAAAAGGATGGTGATCGTGATCCCAACAACAGATGGCGCCACCTCTTTGTCTGTCCCATGTGGAAGCTTCAATAAAAATGTTAAGCAGATTTTTTTTTAACTGAACTCTTTGGTGATCAAATTGTGAAACGTTACAAAAAGGAAAAAGGTCAGTCACGACTTCAGCACCAGTGCCTCTCATCACAGCATCGAGCTATCGTCAACAAAACTGAGATCTTAACCTCTAGTACTTCAAAATAAAAGCTTTTTTTTTGCTGTAACTAGTAGGGCTGAACAATTACTCTAACTTAAACCAACATCGCAATGTAATACAATGCAATTTTCAAATGGCAAAGGCTGCAATTAAAACAAACAGTTTCATATAACAACCCTGTGTGACATCCATGCAGTAGGTGGTGGTAATGCATCTTTCAACTGGTTTGCCGACGGCCAAAAATCTCTGAAGAAGAACGAGACACGTGTGCGAGCGTGGAGGAAAAAAAACAGCTTCAACCACGCTAAGTTTTGATTTGTCGTGTTGTTGTTGACATCTTTAAAAATGGCCTCAGCAGAAGAACAGAGAGAGGACACAGAAGAGGAGACTTTGGTGTCAAAGAGAGATAGCCAATGGTTGTCTGGAGCTACTTTGGATTTAGGAAAGAAGATGCGGCACAGCGTAAGATATTGTGCAAAACATGCCTGGTTACCGTGGCAACAACAAGGCCCAACACTACAAACCTGTATGACAACTGCATGGCTAAAACCCCTACCACCAAGGAAAGAACTGTTCATATGTTGACAAGATCCTTTGTTGTAACAATCATACTATAGAATGATTTACTGCTTTTGTTTAGCGAATAATGCAGAGATAAATTGTCCCCCCAAAAATCGAAATACTGGTCCAAAAAAAATTGCAATTAGATTTTCCAAAATTGTTCAGCCGAAGTAAACAGTGTGTTTCAACATGTGTTCATAAATTATTACACCAAGTAATGGGTCGAAACCGTATTTAGTAACCTTTTTAAACTAAACTGTCAGCTGTGACTCAGGGAGGTTAAAATATGGAGACACAGGAGGTGGAGTTTCAATGCCTCATCTAATCCTCATTGAAATTTGCTGCACCGTACAGACCACGCCCCCTGCAGAAAACTCACCGTTTACTAACATTTTCAAGGACATTTTTATTTTAGAAATAATGCAGCCTGACATTTCTCAATACCTCTTACTTAAAAACAAAACAACCACTGTAACTGGGAGCTGCTAGCTACCTGCTGTTTCTGCTTCTACATATTAAGTCACTGCATTTAACTTCTTGGCCGTGTGTCCTGATGGCGTCTTTCAGGACGTTTCGTGTAAAAAAATAAATAAATAAATAAATAAAGACTTTGTTGTTTATTGTTATAAAATTCAAAAAAATATATATTTGGTCTTCAACATGTGTATTTCTAAGGAGTCATCTTACAAACGTGGGGTCGTTTTGAGATCAGCGTCTGCAGCTCATGTAGCAGTCAGTTTTTAAAACATGTATGTTAACGCTGCTCATAGATCAAGTTATTTCCAAGAAAACAACCTTTGGCATCTTTTCAAAGCAAAATCACTTCACTAACCACATGAGAAGTGTCTCATTTATGACACATACCCGTTAAATATATCAAATCCTCAACACTTGCCATTTCTCAGTATGTATTTTTAGACTTTTTGAATCTTTTAAGGTGTGAAGCACTTTGAATTGCTACTTAACAAAGTGACTCATTAAGTAAACCTGAATTATAAAGTGAAGTCATAAAGTGCCTCATAAAGACAGAACATACAGAAAAGAAATAAAACAGTGCAACCAGCTCTGTTTTCTCTAACTACGGTTGGGCAGTTAGTTGTATTTTGTTTGTGATTTCAATTTTGGCTTCTCACAATCATAAAAACATAATTAAACAATTGAAAAACTTTTTTTGTATTTTAAAAAAACGGTTTTGAAAGACGAGAGAATTTCCGGGCTATAATTAGTATATTTTGCATATTTTACAGGAGTGCATGTAGATGGATTAATTTTTTTATTTAATGTTTTTTATTTCTAATACTTAATACATTATTATTATTTTATTAGTTACTAATAAAATTTGATTCTTTTTAAGTTGTGGTTCAATAAATACTTAAGTTTTGAAATCAAGGAATAATTGTGTTTATCAACTGTAATTTTAATATCAGTCAAAATAATCGTGATTATTATTTCTGCCACAGTCGTCCAGCCCTGGCACGAACTACAGGAACATGTAAAAGAAATTGAGAACAATGGACCAATAAGGGAATAAAATCATGAGCTTAATAATGCATTAAGCAGTGGAAAGATGAACATTTTTGTTCTGGGAAATGGTAAAGGCTACTCATTTTAGCATTTCTGCCCTTTACTGGCCAAAATATTTTCATCCATTACCTGGAAATGTCACCAAAAGATGAACCTGCTTCATGGACAGTTATTGGTTGCAGTTTTATTTCAGAAACGTCTCTGAAGTGTCAAAAGTCCTGATGTAAGATCAAGAAGATGTAAATGTTGACAATTCAGAAGCAACAAATAGAGTCTTGGTATTATATCCTCCTCCTTATTTCCTCTTTAACATGTAAAGTAATTGAATACATGTTGTTTTCAGAGTTTAATGGAGGCAGCCAGCTGCTGAACCCTTCACTTTTCACTCCAGGTAACTGAAATACAGATTTTTTTTTTATAACTGATGACAATTTATTGACAAAACAGGTGGACTGATTGCTAACTAAACATCCCCTGTTTCCAAACGTCAGCACGAAACACAGGAATCAAACGACCGGTCACAGTGACTCGCTGTGTTCCAGTGTCTCAGGCTGGGATTTAATTCCATGTCTCAATTAGTCACCTCGCTGCAAGTGAAGCATCACACCAGGATTGTTATGAGGCTGAACGGGCCAAACAGACTCTGAGTGTGTCATCATGGAGGACGGGAAGCACTCCTCGAATGTTCCCTCACTTTAGCAGCCCGCTGAGGCAGGTGTAGGTGTGCAGCTCTGGTTTAAACACATCCTCAACCACACATGGCCCTGCAACCAAATGCAAGGTGATATCATCCACAAACACGCACCTACACAGACACCTACACACATGCAATCCCCAAACACACACACACACACACACACACACACACACACACACACACAGTATAAGTTTGACAAAGTGCAGCTCACACCTGTGAGTCCCGTGCACTGATTCTGCATTAGCATGATTCATTAGCATTCACATTGGAGCAGCCATGGCATCCATATGTGTGTGTGTGTGTGTGTGTGTATGTGTGTGTGTGTGTGTGTGAGAGAGAGAGAGAGAGAGAGAGAGAGAGTGCATGATGTGTGTGTGATCTGAATTCTTCCTCATGACTGTGATGCCGCACACACACACACTCATGCATGCACACACGAGACACATTAATTGTAAGGCAGCTAGGTAACCCCATGTATGGCTGCTGCTGCTGCATTCAGAGCATCACAGTGAGACACAAAATGGGAGGGTTTTGTTGCATTGTGCTGAGGCGTCACTGTATTGTATGTATGGCGGCAGATGAGACAACAGCCTCATGATACAAAAACCTGTTCGCGTGGCTGTGTAACACACACACACATATACACACACACACTGCAGCACCACAACACCGACAAAATGAGAGCATCAAAATACCTGTTTTTTCTTTTACGCAGGGACTCCACAGAGAGGATGCAGCTCCTATACATGCGGCAGTCGTCACCATATTTTTTTTTTCCTTTGGGAAGAAAGAAAAGAGAAATCAATGCCTTGTTGAGATTCAACTCAAACGGTAACAGCTTTTTCCTCCTCTATAAATCAATGGAGACTCAACAAAGCGCAAACATTGCAGTGGCACACATGCGCCCTATGTGGCATCAGTGACGCCTTGAAGTTAACGTGGACCATCAGGAAGAGCCCAAAAAATTTAATATCGACTGGTGATAGGCTGAAATAATGCAAACTACAACATTCACGGGCTCAATCACACAAAAAGCACAGAAGAGAAGTTACGCAGGGTTTTCATCATGATGTGTCACTAAAATTCACATTCTGCGCACAGAAAGGAGGATTTTCTTTACCTCTTTCCGTCTTTCAGGTCTTCTTTTGGATCCTACTGTGCAAAAGGAAACGTGTCACCTACATTTTTCATTGTAATTCCCAGGTCTGGAAGAAGGAAAACTGATTTACCGCAGTGAGCGTCGTTCGCTCTTTCTCCTCCGATACAAAAAGAAAAAAAAATTAAGACAAAGAAAGCGTATAAAAACTCGTGTTTTCAGAGTAAAGTGGCGTTTCTCTGTAGAATCGTTCCCGTTGATGACAGAGCGGTCTCTGTGCTGCTGAAAAAGCTCCGCACACGACGCTGAAGCTGCTCTCTCTGCCTCTCTCTCTCTCTCTCTCTGCCTCCCTCTCTCTCCCTCTTTCTCTCTCTCTGCTCTCACTCAGGTCCACTCAGCCGCTCGGCCAACTCATTGATTGGACAATATGGCACTTGCACGCGGATGCATTCCTCAAGTACTGGGAATGATGAGCCAATCATGTAGCGGTTAATTTCATTGCTCGATTCTGATTGGCTGGGGCGCGTTCGAAAGCGCTGGTCAATTCCCGGTACACGCACACCTGTAACTCCTTACAGTTAATGTAAATATTAATGTGTTACCGGTTAACTAAGATGAATGGGCTGACTGTAAAGATGAGTCAACCGTCTTCATTAACTAAGCTGCTCACATCGAGACATGTTTTCAAAGCGTTTGACTTAAAAAAAGAGCTCTGAAACCAGATCCAAGAAAAACTGCAGTTCTTCAAGTGACCACTTGAGGCCAGCTCCAAAACAAAGCCATTTCCCATTTATCATTAAAAGTCATGGATTTTACTGTCAGGAAAACACGGTTTGGCCCCATGGTTGAAGCTATTTATATTTTTGGGCTCTAAAGCTGAACAGAAGGTGATGTTTTAAAATCGCACATTTTAACTCAGGGTCACTCATTAGTAAGTCATTCACTGCCAGCCATTTTCAGACCATATATATATATATATATATATATATATATATATATCCCAATTTGTAAATAAAACATTTTTAAATAATGGACATGGCTTTTCTTTATTTAATTTAACAAAAATGGATTGTTTGACAACAACTGAGAATTTAATATGTGCAAAAGTATGTGAACGTTAAGTATTGTAGTAGTAAGAAAAAGTATTGTAGTTAGTAGCTTGTGGCTCCTCCTTCTGTTGCTATTACTTCTACCAAGCGTCTTCTGTACCCACTAACCAGTCTCTCACATCTGCTCATGGGGATTGTTGCCCACTCCTCCTTGCAGAACTCTGCCAGTTGAGAGAGGTTGGAGGGACACCTGACATGTACCATCTTCTTAACGTCTTACCACAACATTTCAATCGGATTAAGGTCTGGACTTTGACTGGGCCAATCCAGAATACAGATCCTCTTCCTCTGAAGCCATTCCTTTGTCGTTTTGCTGGAATGCTTTGGGTCATTGTGTGGTTGCAGAACCCATTTTTGTCCCAGCTTCAACTCCCTGACTGATGGCAGGAGATTCTGGTAAAGAATTTCTTGACAGGCCTGAGAATTCATGGTGCCCTGGATAATGTGGAGTCATCCAGGTCCAGCAGAAGAAAAGCAGCCCCAGATCTTTACATTTCCACCCCCATGCTTCACTGTTGGGAGGAGGTCCTTCTCTTGAAGTGCAGTGTTGGCTTTTCTCCAAACATGGAGGTTTTGATTGTGACCAAATAATTTTACTTTGCAGTACTTTTACTTTTGACAGCTTTGTTCTTTTTTTGAGAGCAACCCTCCCGTGAATGCCATGGCTGTTCAATTTTCTTCTGATTGTAGACACATGCACATTTGTCCCAGATGCTACCAAGGAGGTCTGCAACTCTCTGGAGGGTTGGCTTCTACCTGATTTATTATTTTTCTGGTGCTTCTGAGTGATATTTCTGATGGGCGTCCTCTTCTAGGCAGAGTTGCTGTATGGAAGAACAGAAGGCCTTCCATTTGTAGATGATTTGTCTTACAGTGGATGGATGGAGCTGGAATCTTTTGGAAATGGTCTCATATCCTTCACCAGACTGATGGGCTGTCATTACCATCTTCCTTATGTCATCAGATATCTCCTTCCCTCTTGGCATTGTTGATTTGTATGGACCTAAAGTGGTTTGGCTGGTTTCTTCTCTTTTTTAATTAGTTCTGGTCAGACCCTTTCCGAAGGATGTCTCATGCCATTGGTCTGCTTAACTGATTAATGAAACACCCACATGTGTTTCACCTGAGTCCTTTACCTGCATGACTACCAGTGCAGCTGGGGGTTCACTTACTTTTGCATATACACCAATTCTATGTTTTATGTAGTTTTTGGGGTATGTATACAAGTCCCTCTAAAAAAGTATATATGTAATTGATTAATATAAATCTGACATTTCATTTATTACAAACTAGTGATGATAAAATTAGAAAATCATGGCAAAACAACAGAAACATCTAAACTGTTCAAGGGGTTCACAAACTTTCAAGCAGCACTGTATATAATCATATTTCACCTATAGACATCAACAGCAGCCAATGAGTTATGGGAGTGGAAGCAGTAACTTCCCATTGCCAGTTGGTGGCACGGTGGTTATGAAAAATATTAAACAATGGGGATTTTCAGACCAATGACTGTAATATAATGACTACATATGTTTGTTTCTGATATAGTCTTCATGGATAGCTACAAACTGCCCATCTGTCAGTCAAGTCAGTCATGCCCTTAAAAGGGCAAAACTCATAAGTTTAATAACTTTGAAAATAACAAGAAATGAAAAAATTCACACACAAACTGCTTTTTGTTCTGTTTTCAGACTGTAAACATGTTTATTTCTGTTTCAGAGATCGTCTTTTTTGTCTTAGTGTGTGTGTAATTTCTGATGTTTCTGCAGCCAGCCTCAAGTGGACACTCGAAGAACTGCAGTTTGGGGTTTCTTATTTCTGGATAGAAGGTTGACGCCTGGTTCATGCTGAGACCCCTCAGAAGTGTTGATATGTTAGTGTATGGCTGACCTGTGAGTGTTTAATATTTCATGTCATACACACAAACTGCACTCTCTGATGAAAATTCACAGTTTTTATCAAACATCAAGACCAACGTGTCAGAGCTTTTTTGACCCTGAAATAATGCAGACATGTTGGACAGTCGTTGAGATACTGCTCCCAGAGTAGCAGCATGACATTTCCTGTTTCCTTCAGGTGCTGCTGTGCCTGTGTTAAAAAAAAATAACTACTGTAATTGGAAGCTTCTGGAAACCTGCTGTTTGTATTTTGCATCACAAGTCACTGAACTTTTCTTCTTGGCTGTGTGTCCTGTTGGTGCCTTTGGGGACTTTTTATGCAAATAGAAGAAAAAAATTGTTGTCTGTTGTGACAAAATTCCATCTAAAGTGAGTGCTCCTTTTGTTTTGACTGAAAATTACCATTTCCATTTCACTGCCTTACCACTTGCCACAAAGTCTTCACAAAATACGATTTTTTAAAAGAAAAAAGCTCAGTTGCTCAGCCAACTGAGGAACAGTTTTCCAGGATTGTCTGGGCAGCCCACAGTTTAAGAGACCAGAGTCCAACTTATGTAGACGATCCTTTTATCTGGTGCTCATTGTAAACAGATTACACACGCAATACGATGCATAACTGGTAGAAGCAAAGACAGGGTGGCACTCAAATCTAGAAAAACTGATTATGCTGACTAAAAGCTAACTACATCTTACTTTTTTAAAATATTTAAACATGTCTTCAATTCTATTATTCAAAAGGGTTAACATTGGGTTGCTTTAAAACCCCAAATACCCTTGCTTCATTTTAAGGGAAAGAAAATTCATGACAAATCGTTGCTTCAAAAACACCAGAAAACAGAAAATAGAGCCTATGTCACTCAGAGTTGATCATTTTCTTCTGTTTTATACATGTAATATGTTTATTTTCGATCCTCGAGCCCCCCCATTGAGAAAAATACAGCCGCTGCTTCTGGTTAGCACTAATTAACAGGTATCTGTGTCTGCTGTTGCACCCAGTGTTCCTTGAACATTGATTTTCCCTGGTGCTCTGTGTATTGCAGTCAGTACTGTTGTCTGCTCCCCACAGAGACGACCAGTTGTTTTATGTAACCTTGTTTGTGCCATTAACTGCTGCTCGCCAGCACAAGCCGAGACATCCAGGAGCTTTATTAGCTTCCTCCGCCTGATAAATGAACAGCTTTGGTAAGCAGCTACCACATCGCTCATTCTTGCGGGGACACATTGGTTAGCTTGTTTTTTAACAATAAATTGGAGGCTCAAATCTCTGGAAAGGTGGTAAACACCAGCCTGTACTCTTCTTCATAATATCTGTTTGGCTTAACAGAGAACAAATACAGCTGCAAAGGTGTGCGCCACGTGGTAATTTATAATTTCCCCGGCTCACAACTCCCTCCTGTTACATGTAATCATCTCACTGACTTCAAAGATTAATACCAGAGTAATAAAGGTGAGTGAACTCTCCTCTGTGGATAAATAGGAGTTTAATTTGAGTTTAGGTGGGGTGGCCCTCCTCTCCCTCCCTCCCTCGCTGGGTGTTCTTGAATAGCTGCTTGATGAATGGGAGGGAAAGAGGGAGAGCGAAGGATGCAGAAGTGATAAAGCGGTGTCATCAGTTACCTTGACAACTGCAGCCTGTACGTCTAACGTGTTAATTATGAATTTTTGCCAGGAAATTAGCAGAGGCTTGTTCCCCGTTCTTGGCCCTGGCCTCTGTTTGCCTCCACCGACTTCAGCAACAAGAGAGGAGATATAATATGCAAATCTCTACAGCGCTCTGCCTCCAGCTCTGGCTTACATTCCTTTGCAATAAATAAGAAGTCCAGATGCAAAAGAGCTCCAGGCAGCAGCATCTTAACCCTGCAGACAAACATTAGCACCAGTTTACTGTGTTCCGTTTACTTCACTTCATGTGGACCACGAATATAATCCTCTATTTTCTTGAATTTGTCTCCTTTTGTTTTGTCTTGTTGACCCTTTATAGAGTCGTCTTCCTCTCATCGGCTAACATGTAATTAAAAATGAACATTCATTTTTGTGTTTAGACAAATTATTCAAACCCATAACGTGTCCTTGAGTTTCTGTCACTAATGAATTATTCCAGCTGAGCAGGCTCTTAATGTGATCAGAGGTAAGCCATGAGATCGTTTCAACATTGTTTAGGCAAATCTCATGAAAACATGGCGCTGGCGTTTTAATTTCACGTCACATGAACAGATGCATGGATGCAAAGGAATGAATCAGTTATATTAATGTAGATAATTCATGGGTTGTACTAATCGCTCTCATGAATTTGATTTGATGCGCTCTGAGTGTGGACCTCAGCTGAGGTCAGTGGCTCTGTGCTCTGAGCAGCCTGGACGACACAAAGTCCTGCTGTTTGTTTGTTTGTTGAACATTCAAAAATAAATGTGCTGATTAACAAACTCTTTAACTTCTGTTAGCATGAGCTGGAGGCTTTAACTTCTGTTAGCATTTGAGCCAAGCAAAACACTAAATATACTCAAATAGTTTCTACAAAATTAAGTTATATTAATAAATCAATCCATTGAGGAGAGAAAAAGATCAGCGACTAACGCTCCATTCACACGTCTACCTATCCATCCATCCATCCATCCGTCCATCCATCCATCCATCCATCCATCCATCCATCCATCCGTCCATCGATCAATTCATCCATCCATCCATCCATCCATCCATCCATCAATTCATCCATCAATTCATCCATCCATCCATCCATCCATCCATCCATCCATCCATCCATCCATCCATCCATCCATCCATCAATTCATCCATCCATCCATCAATCCATCAATTCATCCATCCATCCATCCATCAATTCATCCATCCATCAATCCATCCATCCATCCATCCATCCATCAATTCATCCATCAATTCATCCATCAATTCATCCATCCATCCATCCATCCATCAATCCATCAATTCATCCATCCATCCATCCATCCATCAATTCATCCATCAATTCATCCATCCATCCATCCATCCATCCATCCATCCATCCATCCATCCATCCATCCATCAATTCATCCATCCATCCATCAATTCATCCATCCATCCATCCATCCATCCATCCATCCATCCATCCATCCATCCATTCATCCATCAATTCAACCAACTCAAACCTCCTCCACGTACCAATGACCAGACTCCGGACCATGGAAGATCGGGCCTCCAGTGCTGCTGTCCCACATCCGTGGAACAGCCTCCCTGAATCCTCAAGGGGACCCAGTCAACTGACTGTTTTAAAAAAAATGCTTAAAAACTTTCTTTTTAACAAGGCCATTAGCCACCATAACACTTTTTAAAACTGTCTGCTGGGTGAAATTGTTTTTAATTTGCTTTAAATTGTTTTTGAATTGTTTTGAAATTGTTTTATTTTTATTTTATTTTCTTCTGTTGGTTTTTATTATTAAGCTGTAGCCATTTGAAATCTTTGGTGAAAAGGGCCTTATAGATAAAATGTATTATTATTATTATTATTATTATTATTGTTCATCCATCCATCCGTTTATCACTGAAACTTTGCTAAGACAGTCTGATTGTGGCACCACTAATTTCATGTTTTGTGGACATCACGGCGAAAAGAAAAAGAAAAAGAAAATGTGCATAAAATGAAGTACAGAGGTCACCAACCCATCAGCATTCAGCCACACTGAAACAAAGAAGTCAAGAGGTCTCAGTGTGACCCCTTTAGTCTGTGTAATCAGGACCAATTATTGGAGGGAGGCCAAAGCTAACATCTTATAATGCAGACATGACCTCAGTGTCCTCAGTAACCTGCTCAAACTACTCTGTCACTCTCACCGCTTTCATGCTTTTATGCATTAGAGTTTAAACACAGAGAGAAAGATTCCTGATCACTGCTGTATCATCTCCTAAAATCATCCTGTAAACCTGTAGAGGAGCTGGCACCAGGTCAAATCTCTGCTCCATTGTTCTGCAGATAAAGTCAAGCTCTGTGCTGGCTCCTGCCTGCTGCCTTCATGTTATCCTTCATTTTCATACACATGAATATTTCATTCCAAGTCTGTAGGTTTCAGTGCAAAGAGCGGCCTGACCCTGGCGCTGCAGAAACACTGTGGAGGAACTGCAGATGGAGAAGCTACGTGTTGGTCTCTGCAGAAACAGCCAGAGGAGTTGGCACACGTCGATGCAACTGATTGCCAGCTGTTCCCTCAGACAGAAACTCTGCTGATGTGTGATATATATCTTACAGTTTTACATTCATACCAAACCAAATCAAGCAATATATCGTCACCGTCAGCCTAAAATCTCCAGCTTCCTGCAGGCGTGTTGTGACAGGATTAAGGTGAAGCTCTGCCTGCAGTGGATTCACATAATAAAAGCTTCATGTATCAATAGATCAATACTCTCACTAAACTAGCAATCAATGCTCTGCTGGAGATCAATACTGTGCAGCACCATAAATTAAACATGAGCGAGGAAGCTGTGTGTGTATGTGTGTGTGTGTCAGAACTCTCTTTCAGGAGCACACACGTGGAGATTTTCATTTCAAACAGCCGTTTAAAGCATTTCCACAGCTCTGGTGTCGCTTGTCGGCATCCATCATTGATGGCTCGTATAAATAACTAATGACGAGGCGTTCATGGGTCACTTTCTTTAAAGGGAATCTATTTTCCTTGGCTGGCTGTAATGACACCAAAGACGTCACCAGAACTGTTCTGCAACTGAAAACCAAAAAGACTGAATAGATTTTTTTTTAGGTCACTTTTGATTCCATTAAAACTGTTTGTGTGAGTTTAGGTCCGCTGGGAATAAAACAACGCAGCTGTCAGAGGGAACGAAGCACTAAAAGACTGATCTGTGGATTCATTAGCTGGAGTGAGACGGTTAAGGAGGCGGTGTGATCAGAGAAGACAGGAATTCAGACAGAGCTTTAAAAACCTGAAGAGATCTACACCAGAGGAGACTCTTACTGAAGATACTGGCAGCATCACAGAGGGTGAAGTCATACGACAGCAATTTCACTCCTATAATTAACTGAAACATTATTTTATACATCTCCTATTAAAGTCTTATTTTTTAAGGTTTGTGAACAACGAAACAGCAGTTAAAAAATGAATATTTGAGATAATCACATAATCACAGCCTTCAAGATCCAAAACAAATGTTTTTTTTTTATGATTTACACTATAATCATTTATTTTGCTGAATCTGTCTGCTGAAAATGTTCTGTTAAAAAATAGCATCAGCTCTTCACAAGACAACGAAATCTACCCTTAGCTCCGCCCACTGACAGGCCTCCAGAGAGCTGCCCAATGGGAGGGAAGGGGGTTTGGAGAGTGGGGAGCCTTAAAGAGACAAATTGTTTCAAACAGAGGCTGAAATACCAGAGAGAGACAAAAAAAAAATTATATATATATATATATATATATATATATATATATATATATATATATATATATATATATATATATATTATTTTTTTTGTGCTGTAATCTTATGGAGATACTACGGGGGCACCCGAGGGCCAGAATACAACCTAAACTTGGACTTGAGGTTTGGTGACTCCACTACAAAGCTGGATTAAACCAGAGCGGTTTCGACATAATCGATTATGGCGACTATAAAAATTTAAAAATTCTGAAATGAAATTGGACAAATGCTTTTTATAAGATAATACACTTTTGGAAGCAACTCTAACCATGGGGGGAAAAAGCTGTGAAAGGAAGCAAACAGACCATTTGGAATTGATTAATAAGTATACATGGAAAATTAAATTAACACAAGTCTGTTATTCAGATATTTTTAGGTCAGCAGAGCAGTCCTTACAGGCCCTGATGGCCCACCACTGGTAAAAAAACAGAGATTCAGAACAGTACATCAAATCATCGAGTTTAATCAAATAATCAAAAAAAAAAAAAAAATACATCAGGCAACATAAAAAATAATCATAAACTGCAGATTCAATGTGTGGTTGAATGTTGACTTCAGACACAACTTCTGCAAATCTTCTGCAACAGGCTGCTTGAAACCTCCGTGTTGAGATGATCATGTTTTACAGCCTGATACAAAAAAACGTTTTAGCCCCGACACATTTTCTCACTCATACATTTCATGGGAGCGTGATGGAACTGAGAACTGTATTCCTCAGGAGACTTTCACTGTTTTCTGTCAACAAGAGCGAGAGAGAGAGAGAGAGAGAGAGAGAGAGAGAGAGAGAGAGAGAGAGAGAGAGAGAGAGAGAGAGAGAGAGAGGCGGAGGTTTAAAAACAGGCCAAGGAAAACAAATCAGGTGTTTGGTGAAGTCATGTCGTCAGCTCCACGACACCCGAGGGTCTGACCTTCCTCCTCTATAATCACAGCAGAGCTCCTCCTCATCCTCTGCTGATGGTCTGACTGAATCCTCAAGGGGATCATTAAAGGTTCATTTCTTCAAGAAGAGCTTCACATCACACTGCCCCCTCTGAATCATATCTGCTCGGCCATCTCTGCCTCCTCCACATGCTCTAATTTTGCTCTTGAATAAAAAAAACCCTCTGTGTGTGTGTTCTGTTGTTACAGTTCCATCCAGCGCTCACAGACATCTCTTTCTACCTCAGCTCTGCACTGATCACGTTCTGCAGACAGAAGCTCACGGTGTTTTCGTGTGTGCTCTGTAAAAAGCTAAACAAACACTCGTCTCCTGCTCTCAGAGCTCTTCTGAATACTGAATAATTTGTGGCTGATGGCTGCTCGAGTGTTTCTGGTGATTAACGTGAGAAGATTTGAGCTCCTCCTCGTTCTGCTCTGCAGAAAAATATAAACACATGAGTTCAGAGGAGAGCTGATGCTAATGAAATCCTCTTGGTGTACAGTGTCACATTTTCACAGTCAGTTAACAAGAGAGGCTGGTTTCTGTCCACAGAGACAACAGAGATCATCTCAACACGGGCTTTCTGGATGTCTGAGACAGAGCTCCTCTGATCTGACAAACAGCAGATAATATTTGGAAATGAAATAGAAATAAAAAACATACAGAATCAGACATGACAAGAGGACAGTGGACCAGTGAGAGGTAGGGCTGCCAAGATTAGTCGTCTAGTCACGATGACGTCGACGATCAAATTTCGTCTGCGACTTATTTAATAATCAACGTCGTCGTTTTAATATTTTTTCAAACTTTATTTTTCCCTCAAAACTGCCGCTGTACTTTCACCTGTCTCGTCTGCCGTTCTGTCCTTGACGCATACGCGCAGAAGTGGTAACCGGGGTAACCCGTGATGTCACCTGAAAAGTTATGCCCAACAGTATCATGGCTAGCCGGCAACAGAGCTCAAAAGTTTGGGAGCATTTTTCCAAAATAAAGGAGAAAAGTGTGCAATGCAAAATCTGCAAAGTAGAAATGACCTTCCATGACAGTACGACGGCGATGCACGAGCATCTGAAAAGACAGCACGCCGTGGCTGATTTACTTTCTGACAAAGAATGACAATCTTGGTAAGCTAATTGGCTAGTTAGCTGCTAACATTAACGTCAACAAGGAGCTACCTACTTAATAGCGATGTCATGTTTGAATAGAAAATTGGTACATTAAAAAAATGTCAGAAATGCTGCTACAAGCTGCAAAGTTCATTAAAAGCTGAATGAACTATGATATAAACTGTCTTCATTTTTAGTTAGTACATACTTTAAACACTTGAAGCTGGAAGCTAATGATGTTAGCTGTATGCTGGTGCAATAAGCTGCAATTAATGTATGATCCGCATAGTCGACTAATCGCAAAAAATAATCGGTGACTTGTCGATTATCAAAATAATCGTATGTGGCAGCCCTAGTAAGAGCTCACTTATTCACAGCGACCTGGAGCCAAAAACCATCCTGGTGTTATATTCTCTCATTTTCTAACACTGAGGTATTCTGTGAACAGTTAGTGTCAGAATGAAACCAGTCTCACAGTGTTTCAGGTCGCAAACAAACACTGAATGTCTGCTTTTTGAATATTTCATGCCAAGTTTGAAAGTTTCCGCATCGTGCGCATCCGAAAATTTCTAACAGCTGGACAGAGACAGAGACAAAATGAAGGACAAATAGGAGCCCTAAGTGGCCAAAATACAAAAACAGGCATTTAAATGATTCATCACACAAAAAAAGAAAAAATTCAGCGGTTAACAGTGTAAATAAGTGTAAACTTCTTCTACTCTAGTGTAGTACTGTAGTAGATGTGTTTTTGAAACACCAGCCCCTGACTGACAGCGCAGTGTTAGAAAGTATAAAAGCCTCACTCCTTCTCTTGTGCTGGTTCTGTGCATCTCATTTCCATGTGTCACCTTCAAGCACAAACCGCCTTCCAGCCTTTATTCAGTCCTGTACTGAAGTGTTGTAACCAAGCAGTAGAGAAAGATGAAGCCTTTGAGGAAGTGCTAAAAGTTGCTGCTCATTGAGAATCCACTAGAGGCTGGCTGCAGAAAGACCGGAAGTCACGTACACACCTGTGGTAGTCTGTGTGGCTGTGGAGTGTGTTTTCCCCCTCCTCTCTTTCAGAGCTGTGGGCGGCTCCTGGTCGCTCCTGGCTGGCTCCTGCACACCTGTCTCCCATCAAGCCAATTACTGCAGGCTTCTTTAGCTGACGGAGAGAGGAGACCAGCGCTGGTTTATTCCTCAGTGTTTGTGGTACCTCTGCCGCCAGATTCTGTGATTGAATTCTGATTATTCTCCTCGTGCGTGCTTAGCATTCGACTTACCCTCTTTGTCCTCCTTTTCTTCCAATGACTCCTCTTCCTGCCCCTGCCCTGCCTCCCAGCCACACTCACCTCTTGTGGATTCAGCCTTCTGTTCTCACTGGAACTCTCAGGATTGAAATCACCAACAACAGGATCTGGATTGGACTGTCACTCCCCCTTTGCCCCAACATCTCAATAAAAACTGGTAAACCTTTTTCTGCCATCACAACTGCATCTGGGTCAAAGTTCATCCTTGGTCAAACAAACTTTTGCAGCATTAAAAACATATTTACAGCCTGGTTCAAAAAACTGTTTGGGTCTGAAACACTAATCAGCACACATTGTACGGGGGGGTGAATTTTTCCTAACTCGGTGGTTGGATTACAGGTTTGTCCAATCAGAGGCTGAGCTCAGCTGTTAGACAGGAAGCTCAAAGTCATATCCAAGATGGTCTTGTCCAGTGATTGGCTTCATTTGACTGTATCAGGAACAGACGGGTGACATCGTGGAGACTATATTTCGTACAGTCTATGCCTGTAACAATCATGTCAAAAGAAAACAGACTTTAACCACTGTCAGAAGTGGACGTGAAAAGGATTTCTGTGAATCTGTGTTCGATGCCACGCTGAACTGAATCTGAATTGTGCAAACTAAAATTAAAATTGTATTTTTGAATGTAAGGAATGTAGAGAGTTGAATTTTTAAGTAGGTGAAACGGTTTCAAAACAAATAAATTCAGTTTCACCTGTTATGCCAACAGGTGAAGCGTTAAATTGTTAGTACATCTGAAAGCTGGATGATCCAACCTCCTCACTCACTTTCCTCAAAGCGAGCTCCTCTAAGTTTCTGTTCCCCCAAAAAATAACGCGATCAAAATGCAATCCAGTTGTCTGATATCTTACAGACAGGTGAAACCCCTCTGGTCTGTTGGGTCATATGTTGCCTGAGGATCTCTGTGCTGATTGGCCATCATGCAAGCGTGCTTCAATGGAGTTCAGATTATTTAAGGACTTGTACCCAAACATGATTTTGTTTGCAGTTTGGATTTAAACCCTAAAGCAGTGCATATGATGTCTAAATCATCAGAAGTTATTCATCAGAAGTTTACCAAACCAAACATCTTGGAGTGAGCGGTTGGGTCACTTTATTTTCTACTGTTAGCATGCAAACACAGTGACGTCATCAGCAGTCTGAAGGAGGTTTCTCCTCTGCTCTCCTGCTGTGATCGAGTCTCACTTCAGTCTCCCTGCGGACTTCAGATGACGTCGCCGTCCAATCGGAGGTGACGTGCAGCCTGGGTCACATCACACTCTTCAGTCTCACCTGAATAAGAACTTGATTTCTCTTCTTTCATGAAGCTGAACCTGCAGAAAAGCCTCTGAGACCCGATGCTGAGGGGTCCTGATGTGGTTTTGTCGCTCCGAGCAGCTGTACAGAGCTTCAGGCGCGTCAGAGAAACTTTCTCAGAGCAGTTTTCAGTGTCTGCTCCAGCATCGCCTCCAACGCTGGTCTCTATAGTAACATGTATTAACGGATAAACGTCAAGACGCCGGAAAGTAGGTCACAGGCAAAGATGGCGTCCGCTGGAAGGCTAGCACGCTGCAGAGACAACGTTTTCAGTGTGTGTTTCAAAGATGAGAGGACGGCACACCTGAGGATACATGTTCCAAAAACATGATCGCACTTCAGCAAAGTTTGTTCCTCATCTTTCTTTTCTTTTCACTCTTCTTCTTCGGCCTTCATCACCTGTTCCCGGGCAGGAAGCAGGAAGTAAGTGTGTGTGTGTGTGTGTGTGTGTGTGTGTGTGTGTGTGGTGGGGGGTATTAGTTCACGTTGTTCCTCTCAGTGGTGGACCTTACAGACCTCTGTACAATCAACAGACGAGGATGAGTCAAAGTGTCCTCTGGCCAGCAGAGTGCGTCATTCGTACACATGACCGAGCACATGGACACACACCCACACAAACAAACAAACACACACATGTTTACACCAACATGTTATGTACATGGATGCAAAGAAGAAACCCTTGAATGTCAAAGTGCTGCTTTGTTCTCAGAGGATTCTTTGAGCTTCACTTGTTTTTTGGGATGTTTTTTGGAAAATGATTTTTGTTATTTGTGTTTTGTAGATCCTGACTCCCTCTTTTCTGTTTATCCTCCTTTATGATTATGTGCCCTGCCATTATGTGCCCCACCTGTGTCTCATTGTGCCACCCTATGTCTGCTCCCTCTTAGTGTTTTCATGACATCTGAAACCAAATTTTTCTGAATGTTTCGAGTTCACGGGTTGCGACTTATCTGATGGCGTTTTCAGAAATGGTGGCCCCCATGGAATCCAGTTTCACATAAATCCACTGTGTTGTTTTGTGACAGAGAAACAGTGACCACCTCATCAGCCTCTGGTTTGGACATCACCCCAGGAGACGCATGCTCACTTTTTGTCTTTGATTTATCTGACAACACTTCACTCTCCATTGTCTCAAGTGTCCACATTCACATTAAGGCCCATTTATGCTCAGTGTTAAATACAGATACAGACGGAACCTTCTGTGCGTGTTCTGTGTTGATTTCGTCCGTATTTCTGCATATTTCCATAACGCTTACGGATACGGACCAAACGGAGCAGTGCCACCTGAAACTGTGGGGGCAGTGTTGCTGTTACCACCTGATACGTAGCTCTCTTGAGACACAGTGAGAGGAAATAACAGTGGTGGAACTTTTTAAAGACAAAATTAACAAGTTGGTGAGGGACTTACTTCTCTGTTTTTGTCTTTTATGCAAGAGGTACATTAACAATGCCTCCTCCATATAATACCTGTCACCATGTTTGTTTTTGAATTTGTTGTTGTCATAAACTTTTGAGTCTGTGCAGATGGATCTCCAGACCGAGGAGTTACCTTGATTCCCATCCCAGTGATGATCCTCTCCTGGTTCATGTTGGGCTGTAAAACCTCAAACCTGTTGACTCCTGGTCTGGCTCTGCTCATTATGTTGGCTTGTTGTCGTAGTCAAGCTGGTTTGACCATAGCCTGTATAAAATATGGACGTAGTCTCCACAACGTCACCCGTCTGTTCCTGATTGGACAGGGCCATCTTGGATATGACGCAGGCTTTGAGTTTCCATTCTAACAGCTATAGGGCACCCGTCAGTCATGTGAGCTGAGCCTCTGATTGGACAAACCTGTGATCCTCATATCTAATAAACCCCTGAGTTAGAAAAAAATTCACTCACTGTACAGTGTGTGCCGATACTGAAATCAGCATTTCAGACCCAAGCTGTTTTTTGAACCAGGCTGTAAATATGTGTTTTACTGCCGTAAAAGGCAGTTTTTTGGCTTGATGTGTGCATGTCTTCAGGTCTTTCTGCAGCTCTTCCAGATGTTGCCCTATGGTTCTGACATGGTTTCTTTTGTTTTGAAGGTCACTATGTGTTTTGTGTAGTTTGCTCGATCTGCTCTTTGTAAAATGACACCTCACTGCTCCGACATCTGGCAAAAATAGGAGACTTGCATATCAGATCCAGAGGGCTCCTATTTTTGCCAGAGCTGGGACACAGTCAGAAAACAGCAGGGCAGATCTAGTGTGAATTGAAACATTGACCTGAACAGAGACCTATCAGATCCAGTGACGTGACAGAGCGGAGTCAAACTGGAGACGACTCTGTTGTATTTTGGTTGTAAGGGCATCATTCAGAGCTCATGGATCTGTGACGTGAAACAGGTTTCCCAATGGAAGCCTGTGAACATTGCTGGGTAAACAAACTGTAACTTGAGCATAAATATATAAAACATGTTTAATCAGCCTAAATCTGAAAGAGTGTGTTGATAAAATGTCAATTACTTCTTGATCAGTCGGTCATGTGGAACTGGATCTCCTGAAAATCAGGTGTTTTGTCTGTGAAGCGTCTTGGATTTGAGGAAGCTGATAAAACGTTCCTGAGGCCGTGAGGTGAGCTGAAAGATGTCATGGAGGTTGATTAAGTGACATCATTTCACTTCAGGGGGGCGGGGGGGATCTGAGATTCAGTCTCTTGGTTACCTCTGTCCTAGGTCAGATCCTGGCTCCACAGTTACAGTCGAGATTAAAATCCTGGATGTCTCAGCCCTCAGAGGTTTTCTTTATGGCGTCATCAGCATCAAAGGATCACACACGTCAGCTCAGTGACGCAAACATTTACATGCAGACAACATCCCTTGTATGTAATGATCTACACAAACCCCTGCTCACACACACACACACTCCTCACTGACCCCGTTCACACACGAGAACAAACGCTTCTAAACTCATGCCAACACGCTCATCACCCCGCTCTGAAATAAAACAAAGAAAGAACAGGAGACACGGAGACATCTGCAGGCGGTGACCTGGGTTAAGTCATGTTATGATGCGGCGAATGGACAGCCAGTCATCCAAGCAGCAGAGCGAGAGTGCGAGGATCTGCAGCCAAACAGCAAAACACCAACATATGGCGGCAACATCCCCATATGTCGCTGAGCGGTTTAAACGAGGTGAGAGCGTGAGAGGAGTAAACAAGCATCGCTCCGACACACGCACATGAAAGCAAAGAGTGTAAATAAGTGGGGCGATGGTAGCCCAGAGGTGAGGGAAGGGGTGTGTGTGTGTGTGTGTGTGTGTGTGTGTGTGTGTGTGTGTGTGTGAGGCAGGTAGAGGAGGAGAACACACACCACTGAGGTGCCCTTTAGCAGCACAGTGGACCTCAGAGGGAGCTGCAGCGTGGAGGGTCAGGAAGGATGAATATCAGCAAACTGTCGGACAAAATTCACTTTAAGATGATCAGGATCACAGCACGACAAGCTACATGTTGTTTTACAAGTCATCCACCAGAGGGCGCAGGCTGAGGAACACGTTCGCGTCACATATGGGATTCCCGACAGAACAAACAGACTTTGAGACTCTGTTTGGAGCTGAGGATAGCCTTCAGTTCAAGTGTAATACGCTTAGAGTTCATAAGGAACTCGTGCAACCTCACTCCAATAATTTATGAAACTCTAGAATTGTGAAAAATTTCATAATCTTGGACTAAAACTAAGGACATTAGAGTCAAAATTCACTGAAAACAGTTTGAATTGCAAGATTTAAGTCCTTTGAAAAGGACAGTGAGACGGTTCTTACTTAAATCTTAGAATTCTGAGAGAGGAAAAAAAAAACATAGACTGTATAATTAATGGATGTAGTCTCTGCGATGTCACTCGTCTGTTTCTGAAATGGACTTTTGAAGCAAAACGGCCGGTGCGGCCATATTGGAAATGAGGCAGGCTGTGAGTCTCCACAGTAACAACAATAGGACGCTCCACAGTCACGTGATCTGAGCTTTGCCTCTGATTGGACGAACTGGTGATCTTAATATTGTGGAAACTGCCAAATTAGAAAAAAATTCACTCCCTGTACAGTGCGTGCTGTTAGTGAAATTAACGATTCAGACAGGAGACATTCTTTGTACCAGGCTGTAAATAGGCTTATTTTGGCCATGAAAACAGCTTTTTTTGGCTTGGTGTGTTTGTGACTTCCGGTACTTCCGGAGCCAGCCTCAAGCGGACACTGGAGGAACAGCAGACTTTAGCATTTCCACATTGCCTCATATTTTCAGAGTGCTTGGCGTAGTCTCCGCAACATCACCAAAGACTGTAAAAAAAAAAAAAAAAAGGCGTCTTGTTCAGCTCAAACTGAGGTCACCACAAAAACTGCTCCCCCTGGTGGTTGGCTGCAGTATAGGTCAAAAACTTTGTCTCTCTATTCATTCCAGATGGGCTGTGGTCAAACTTTAATAAATTATTACACCTCTTAGAAATGTTTCTCACATCTGTATGCTGTGGTGATATTTAGATATTATTGGGCTGCATTGTGTTCAAGTCCTCTTTTTCTGAAAAGTTTCTTTTTCATTAGTTATTAGATGTTAGAAATGGGGTTTTACATCTTGTCTTATGATGATTGACAGCTGCTGATCAGGTGTAGGTTTTTTTTTTCTTCATGAATAATAAAATACACCAGGAAGGAGAGTTGAGAAGAGATTAGACTGTCAACAGAAAAAGGTAAATTATTTTTGTCACCCGCTTCCACTCAAATTTTGGCCCTTTAAGTCTCTACTGTGCAGACTCCTATGATGGAGTTATTATTTTGGCTTCAAAACTGTACAATGGTATAAGGCGGAGTGTCCATTCTATATACAGTCTCCGTGATGTCACCCGTCTGTTCCTGGTACAGTCAAATGAAGTCAATCATTGGACAGGGCCATCTTGGATATGATGCAAACTCGTAACTCGTAAGAAAATATTTCACTCGCTGTACAGTGTGTGCCTATAGCGAAATTAGTGTTTCAGACCCAAGCTGTTTTTTGAATTCTATGGGATGTTGCCCCTTGGAAAAAACTTTTAAATTTGAGATTTAGTCAGTTACATACAGTGGCCCTGAAAGCTCACAGCACTGCAACTTCAGAAGACACCTGCACAAAGACAAAACACAAAAAAATGAAGAAAACATCTTCATCAGTTTGAAAACACATGAGCAGCATTTAGAAAACACGCTGCAAAGACCACAACACTACAGAAGTGTTTCCAGGGGACACTTAAAGTGATGCACACATCTCAACACTCCTGTTGTTGGATTTTGAGTCACAGCCCTATTAAGGTTTTCTTCCTATCTGTGATGTTGGAAAATGAGATAAAAGTGCTTTTGATTTATTTTACCACTATGATCACATGATTTAAATATTAGCATATTGGCTAATAACAGATGTGTGTATCACTTTTAAGTGTCCTCTGGAAACTCTTCTGTTGTCTTGTGGTCTTTGCAGCGTGTTTTCTAAATGCTGCTCATGTGTTGTCAAATTGGTGAAGATGTTTTCTTAATTTGTTTGTGTTTTGCCTTTTTGTATGTCTTAAGTTGCAGTCGTGTGAGCTCTCAGGGCCACTGTAGATATCTCACTGTATCTTACTTATTCCTCAGAATTCAGCCTTTTTTTTCAGAAGAATATCAGAGCTCAAATTCATTGGAAAAAAAATCAGCATTGGGAGATTAAAATCTAAATTTAAGTAGAAATGTAAGAGCTCCAACCTTAAAGTCAGAATTTTCAAGACATTTAGTTCTGCAGTTGATCCCAGAATTCTGAGAAGACAATTTAATTCTGTCTTTATCTGAACATTTCTAATAAATCAGACTTTCCCTCAGAATCCAGAGATTAAAGTCTGAATTCTATGAAGTCAAGACTCTCAGTATTAGGTCAGAATTTTGAGATAAAAGTCCAAATTAAGAGAAAGGGTGTATTTCTCACATCTAATTCACTGAACAGCCAATATTCTTATTTAAATCCCAGAATTCAGTCGTTCTCAGAATTTTGAGGAAAAAAAGGAACTTTTTGAGATTTGGCAGAAATCTTACTTTATCTAAATTTTTCTTCAGAATTTGGGAGAAAAAAAATATTCAGTACAAGACAATAGTCAGATTTTCAGGAAAAAGTCAGGATTGTCCAGGTCACTGTTGTAAAATATATTTAATCTCAACGCAGCTTTTACCTGGTTAAACAAAGGATCATTACAAAATAAAATCCAACTTTAAGGAAAGAGCCAGAGCTCCAACCTTTCAGTCGGGATGTTAAAAAGATGTTTAGTGTGTGTAAATCTCAGAATTGTTCCGTCTTTATCTGACCAATTTTTAGAAATCAGACTTTTCCCTCAAAAATCAGTCTGAATTCTGGTCAGTCAAAATTCTCAGAGGAAGTTCTGATTTCTGAGATTTCAGTCTAGATTAAGAGAACATTCTAACTTTAACAGGAAAGTGAAAAACCCTGACCCTTTATTATCCCGTTATTAACCCTAGACCTTGAACCTAACCCTCTAACCCCATCCTCAGCCCAAACCCTTCCCATAAACTCAACTCCTGACCCAAAGACCCAAAGCATAACCCTGACCCCTTCATTACCCTCCTAAAGTCCTCCATACTGTTCAGTATTTATGTAAAGGTACATTTTACCTTCAGGAGCTGTCAGGTGACCTCTGAGCGGTAACTAGCGGATGAGGAACGACTGTGAAAAAAGCGATGAAAACAACCACGACACAAACGGCTCCTGCTAATGGCTCGCTCTGGGAACCTGGCAGCCTGTTCGCAGCAGCGCTCTGCCATTAAAGCTTCATTAAAGCTTTATTCTTCCACACACTTACACATAATGCACTCACACGTGGAGAAGGTGAGGAACAAAGCTCCGTGCTGCCTGCTCAACGCTCCCCGCGCTGCGTTCATGCTGTTGTGGTGACAGGTGCAGCTTTAATGGGGCTGGAGAGTCGAGTCCCTGAGGTTTGAGTCAGCACGGGGAGCAGGAGCAGGATTCCATAAGGACTTTTGTTTCATTTTACCTCTTTCTTTCAACAGGAAGTGTTCTTTTATAGTGATTTTTTCAGGCTTTTACTGTTTCTACTCAGAGAGGACGGGTCAGAGAATGGAGCAGGAAGCAGGAAGAGAAATGGGGCCGACACACGGGAAAAACACCCCCAGGTGTTTGAAGGCTGACCTCATGAGGTGAGATCTAACCTGTTGGCCATTTCAACACCTTTCAGGACAAACTCTCTTTCATCATGTATCAAACAACAAACCACAGACACCGAGGGTTCAGTTTTCTGAAAAGTAATTCTTTTATTAATATTTTACAATCCTTTATTCATGGTTATGTCATTATTTACTTTTTTCAGCGCCACTTTGTAAGTGTCATAATTCAAAGCTGTCTGAACGACAACAATAAAGAAACAAAATAAACAGAAACAAAGGAGAGGTTTGAAGAGTTTATACAACACTTCTGTTAGGAGGCAGAGAGAGAGAGTCACATATCGGCTCTTGGGTTGACGTCTCGTCTCGTCCTCTTGGCAAAAAAAAAAAAAAAGTAAACAAAAAGGTTAAAAGCGGGACTGTCAGTCGAGTGAACACGTGTCCTTCTGTCTGTCTGTTCGGCTTAAAAAAACAAAAACAAAAAAAAAAACAAAACACACCTCACACTCCTGATCAGCTCTCTTTGAATGCTTTCCCCGTCTCTGGAAATAAACACATAATATACAATCTCATGATGATTAATCAAACAAATAGAAAATATAAAGATGGTCTCTCTTCCAGGCGATGCTCCAAACATTGGAGGACATTATTGGCATCTTAAAAACAAACAAACAAACAAAACTCTTTGTGTGAAATGAGGAGGGACGCTGGAAGGTAGAGAGAGGGGGGTACAAATTTTGGTACAAATCGTTCTCGGAAGATTGTTGGGTTGTGCTGGCGGAAACATTTCCTCTTTAAAGGATCTGTGGAACACTTCCTGAGAAATAAAGGAAACATCTACCCGGCGCGAAGGAGGGAGAGGGAGAGGCCGGCTGAGAGAGGGAAACAGAAGAAGAAGAGAAGAAGCTGCTGTGTGTTCAGAGAGAAAGCTGGGTTTGTTGGTAGTAACACCTGGGCAGTGTGCATGTGTGTGTGTGTGTGAAGCCTTCAGTGTGTAAACACGCAGCAGAGCAGCACAGAGCTGGAGGACAGAGGAGGTGTGGGCAGCAGTGTTGCTGGTGTTGTTCAGTTTGTGCTCTCCAGCACAGAGAGGAGAAAAGGAGGAGGAGGAGGAGGAGGAGGAGGAAGGCTAACAAACGTCCGTCCAGCTGCTGGAAACATCCGACACCCACAACGCTCGCAGGGTTCACTGCTGGAGTTAAAGTTTAAAACGTTCACCCAGAACGAGAAGCAGCGAGCTCTGCGGTTTGCTTTTATGTGTCCGGTTTCTGATAGGAGAAGACTCTGAGGAGCTGAAGAGTGTTTGCAGCAATAAGAACGCTTTTAATTTCTCTTTACGCGCTCAGAAATCCACCTTTGGGCTGTAGCTTTGGGAACACGACCAAATCTACCTGCTGTGCTTCAGGCTCTAAATCATAATGGAGAAGCAAATATTGTAACTTCCAGCTCCATTTCTCTGCTTTTTTTATTTTGAACAAAAAAAAAAAAGAACAAATACAAGGATTACAGCTCATTTGGATAATGTCTCATTATACTTTTGGTCTTCTAGTGTTTCTAAAGATGCTGATGAACTCTTAAGTTTTGTTCTTTGCAGGTTTAATATTCATTAAAACGTGATATTTTATTGTGTGGCGACCTTCAGATGATGCTAACAGCTTAATGTGGATCAGGCTGATGGATTTCCTTTTATAGATGTCTAATCTAAAGAATAAAATTCAAATGAAACAGTGTGTGTGTGGTGTTTTATTTTGAAATGGAGCAGATGCTAGATGCTCTTCATACTTCCTGTCTTGGTTGATCCTCTCTGTTCAGCCTGTTCATGCTCAGATCAGATCCCTGATCGGGAATCTTTGATATTAAACATGTTTGATAATCAGTGATTCCTGCTCGGTCTGCCTCACACCGATTAACCAATGAGAGGAGCAGACTGCAAAGTGTCATCAGCCGGATGTTACAGCTCACGAGCACAGCAGCAGATGTCGACTACAAAAGAGGAGCAGTGTGTGGAATTACTGACACAAACTCTTTTCTTGTTTTTGGTTGATCGTTGAGTGTTCGGCCAGCTGTACACTGCAAAAACTGACACCTAAACGAGTGTTTGTTTCTAATTTAAGCCAAAATAGACAAAATATTCACCTGAAAAATGTCTTATTTCATGACATTTAAAGAGGAAAATGATGCCTAGTTAAAGTACTCCATGATTTCACTCTTGGTCAGTCAAAAAGCAGTGAAATATCGTTGCATTTGTTATTCTGTTGGAACACAGCAGTGGATGACCTCAGATTAAACTGTTTGTATATATGTTGTATTTATGTGTGTTGAGCTGTGTTTTAGTGGAGGCAGATGAAATATGTGACGACCATAAAGGAACAAGCTGTGATTTGGGTGAACTGACGGTTCAGGTGAATGTGAAACACTGAGCCAAAGCTTTTTAACTCATCATCTGGAATACGTTCTAATTTTAGCAGTGTGCTACCTTCTGCCCTGACAGAGTTTCCGAACTGTGATATAACACTGCCCACCAGGTAAAAAACAGTTACTACCAACACCTCAGCGGCTGCTCTGTCACCCTCCTCCACCGCGGCTGGATGGGAGTAGGCAGGTTGGGATATTTTTAGACCGCAGCGGCCGGTGGATTCACAAAATAACCACAAAAACACAACAGCTGCAGGACCTGTGAAGATGGTTAAGTGCTAGAGAGGCCTGCGGAGCCACCTACGACCAACATTCAGCCACATATAGCTGCTGGGGCTTGTGTTTGGTCTGGCGCAGTCAGGTTAGATTACAGCGGAGGCAGCTTCACGAGTCAGAGGAGCGGTTTGTTTGGAGCCCGACGAGCCCTTAGTGTCGCAGCAGCAGAGCAGGAAAAAAAAACCTGTATTAAGCTTTTAATTTGAAGAATAATTCATATTACAGACGCACAGAGCCAACTGAACCAAACCTCAGTCTGATTTCTGATGATCAACAACTTTAATCCTTAAATTTAAGGGATTCTGACCTAAACAGCCCCAAATAACTGATGTTTGTCTTTCAGTTAAATTAATATTCATAAAAATGAAAGTAAAAATAAAGTTCTGGCGCCATGAAAAACCTTATAACTCCTCTAAATTTAACACATAAGGATGATTTGGAGTCAAAACTGTCAGAAAAGTGTCCATTAATTTACTTCATTTATCTAAAGTCACTTATTTCATCGAGTTGTATTTAAGCTTCGAGAATCAACTCCGTCTGCCTCTATTACTGAGATTAAACACTTAAAGATTATCTCCACGATCAGAGAGAGTTTTCAAACACAAGTCAAGTATTTATTCCTAAACCAAGGGTTCACTGCAGCTCAAAACAAAAGTCCAAGTCGTTCAAGTCGTAATGTTTCAAAACTGAAGTCCTGACATCACTAAAATAAAGTAAAATGCTGCAAGGACAAGCGGTAATGTCAGGATGTTAGCGGAATAAAGCCGAATTATCATGATTAAATAAAGCTGTGATGTCAAGAGATTAAAGTCGTGTACAGTACCAAAATAAAGGTGAAAAGTTACAAAATAACAAAGACGTAATGCTATCAGAAAAAAAAAAGTTGTGACATCACTATGATAGAGTTATGATGTCACAAGGATAATGTAATTATGTTGGCACAATAAAGCAAAAAAGTTTCAAGAATAAAGTCACGTCACAAAAAAAAAAAAAAAAAAAAAAAAAAAAAGGATAAAGTGTAACGTTACAAAGAATAAAGTCATGAAATATAAAGTATAATATTAGCAAACTGAAGTCAAAGAGTGTTTAGCATGAAGTTCAAATTAAGTTGTTACAAAAATAAAAATTTAGGTTTCACAGGAACAAAGCTACGATGTTAGCATCACAAAGCCGAAATGTAACATGATTTAAGTTGTAATGTTTAGAGTATCAACTCGTATTGTTACCGATGAAGGTTGGACTACTACAGTTTAATATGTTTGAAAACGGAGCAAAATAAAAGAGTTACCAGATTAAACGTCCCGGTGTTTGGAACAAACCGAAGAACCTTAGCTTGGACCTTACGAGTCTTGATTTTGCTAACGTTTAGTTTACAGACTGATCTGGAGCCTAGAATAGAGAATAGAATGTTCTTCATTAAATTTATCTAACACATTTTTATCTAAACTTTTATGATGCTCTCATATTTTTTCCCCAAATTTAGAAAACTAAGTTTCAGGTGTCATTCTGTTCCTGCCCTGCTGCTGCATCTCTGCTCCTCTTGATGACGAAAGACAGAAGCTGAAGCTGTGTGACTGCACAGGTGAAGAGTGTGTGTGTGAGAAAGAGAGAAAGGGGACAGAGCCTGTACTGAATGATTAACCCATACTCTTTGGTTTATAATGGGCTACATAAGCAAAAGTGTTTAAAGCCAACACAAGAGGAGAACATGGAGGGGAAAGCTCATGATGGTCTGAGTGGTTTCTGTGTCTTATCTGCCAAAGTCTCGGCGTAAAGAGAGATCAGGTTTAGGAGCTGATGGTGGATGAGTGGAGAGGAGGAGGAAGAGGAGGAGGAGGGTTTAAAGGGATGGAGGGATTTCAAAGTGTCCATGTGAACCCGCCTGCCTCCCTCCATCCCGAACATCTCCTTTCCTCCGGGAGCGTAGATCGAGTCCAGGAATGTCAGCAGGTGGACCACTTCTTCATTGGTTTGCTCTCCATCGCTCCTCAGCTGTCTGCTGTGTGTGTGTGTATCTGTCTTTGTGTGTCTGCTTTGTCTTTTTGGCTGCAGGTCACTGGAGGTCTCGGTCTTCGAGGTACCGGTACTCGAACGTAAAGCCTTCCTTCTTGCGTTGGCCCCATTTCTCATAGTCAAAGTAAATGTATGTTCCCTGAAAGAGAGAGAGGGAGAGACAGAAAACCTTATTTAGAGAGTTAATTCAGACAGACACTACAGCCTTTAAAAACACTAAGAGTAAAGTAAAGATGTTTCTTTTTTTTTTTGTACCTGCTCGAACTCATCAGTGATGGTTTTGGGTTCTTCATGTCGCTGAAACCACATCATGTACTTTGTGTGGAACCTCCAGGACTGCTTCTTCAGGGCTTTGGCTGCCAGATACTGGGCCTTAGTGCCCTGCAGAGAAGATACACGAGATGTCTCGTTATTTTGTTTTGAAGCCTTTGATTTATTCTGAGAAACTGGATCTTGGTCACATCTCACCTCCAGGTAGTAAAAGATGAAGAAGAGGGTTTCGGTGGAAAGCCTCTGGTAGAACTCTACAGTGTCGGAGTGAGGCGGGGGCACCTGGTGGTGGAAAGGCAGGGTGGGGCACGGGTTCCTCATCAGGTACTGCCTGTGGGACCGACACGACAGAGGCAGTTTATGGGAGGGCGAAATACTCCTTTATGTATAACTGAACTTTAATGTGCACTGAATCTCCCTCCATCAGTCGAATCAAACACTGATTTTCAGTCTGATGCCAGAAACATGTTTCCCAAAAGGGTTCAATTTAAAATCTGTTCCATTTAAAGTTTCAGGATTTGATGTTTTGCCTTTGAGTGTTTTTCTGTTAAACATGAGGTTGAAATATTTTGCAGATGGTCACATTCTGTTTCTATTCCCACTTTTTGGAGCTTGGATTTTAGTCACACCAATCAGCTATAACACAGTGAGCACCAGCCTAAAGGAGAAACAAAATGGGCAAACAAAACCCCAAAACTATCAGGGTCAGAATCATCAGCCCCCTGAAGAAGCACAAACCTCTGCTGTGCTTTACACTCACCGGCCCCTTTATTATCACACCGGTCCAACTGCTCGTTAACACAAATTTCTAATCAGCCAGTCACATGACAGCAACTCAATGCATTCAGGCATGTAGACATGGTCAAGACGATCTGCTGCAGTTCAAACTGAGCATCAGAATGGGGAAGAAAGGTGATTAAAGTGATTTTGAACATGGCATGGTTGTTGGTGCCAGACAGGCTGGTCTGAGTGTTTCAGAAACTGCTGATCTACTGGGATTTTCACCCACAACCATCTCTAGGGTTTACAGAGAATGGTCTGAAAAAGAGAAAATATCCAGTGAGCGGCAATTCTGTGGGTGAAAATGCCTTGTTGTTGCCAGAGGTCAGAGGAGAATGGACAGACTGGTTTGAGCTGATAGAAAGGCAACAGTAACTCAAATAACCACTCGTTACAACCGAGGTCTGCAGAAGAGCATCTCTGAACGCACAACATGTCAAACCTTGAGGCAGATGGGCTACAGCAGCAGAAGACCACACCGGGTACCACTCCTGTCAGCTAAGAACAGGAAACTGAGGCTACAATTCACACGGGCTCACCAAAATTGGACAATGAGGATTGGAAAAATGTTGTCTGGTCTGATGAGTCTCGATTTCTGTTGTGACATTCGGATGGTAGGGTCAGAATTTGGCGTCAACAACATGAAAGCATGGATCCATCCTGCCTTGTATCAATGGTTCAGGCTGCTGGTGGTGGTGTGATGGTGTGGGGGATATTTTCTTGGCGCACTTTGGGCCCCTTAGTACCAATTGAGCATTGTTTCAACGCCACAGCCTACCTGAGTATTGTTGCTGACCATATCCATCCCTTTATGACCACAGTGTACCATCTTCTGATGGCTACTTCCAGCAGGATAACGCTCCATGTCATAAAGCTGGAATCATCTCAGACTGGTTTCTTGAACATGACAATGAGTTCACTGGACTCAAATGGCCTCCACAGTCACCAGATCTCAATCCAATAGAGCACCTTTGGGATGTGGTGGAACGGGAGATCCACATCATGGATGAGCAGCCGACAAATCTGCAGCAACTGTGTGATGCTATCATGTCTTCCAACATAAAAATGAGCCGAAACATACATGGCTCCTGGTGAAGAACTAGATCCAGAAAACCAAAGTGAACCTTATTGACTGGCCTGCACAAAGCCCTGAATTGAATCCCATTGAAAACCTGTAAGGGGGGCTGAACTGAAGTCCAGGGTCCATACCAGAAGAGCATCAAATCTGGAGGAGCCTAAAAGATTTGTCAAAGAAGAAGAATGGTCTGGGATTCTTTAGGAGACGAGTCAGAGACATCTTGAGCGAGGTACACACATAAGTATTTTTTAAATCTGAAGAGATGTTTTATCTGTTAGAGACTCCAAACGAGATCTAGAAAGGAACAGAACAGAACAACCAGCTAACACCAAACGCAACATGGAAGAGGACATAGAAGAGGGAATCATGGTGGTCTTGGGACTAATTTTAACGGAAAATTCCTGAAACAAAAAAAAAGGCCTGATTTGTTTACATCTGCTGCCTTGTTCCTCACTCAGCTTGCCTCCTGATTGGCTGGATGCCATTCTATGTCACAACTCACGGATTCATGAGTTGGCAGTCGTCGGTTTTTTCCCTATACACATGAAGATTTTTAGTCCAAAGTTTAATATTTAAGATGGTCAGTCTGACCCATTTCAAAGCCGATTATCAGGACAAACTGACCCTTAACACACCTCAGACCAGAGGATAATCTGATAGAAAATTCTGATAAGACAGAAGATATCAGGTGTTTGCCGTCCTTGGTCGGGAAGGAAGAAAGTTGGGACAAAACCAGTCAGATAATCATTATGTGTGTGTACCACTTTACAAACTCACGCAAACGACTTCACGCTGTTATCAGCAGAACGGACAGACAGCTGATTGTTAGCATCAAAGCAGCCGTTGAGTCTGAGCTCAACTTTACCTTGTCATTTTTGGGGACATTTTGGAGAGAAGCTTCTCTTTGAAGCTGTCTGATGCTCCTTTCTGTTTCAGTAACTCTCTCTAATTGACGTTTGCTGCACTGAGAGATTTCATCTTGTTTCAGCAAACAGCGCTTATAAACCTACTTAAATTCACCATTTACTTATTTGTCTGTGAAAATTAGTGCAAACCTTCAAAGAGGCTTCAAAAATAAGAGCACACAGGCGTCTTTTGTTTGGTGGTTGAATTTCCAGCGTTTGTTCTTCTGATGCTGAAGATTTCAACGCGCCTGTACCAGATTCTGCAGCTTTCATTTCTGATCCGACTTAAATCAAAAACCAACAAAACAAATCGGCTGCAGAACACAGAGATTTAATACAAGCACAGTTCATTGCCTTTAAAATGATGTCACTGTGTTTGATTTGTGATTAGTGTTTTTAAAACGCACACTGAACACACACACTGAACACACACACACACACACACACACACACACACACACACACACACACACACACACACACACACACACACACACACACACACACACACACACACACACACACACACACACACACAGATCAGGCACAATTAGAGAGCAGATTATGCTGGCGCTGTATCTGCCGTGCTGTCAGCCCACACAGGTACAATTGACATTTAAATCCAAACACTCAAACCCTCTTCAAGCTCAGTACCTGTTGTGTTTTACAGTAAGAAGAGGAGACACACACACACACACACACACACACAGGAGCATGTTCACAGACTCACACATGAAGCTCTGAGGTGCTATAAATCTTTCCACTTTTAAAATAAGAGAACTGATGATAAATATCACAAGAAAAACAACCTACAGTGTGTTTCAGTGAGCTTCCTTTATTGGTAAAGAGCCTGAGTCCATCGTTTTTTAATGTTTTTAGGAGATAAAAAGTCGTGATTATGATGAATAACAATCTTTTTGGACAACGATTGGCATCACAGGAGTGTAAAAAGCAGCAACAACATGTGTCTTTGTTCTGAAGGTTAACACCTGATGGAGTTATAATAACGGTTTTAAGCACACTCAGGGTGATATTTCTGTTAACAGCCACAAAAAGTGACCTGTGTGTGTTTACATGAGGAGAGTGTGAGTCAGACACTTTAACCCAAGAGGAGTGTTTATCCGTCTCTAACTATCTGTTAGTGGGACGAGCGGAGTATTTATGGGTGCTCGCTGACCTCTCTGTCGCTGTGAAGGAAAAAGGAAGTTTGTCACATGTCTAAAAATAGAGGATTTGGTTTGGAAAGGACATCTGGACTGAGTGAGTATCAGAGTGAGCTTTATCTGGGATCAAGGAGTTAAATCCGTCCTAATGGATCAGTTAATATGATGCAAATAGATCTCTGAGCAGGTCTTTATCACACCTGAGAGATAATTCATTTTTAGATGCACCAAAGACTCTGTTACTTCAGAGGAAGCAGTGACTTGGTTCTGGATCTGTAAACTCAGTATTTAAAGAGGAGCCAAGCTTTAGAGACAAAAAGAAATCAAAACACCTTAAATGCTCAATCAGGGCCATTAGCTTGTTGTAACTCCAAAAATAAAGTTAAATTTCTGTCTTTATTTAAACTCTAAATCTGATAATAACCATACTGAACTACTCAAAATGCATATTGGTCTTTCTCAGACAACTTTCTTCCATTTTTTACAGGGTTCCTGAGCTGACGATGGTTTCATTTTTCTCAGTCCTGTTACCAAAACTCATGTGAGGTCTTAAAAGCCTGTTTCAAAGTCTGTCAGCTTATTTCCAGCTGCTTTTCTGCAGCACTTTGTGGGATCTTGGTTCACTGTAAGAATTATAATCACATTGTCAAACTGATCTGAAATCTCAACAATTTAAGGAATTAAAACTGTAAAAATCAGCATTAGGTTAACCAATATTCAGAATAATAAGTCATCTGACAAGAGGACTCTACTGGCTCCTGGTCCTCAGTCCTGTTCCTCCTCATCTGAGTAACAGGACTGAAAGTAACAGTAATAAGTTTTTACCAGAGAATTCAAAAATACATTAAATATAGCCACATGGTTTTTGTGTTAACAGCATGTTGACAACCAGCTCATTACAGTGAGTCTTAAAAAATATATTAAAAAAATAAACAAACAATATGGAGTTAAATTAGTGAACTCGAGAAGAAAAAATTAAATCTTGAACAATATATTTTTTTTAACTTGAAAGATTATTATTATTTTTGCGCCTCAAGGATATTTTCATTTGAGTAAAAATAAATTTTTGTGTATTTGTGAAGCAAGATGTTTTTGTTGGAGAGACATTTTTTTTCATTAATCAAACTAAATACATTAGTTGTGAAGTATGTTTTGCTTTTGCAAATCACACTAAGTTTGTTTGTGAATCACTGGCCACAAATAAAACACAGATTTTGTGTTTGTGAGGTTTTGGCACTAATTTAACGCCATAAAATAACATCAAAAAATTAATTTCAGTATCAGGACTGAGCTGAGATTTGACCCCCTCGGTCAGAGTGTAATTATCATTGAATGTACAGAAAAATAAATGAGCAGAGTCACTTTGGCCTTCCCATGGCCTGCAGAGGATCTGAATGATGCTACTTCCTGTGGATCATGTGACTTGTGGAATATTCCACACATTTCAGAGGGGGTGTGTGTTAGGGTAACAGGACTGAGTAAAAACCCAGTGACACCACTGAAGTCTAAATTTAAACTAAATATTCTTTCTTTCTTTTTTTTTTTTAAAGAAAATAAACTTAAAGTAAAGTTGGGAGAAGAAGCAACACAAAAATGTCAAAAATATCACATTTCTGAACAATTTAAATTAATATATTTCATGGTAAAGTCTAATTCTAGGAAGTGGGGGTAGACAAATAGTATTTTTTTCCAGTGTTTAAGGTCCTTTAAAGTTATATTTAATTTATTTTTATCAAAGAGGCTATCAGATCAATGTGCAGGGCACTTCAAACAAAAATGTATTTTACATTCAATTTCATTGCATTTATACATTTTATATCATGCACAATGGCACTGATTTGGTGGAGTGACCCTCAACTTAAAGCAGGAAAACAGGTTTTCTTCTTGTCAAGTGAACATGCTAAAGTTCACTCACTTTTTATAAAACTAGAGTCAGAAGTTGTGATGGATGCAGCTACAACAGAAGGTTTAAAGAAATATAACCGTTTCTCACTTACTTCAAATTATCCCTGATTCTCCTGCAGCCTCATCTGTGACAGAACCGTTTAACATCCTGATATTCGAATTTGAGACGCTTCAAAGTCTGATTTTAAAGCTAGCTGAGGGTTACCTAAAGGTGTGTGTGTGTGCGTGTGTGTGTGTGGTGCGAAATAGAAAAAGAAAAAGCAAACAAACATTTCACTACACCTGATCCTCTCCGAGTCTGACGGATGAGGCATGTGCGTCCACGCCGACTCCTCCATGGCCTGTTGGTAGACCTGGTCTTTGGACAGGGGGACCGGCCCCAGAGGACAGACCCCCAACGACGGGGGGATGCTGACCTCTGATAGAGAGGGCTGAGGCGCTGACGGGGGGCCTGAAGGGGCCGTGGTGCTGCTGGGGAAGATGTCTGAGGAGAGAGGGTGATGTGGGGGAGTGATGGAGAGGAAGGGGGAGGGATGGAGGACAAAGAGAGAGAAGTTGAGTCAGGGCTGATCGTATCATCAGCAGTTTTTGTTCAGAGGAGGCAGAGTGGGAGGTGAGATGACATTTTGTTCCATTAAACTCCAGCTTTTCTATTTCTGCTCGGAGACAACCCTCCATTTCTTTTGTTACGTTTGTGTGTGTCAGTGCCCGCAGGTGTGTGTGTGTGTGTGTGTGTGTGTGTGTGTGTGTGTGTGTGTTACCTGTGGTGAGGTGCAGGGAGGGCACGTCTCCCTCCATCCCTGAGCTGAGTGCTGCTCGCTCGGCCATGGACTTCAGGCTGCTCAGAGGCTCCTGAGGCTGATGAGGACAGACAAAGAGGCTCATGGGAAAACAGATCCTGCCTGACATCTTGAACCTTTTTTATTCCGCAGAAATCATCACAAGAATCTCTTTCTGCAACAGTTTGTCCCTCTCGCTCCTCTCATTTTCGAACTTCTGGAAGCTGATGAACATTTCAGACTCAGGTGACAAGAAGGTGATGTTTTCATCATCCAGCTGGAAACTAAAACAACCTGCTGTCACACGTCTTGATCTTATGTTGTCTTTCAAAGGTGTAGACCCCAAATAAATGACTAACGCCCTTCTTCACGTGTATTCAAGGGAAAAAATATTCATCTTTATACTTGGACTGATGTGGTTTTTGTCTTCCCATCGGACGTGCTGATGGATGAGATCACCTGTCTGTACCTTTATATGAACCAGTTTCTCACTGTGTGTCTACTCGCTCTCACCTTGATGCTGTCTGAGGACTGAGAGTAGGACAGCGGGCCGTTCAGCAGGCTGCCTCCGCTCACCGTCTTGGCTTCGCTATAGAAAGCTGGAGACGGAGAGCTGGACGACAAACTCAAAGAGGCGAGTAAACCAGGAAGAGTGTCCTTACTGGAGTGAGGAGGAGGAGGAGAGAAGATAAAGAAGAAGGCCACAGAGATTAAAGTTCAACATGAAGACGAAGATGTTCATGCTTACAGGGATATTTAGACCTAAAAGCTTCAAACCAGTTTGAAATGATCCACTTTAATGTGGGGGGAAAAAAAAATTCAGTCAAAAAAAAAAAGTTTTTTATTATTCTAATCTGATTTCATAAAGTCTAACACAAGTTCAGATGATGAAACACATGGTGTTCACACTCACGGCTGATTGGCTGTCGAGGTCAAAGACGAGGATTGGCTGCTTTGTGATTGGCTGGCACTGTTGAGGGCGGAGTCTGTTGTGATGTCTGCTACCACAGCACTGTAACCTGTCACAGACACAAGAAACAAAGCGATTGATCACCGAACAAAGATACTAACATCAACTCAGGTAGCTGCTGTAACCTGACATATAATTATAAATAAAAACTGAGACTTTCTTCCTGGGAAAAGGTGCATATGGCGGTCAAATTTCCCAGAAATCTTGGTTAATGGCTATGAGAAGAGCGTCTGAAGATACGACACAATCAGGACCGGTGGTATGAATCACGGCCTGGTGATTTGTCTTTTTTCCTCCAGAAAAAGGAATTAAAATGAGCGACAATAACAGAGTTTCTATGTGACGCAGAATGTTTGAGCAGGGAGCTAAATTTCTGTTCATCGAGCTGGACAGCCAAAGAGAGAGGCAGCGGTAGCTTTGAGAGCTATCTGGATTAAAACCCTTGTAGGAGGATGTCAATAAGACTAGGGATGGGTACTGATAAGATTTTACTGATACTGATGCTGTTATCGATCTGATTATTTATCCATTCTCTTATCAAATCCTCCTGCCAATTTTCCGTGCAAGAAAAGTCGGCTTTAATGGTACCTGGATATCTCAGGATGTAAATAAAAGTTCGTAAAAATCTCTCATCGCGTGATGTGGATGTTTCGTTTTGTCGTATGTTATTGCCTGAAGTAGGCCATCTAGTGTCTGGATGTGGTTACAGCACAGAGTGTGTGAATGAGGGGTTAGAGTTTTCAGTATTAATTACAAAGAGTAACTGTGATACGTCTGTGATGAAAGTTAAAATTCTGTTTTAAAACTGAAGTTATATCGATGTATGCTAACCGCTAGCATATCACTGCAATTTCCTTTATACATTAGCATCAAGCTAGCGCAATGTTTTCTCTATTGCTTTTGGTCCATTAGGAGATGTATAACATGTTGAATGTATTGAATATGAATCTCTCATCAGAGAGTCATGATCATTTCTCTATGTTCAGTTTAACAGTGTCTTAAATAATAATTAAAAAGAGTTTTCCTGGGAAACTGTTTTTCATCTGCTAAGCTAAGATAGCTCAGGCAGAATAGTCCATGTAAGGTCTGGCTGCTGTGGCGTGATGTAAAGAAACCAAAATGGAATCGTTAAGCATAAAGGCTAATGATGTCAATGGATTCAACCGATTCAAATTGATTCATAACAGGAACCATTATCGATACCCGTCCCTGAATAAGACAAAGACAAAGTTGGTGATGTGTAAACTGGAACACAAAGGAGAACAAATCTGTGTGAAGACTGCAGAAAATAAAAAGGGGTGTGGCTAAGGAAGAGTTGTGTTCTTTGTGGATTTTTAAGATTGAATTCTAAAAGTTTAAACTTGTTTTTGCCTGAAGAACATTTTTAGGCTTTTCCAAAGAGGCTGCGACACACTGGAGCGTTCTTCCTCTGTCAGATACTCACTGCTGCTCCCGTTCTGCTTCTGTTGGCTCGGCGGCCTGATGGAGAGTGACGAGTTCCCCCCCACCACGCCGCTCCCTACTGATCCTGAGCTGCCTCCGTTACTCCCGATGACTCCCACTCCACTCCCGGGCGCTAAACCTCCAACAGGGCTCAGTGAGACCAGAGACGACACCTGGACCCCCGTCTGACCTGAGCCCAAACCGAGCATCCCAGAGCCGATGCTGTTCAACCCGGGCGCCGCTCCAAGCAGACCTCCAGTGGAGGACGTCGGCCCGCCGACGGTGATGCTTCCACTGCCGATGGAGCCCAGCCCACTGTTGGTCGTGGTGGTGCTGACCCCGCCTAAAGAGCCAGGGAGGCCTGAGCTGAGGGTCCCTACAGCGGCTGCCTGAGCGTATGGCGCTGGCGTGGAGCTGGACAGGAGGCTCGCCATGTTGCTCAGGGACGCCGGCATCCCTGATAGGCCGAGACCTGCGGACATGGGGCTGGTTGTGATGGGGCCTGACAGGCCTCCTTTTCCCAAAGAGAGACCTAAACTGAGGCCAAGACTGTTAGAGGTCTGCGGGGGTCCTGACAGAGTGGGGGGCAGGGAGGATGACGAGAGGAGCCCCTGTGTGCTGACATTTGGCGGAGAGGAGGCGGAGGAGGCGGGGTAGCTGTTGGTGGGGATGGGGAGCGGAGCGGAGGAGGAGGAGTTGAGGGAGATTTTGGCCTGCTGCTGCTGCTGCTGTGCTGACGGGTGAGGCGGCTGCTGGGTGGCGTTGCTGTAGCTGCCGGCAGAGACGTGGGAGAGGAGACCTCCAGAGTTCAGGAGGTGACTGCTGCCCCCAGAGCCGCTGCTTCCTCCCACCGCCATGGTCGCCATTGAGACCAGGGAGGATGAGGTCAGTCCCGAGACAGAGGAGGAAGAAGAAGAGGAGGAAGAGGAGGATGAAGAGGAGGAAGAGGAAGACGATAACGAGGAGGAGGGGTTTCCATTCTTCACAGGTGACTGAAAAAGAAAGAGGAAGACGTTAATGTGGAGAACAGGCTGTGCTTGAACTGACACAGGGGGAAATTTTCAAGGTCATACAGCAAAAACTGAAATCTAAACAGGTGTTCAGTCCAGAAAAATGTCTTATTTCAAGACCGAAATGACGCCTGACGTGTTTGCAGAGAGTAAAAAATCATGATTTGGAGTAGGATGTGACGGCCTGACTGAGTTCAGAGACACATTTAAAACTTTAGAGTCTTTTGCCTTCGTATATTTGGAGCTGCTGAGGTCCATTTTGAACTTTAGATGTGTTTCCTGAATCTTTATTCCTCAGTGAGGCTTTTGTTTTTAGTTTAAGTAGGTTTTTGGTCCAAATAGTGTTGACCTGTCATGTAGAAAAAAAAGATTTGGACAGCAAAAACAGGCCTAACCCTGTCTGCTGAAACAACATCCTGGAAATCTAATAACATCTTTTTGAACAGTCTCCAAACAGTCTGCTCTGAGTCAAATATCTCATCTTTAGAGAGCAAAGCTTGAAACTGTGTCACTAAACCAATGAGAGGACAGATTCCCGGACTTCCTGGAATGCATCAATCCAATAAACGAGCATTTTAAAGGTCTTCATCTCTCGAGGACAGACTTACAGAGTTTGCACGTCTGCTTTTTACAAATCTGTATCATGTTTCATGATGTTATTTCAACAAACCTAAAACCTGTAAGCTGTGAAAAAATCACACAAAGTAAGACCCTTGTTCAGGTTCTTAGTGCTGAAAAAAGTCAGGGTGAAGCTTCTGTGTAGCTTAGTTTTAACAGAAGAGTTTATTTCACTTTAGGTCATGAACACACAGTAGCTTCTTAAGTTTTCAGTTGACCAGAAATTAAGAGAAGCTGAAAGAAGCAAAAAATAAAACTAAATAAATAATAATAAAAAATAAATAAAAACAGCAGATACCAAAAAAGTGCCCATGGGTTACGATAAAAATAACTTGTTTAGTTTCTTTAACTGTGAGGACTTTCTTAGTGATCTTGAAAAAGTCTCTCTTCTAGATATCTGCCTGATCCTAATACACAATTTAAAATGAGATTTTCAGCACCAGTATAGATTATTTATATATGATATTTCTCAGCTTCCTGATTGGCTCAGACAGGACTGGATAGATTAACGGTATGCTGAAGTCTCTATAACAACATAAACGCTGCCTGTCGGTGGTGACAAAACTGTAGAGTCTTTTGGGAGCCCGCCAAAGAAGAGGTGGGCTGATCATCTGGTGTATATATTAAATGCATCTTCTCTGAGTGCAGAGGTGGAGCGACAGATGAACATTTTGTTGAAAAGCAGTCAGCAGATTCAGCAGCACAAGCACAACACAGTAAGTCCACCATTGTTGCTGTTGTTGCCCAGTTCGCTCATGGCAATTAAAAGTTCTCACAACAAAAGTGGAATGCGCAAAGCGGAGCGTAAACGTCAGCATTTCCACTGAAAAGTCTGGTTTGGTGTTCATACGGTGACGGAGCCTGCAGCATATCAGAAAAATTACACTCTGGAGGGCGTCTCAAAAAAGCTGTGATTTCGGTCAGCTGAAATGCTGTTTCTGTGTAAACAAGAGGCCGAAACGCAACGATACTTTTGTGTTTCACCCTTAAATAGTTGTCATGTAAACGGCACATAAATATAGCCGACAACTAAACTACGCTACAAAGTCACATTTCTAACAGCAGCGCTGTGTAGCTGTTGATAAATACCTTACCTCATCACGTTGTATCAGTAAAAAGTTTTCTTGAACAAAGAAAAGTAGTGTTAAAAAGAAGATCTGATCTCCATTTATTTCCAAAACAAACACACGCCTTGTTTAGAGTCATGTCATCACGACAGTGTGTGAATGATTCCAGCCAAAAGGTGTCGCTGTGATCCACTTCAAACAGAGAGTCCTCACAGATCCTTTAAATCATGCACCTTGTTTTTCAGTTTCTTGGAAGAAGACATTTTTCTGGACTACTTGGGTGAATTTGACTCATATTAACTCAAATAAGATCATTTCTACTAAAAAAAAGAAAACACTTCTTTAGGTATCAGTTTTTTTCTTTACTTTCATAAACTATCAGTCAAAGTAACAGAGAGGTTCGCTGAACCTCAGTGTTTTACGACTCACTTGGCTAACTTCACTGTCTGTCGATCGCCCCCGTTTCTTGTCATCTTCTGAGTTCTCCTGAAAAACATCAAAAAAGTACAAACATGAGGCCAGAGAAGAACACACAGCTAATGTAAAACAAAAAGACTCAGGAGAATCAAAAGAAGCCCGCTGGAAGCCAGCTCTGTTTGAGCTTATTTCTGACGTTGAGCTTTAATGACGGCTGCACTCAAACTCTCTGCTCCTCTCATGCAGAATCATTTTCATGAACTTTCCTCAGATTATTAAAAGTTAAACGATCCCATTTCCCATGAATCACCACGCCGTACATCTTCCTGCTTTACGTTCCCTTTCATGCTGAAGTCAAACTCCATCTCATCAGCCTCAAACAATACCCCACCCACCATTCAGACACATGGAACCTATAATAACTCGCTGCAAACTGAGCGTGGGCAGAGGGAGAAAGAGCCCATGGCACCATGACAGTGGAGCAGAACAATGGGAGCAGATAGCAGGGCAATTATCCTTCACTAATGTGTGACACATGAACCTGGAGTTAATGCAACACTGGGGTTAAAAATCAGGAAGGAAAATCACAACTTTGGCGATAAAACTTCAACGCTGACTTTAAAAAAGCTGATTGATTGTTTTTGTGGGAAAGCAACAGGCTGTCTTTTCATTCATGTGAGCTGTACCGTAGTGCAAGTTGCAGGTGAGGGAGGAATGGGTGAGGACGAGGTGGTGGATGTCGGTGTGCTGCTGGAGTGCTGGAAGATCTCATCCTCCAAGTGCGAGTGTCCCGGTGGGGAGGTGGCGACCAGCGTCTGAGCTGCAGGGGCAGAGACGTGGAGAGAGGAGAGATCAGTCATCAAATAATCATCACTTTCTGGCAAAGTCTGTCTGGAATTAAAGCATTTAACAGTACGTGTCTAATTACTCAGAAATCACTTCCTGAACTTACGGATGTCTTCGAGGTCCAGATCGTCGTAAAGAAACTCATTCTCCTCAAAGTCTGGATCCTGCGACGAGTCGAGATAATACTCCACATCGTCCTTTAGGAAGAAAGATCAAAGAAGACAGAGGACTGATTCCTTTAGTGATTTAAAACACACATTCAAGAACATCACCGTATTTTCTGGGTTATTTCCATTTCCTGCAAATCTGTATTTTTGTTTTATTTGCAAGTATTTTCCTTTTTTACAGCACTACAACTTTTAATAAACAAAGTGTAACAGATAAATAAATCCTGATGTATGATGGACTGGATTTCATGAGAATTTTAAGGGAATCCTAAAACTTTTTTGACCCGTTATTCATCTTCAAATCAACACTCTTACTCGCAACTAAAGCCTGGTTTGTACAAGGCGGGTGTTTTTCCTCCCTCTGTTAAAAACAAAATCAACGCAGAATCGGCTAAAAATGTCTGCAGAAGCATGCCGGACCAGCAGGGGGAAACGTTGAGCAATCAGGGCTTCAAGTTGAACACTACAGAAGAACATGGAGCGTCTTTTCATTCAGAAAAACTCTCAGGATGAAAATAAAACAATCAGAACTCATGTTGGATCTGAAGCTGCAGGACTAAGAAATAAGAGCATCCCTTAACCCAGGGGTCTCAAACTCACGGCCCGTGGGCCAATTGCGGCCCCAAAAACAATATTTTGATGCCCCCTGCCTGAAATCAAAGCTTTGTGTTTGTGCAGCCCGCGTGTTGTTTCTTACATGCATCTGGGGGTTTTATATTTTTTAACACTTGTGGGCTACCGTAGCTCAGGCCTGTGACAACAACATGAATAACACGTTTGTGTCACTGAGTGGAGGGAAAATATATCCTGTCACCTCGTGCTATACGGTGTTTGGATCCTGTGCCTTTTTGTCAGCACCTATCTGTGTGAAAAGCTCTTCTCCACAATGAACTTTAATAAGTCAAAGTTCAGGTCCAAACTTAAAGATTAGCATCTTAAAGCCATACTGAGGGTCTCAGCTGCTTCATCCTTAAAGCCAAATGTTCTGAAGAACACTACCTACCTACTACAGACACTACCTCATGTGGCCCCTTGGTAAGTTGAGTTTGAGACCCCTGCCTTAACCCATTCATAAAAATAACGTGAGGGCGGGAATTAACTCAAGACACTCGTTTCATTTTCCAGCAAACCTTGATCTTCCTGATGGCATCGACCTGAATGGAGTCGTTGTCCAGCATCCTCAGGATGGTCTCCAGCATCCGGATGTGGTGCCGATGTTTCTCAATGTACTTCTTAAGCTCCTCTATCCGGTCCTGCTTCTGCTTGAAAAACATAAAATGGTGAAGAAGAGACAAGTTAAAAAACCCAAACATGCTGGTGGTTTACAGTAAAAGTTTGAATCACTGTCCACATGGCTTTATCTCTGGAATTTTCATTTGTTTTACCTCCTGACAGATATAACTTTTTATTTCTGACCTGTTATTGTTTTGTTATGAGACTTTATAATGTCCATGTTGGGATTTTTGTTTAATCTAAACCCTGTTTGTTCACAAAAACAACCAAACAATGTATTATTTAGTAGAAAACGTTGATAACATCCTGGAGCTGAAAGGCCGTATTCCTTTGACGTCAATCAAAAACAGTTTAAATAATGAAATGACTGAACCGGCAAAGAAAAATGTCTTAATGTAAAACTTGTTTGTATCTAAATAAAAGCTGGTGTTAAATTTTAAATTAAAACATACAGAAGTGAGGAAACACATGAAAAGTTGAGCAGCAGCAGCAGGAGAGCAGCTCCGTGAGCACTCTGTGGTTTTCATGCATCATAAAACACGTCCACGGCTCCACGGTGTGATTTTAATATTTCATTCTTCCACACAGTTAATTCATACATGCTGTAAAGCACTTAAACCTCATTTATTTTGTATTCCTACCTTCTTGTTTATTTTTTATATCAGACCTAAAGGCTCCGCAGTGATCTTAAACAACTGATGTAAAGTCGTTTTCTGATGAGATGTCAGGAGCAGAATCAGAGCACACGTTTAAATCTCTGCCTGACTGAGCTGATGTGATTATAAGACACAGAGTGGCTGTAAAAAAACACTTTAGATGCATGTGGCTGAGCTGCATTCGAGGAGGCAGCAGAGTGGAGAATATTAAAGTACATATTAATGCTGCAGCAGCACATGTCGGGAACATGAGGGAGGCTCTGTGCTGAGTGCAAACTCAGTCTCCGCTAGTTATCAAAACTAACCACAGAAAATCTGATGTTTAAAAAGTCAATTATATTAAAGACGATAAGACTGAACGGAATGAAGCCTAAAAGACAAAGAACAGGATGAAATGGACTAGGGCTGCCAAGATTAGTCGACTAGTCACGATGACGTTGCCGATCAAATTCGTCGGCGACTTATTTAATAATCAACGTCGTCGTTTTAATATTTTTTTAAACTTTATTTTTCCCTAAAAACTGCCGCTGTACTTTCACCTGTCTCGTCTGCCGTTCTGTCCTTGACGCATACGCGCAGAAGTGGTAACCAGGGTAACCCGTGATGTCACCGGAAAAGTTATGCTCAACAGTATCATGGCTAGCCGGCAACAGAGCTCGAAAGTTTGGGAGCATTTTTCCAAAATTAAAGGAGAAAAGTGTGCAATGCAAAATCTGCAAAGCAGAAATGTTCTTCCATGACAGCACGACGGCGATGCACGAGCATCTGAAAAGACAGCACGCCGTGGCTGATTTATTTTCTGACAAAGAATGACAATCTCGGTAAGCTAATTGGCTAGTTAGCTGCTAACGTTAACGTCAACAGGGAGCTACCTACTTAATAGCGATGTCATGTTTGAATAGAAAATTGGTGCATTAAAAAAATGTCAGAAATGCTGCTACAAGCTGCAAAGTTCATTAAAAGTTGAATGAACTATAATATTAACTGTCTTCATTTTTAGTTAGTACATACCTTAAACACTTGAAGCTGGAAGCTAATGATGATAGCTGTATGCTCGTGCAATAAGCTGCAATTTATGTATGATCCGAATAGTCGACTAATCACAAAAAAATAATCAGTGACTAGTCGATTCTCAAAATAATTGTATGTGGCAGCCCTAAAATGGACATAAAAATGGAATGGAACCTAAAGTGACACAGAAGAACAGATTGGAATGGAACACAAAGGACATTAAAAAACGTAATGGAATGGAACCTAAAAAGGCATGACAGAATAAAATGGAATTGGACACAAACGAGCAAAATGGAATGGAACCTAAATGGTCAAAATGGAAAACTCCTTGTCCTTTAACGCTTAGTTTGACTTGCACATTCGTGTTTGGGTCCAAATTATGCTCAGCACCAACTGACGTAAATCTGAGGCACACAGTTTTTACCTGTTTTAATAAATCAACCAGACGTGAGCCTTCCCTCAGTTTCAACAGAAACATGTTTGCCTGAAACTTGCTCAGTGTTTGGTTCCTCCATGGTTCAGAAACAAAGATGAAGACCTTAGATCAGCACTTCAGCTCAATGATTTTTAGATTTCCACAGAGAAACACAGTCAGTCTTACACATTTAAACAGCTGAGCTACCGAGACAGATTAATCCTAAACAAACATCTGCATGTTTGCACCTTCAACAAGTAAATTACCAAGCGTGAAAACGATGCTGAAAAGACAGGTTGGCACATATTTCTGTAGCGTAAGAGTGATGTTTTCTGACATTGGAGCTTTGAGGTATGAAAGCTGTGTGCAGGATTTGCCTGTTCTCATGTTCTCTCGTCAGTGCTGCTCGTCAAGGACAAAGTCAAAGAGGTTTTTCTCTAAATGAGGCCCCTGGAGAGGACTTTAAAAGGAGAGGGAGAGAGCAAGTAAGAGAAGTGGTCAGCAAGGTTATCCTCATACAGGCAGACAGAAGATAAATGGAGGCCTCACTATCTGACCTCTCTGACAGAGAGAGAGAGAGAGAGGAGAGGAGCTGACCTGTGTGTCAGATACAAACAGAGAGAAGGAACAGATGGAGAGGAGAGAAAAAAGGGGGTAATGGATGAGAGATGGGAACACACTGACCTCCTTGTCTCCTTTCTTTTTTCTGGTCTGGACTGAAAGAGACTCCACTTCGCTCTCAAATTGATCCACCTGCCTGTTCAAAGCGTCTATCGTATTCTGTAGGAGGAAGAAGTTCAGTTAAGATTCACACACATCATGTCAGAGCCAGATGTTTGGACTCATCTGGAAGGATCAAATCCCAGTTATTGCTTTTTAAAGGTGGAGCTCACCGTTAGCCACGTCCCGACCTCCTCCTTCTCCCTCTGAGCAGGATCCACCTTCAGGGCCAGGCCGAGGCCTTCTTTAGAGTATGCTTTCGTCTTTGTTTCTCTCTCCACCACTTTGAACCGCTCCATTTGCTGCGGACAGACACAGGAGCACGGACAAGAAATCACACGATTATGAGAAAGAACAGAAAGATGAAGAAAAGCCTGGCCAGGGAAGAAAGTGATTCATTTAAAAGCAGAAAGGATGCACAAATTCAGGCCAAAAAAAACTCCAGAGAGGGAGTCACATCTTTTTATCCTGTTGTGTTTACCAAAGAAAATGTGACTGAAAATTTTGCAGTTTTTTTCTTCTTGTTAATAAAAAAATGAATCTAGGAAATTATAAATTCTAATTTGTGAGTTCGATAAAACAGACTGTCAAAACAGTCATTTTATTTATCCCTTAAATACAATTAAACCTACAGTTTACTCAATGAAGAGGTTGAATTAGAAGAATTCAAGAATAAAAATGATCGTTTTCTGAGATAAAAAGTGAGAAATAGACGGTTAAAACCTCACTTTATCATAAGAAATACATCCCCATTACAACAGAAATTCAACAATGAAACCTTGTTTTATGTTTCAAGAGAAATTAGACTTTAGTCAAAAAAAATGTGGAATATTTAAGAACAAAATTTGGGGAAAAAAAACTTTGTTTTAACTTTGAAATCTGAGTTTGTTTGCAGTGGGAAGAATGTACACGTTTCTTCTTTCTATATTTTTTGTCACCAGCGTCAAAATCACCCAAAATGACAGAAATTTGCAACAACAAATGCAAACCTCACACCAGAGCGGTGAATAAATACTGATCTGAAAAAATAAGACGACCTCCTGTCTGTTCCTGAAAGTTGGAACAGCCTCGTCTTCTCTCAAACATGAAGCCAAAGCTCTGATTTTTACACCAAACATGCTTTCAGAGCTGCCAAAAGCCTCAAAGACGCTGAAGAAGAAGCTCTAAACTAAATTTCTGACGTCTCTTTCAACTTTTTTGGCCAAGAGAAGATGTTTCTCTCAACCCACAGATGTTTCCTGCAGGATTTTTAAGGCAGAGCGTATAATTTCAGGTCGGCCATGAAAACCGGAGGAAGTCTTGAAGAGCAGCTTTGGGATGAAAACCCGGCTCATCAGGATCAGAGAGGAGCGGAGAGTGGCTCATTGTGCAGGCAGGTGGCTCACATTCAGTCCAGCTCAATAGCCCTCATCAAAGGCTCGTGTGGCTCCGCAGGCTGACGGGCGGAGAAGCTACGCTAAAGAGCAGGTGGTAGACTTCGGACCAGTTCCCATGATTCCCTGCTCTCTTTGAAGAATGCCAAAACCAGCGTGGTGCAGATTTTAGATTTCAGTTATTCTACTTAAAGGGCTAATCTGAGAAATTATCTTTGATGTTTAATTGTCACCGCTGTTGTGTTTTCGGCCTCGTATGCACAGATCTCAGTCCATGCCGAGTGTTACGAAACAGTCGGACTAATTTATAAAGTACAAAAACATAAGCTTTTTAAAACGTCTGGACTCTGGTTTTTTTCAATCAAATGATACAAACATGAGTTTGGCTAATTTTTCCTTGTGTTCTTTGATTGGTACTTCCTGCACATCAGGTAAACACTGACCCATACATTACGCTGAACTTGTAGTCTGTGTGTTCTCCTAACTGTAGCTGTTAAACAGTCCTGTATACAGAAAAGAACCTGTCCCTGAAGATCTGGAGTTTGTCTGATCCCTCTTTCAGTCTTGTCAAACACAAACACAATCCTCCAGAGCTAACCCGGGTCCTGCGGGGTTCCTACTCACCGTCTCTATGAGTTTGCGGTTCTCTACTAGCTGCCTTTTGTCTTTGATCTCGTTGGATGCCACCCACGTCTTGATCTGGTCTCGAAGACGCTGAGGGACCAGGAGAAGAAGAGGAGAGAGAGAGAGAGAGAGAGATACAGCTTCATGAGTGAACTTGTAAAAAGACCTGACTTCAGCGGTCATGGATGCTGAACTTGGTGTCGGCATGAAGCAAACAGGCTTGGCTTGGAATTTGGTGAGCATGGCAACAAGCAGGAGCAGCACACACACACAAACACACACACACACAATAACTTAAGCTGACTGCGAAGTTATTTAATACTTCATATGAAAACACACACACACACACACACACACACACACACGCACGCACGCAAGCACACCTCAGCGTCTCTGTGTGGGCAGATAAACCACAAACAGATCAGGAATCAGTACTGTCTCTACTTTTACAAACATTTCAGGGCATTAAAATCCAAAGTGGAGTCAGACTAGGATGACGTTACTCCAGATCACAGCTCTTCTAGGTCACAGGTCGAAGTTAAAGCACCGTCTCTCTGTTTGTTTACCTGTAGCTTTTTAATCTCTTTCTTGAGGTCTGCTTCATATTTCTCCTTCTGGTTCGCGTTGGCTGCATTGTGAAGCTGTGAGGGGACAGGAAACAAAGAGTCATGGGCCTGTGTGTTAGGACAGTCCTGTTTTCTGGGACGTGATCGTTTAACAGCAACCTGATTGGGTAAAATACACGAGAGGCAGATGGGATGAAATGGTGTTTTGGTTTTAGCCTCTCAAGTTTCAACATGTAAAAGATAAGGTGAGAAAATTCAACCATTTCACACAATTTCTTTGATTTTTATTCATGTTTTTTAAATTTTTTTAAAGCAAAGGCAACAATTTACAGTTCAAGCAAAAGGTTTAAGCTTTCAAATGGTCTATATTTTATGTCTCTCTTTCTGCTACAGAAGCTGAGACATAAAAAATTTAGGAAACAGTGATATTCTAAGAAACTTAGAAAATGTAGTTTTTCCAGAGGCTGATTTTAAGGACTACTCTGAGGATTCAGAAGGTGTTCGTTTAGGCTGCCTTAATACTTTAACTAAGGCTGCAAGCTCCATTTAGTTAAAATGAAAAAAACTGACTGTTTTATGATCAAGTGCTAAACCCAAAAGTCAAACAGAAAACATAAGAGAGACTAGGAAAAAAGGCCCAAAAAGATCAACAAATGTAATTTTTTTCAAACTCACCACGAGACCTTTAAAAGTCTCAAAGCTGAAGTGGAAATTAATTATGATTTCTTTAGTTGTCACTTCTCTGGAAAGCTTCCTGTTTCTAAACCTCTACATGTTCATATGTTATAGAAATCCCTGAAAACTCTCTGTAAACTGATCAAAACACTCCGTTCTAAAAATAGCACGGGATCTTAATGAGATCTTCATGAGACTTCCTGAAATGATGAGGTCATCACATAAATATCTCCTAACTGCTTCATGACACGTTAGGGGTGGACCTCAAACGCCAAGGCTTAAACTGCCTGCCCTTAGCTACACCCCTGTCAGGCCTTCAGAGGGCTGGCCAATCAGAGGGAAGGGGTTTGTGGAGCGGAGCAATTTAAAGAGACAGCAGCTGAAGCAAAGCATTTCAGACACAGGCTGATATAAGAGTTTAAAACACCAGTGTGAGAAAATGAGGGATTTCTTTGAGCTCTTAATCCTTAAAATTTACTACAGGGGCACCAGAGGGACAATATACAGCCTTCAATAAAAGCTCAATAACCCCGCTTTAATTGTTCCTCACCTTTTGCCAGATGTCTTCAAACTGTTCAACTCCTTCCGCTACTTTTTTCAGACATCGATCTATTTCACCTGAAAGAGACAAACGAAGCAAAACAATGAGTGGAGAAAATGAAACTCGTTACCAGCTGAGTCAATATAAACATGTTAAAACAGGCGGAGCAGCTTTTAAAACACAGATAAACAAAGTATCTCAAGTACAAACACTCAGCACAAGGTTTACAAGCTCTGTGTTTCAGAAAGAAAAGTAAAAGTGACCTGCTTTTTCAAAAACAAACCACTGACTGCAACCTTTGTAGACCACACACACACACACACACACATGAAAAAAACACCACAGAGCTCAACAGCAGGAAGTTTACAGAGTGTGTCTGACATCTCATGAAATATGCACATCATAAAAGGTACATTATTGCTGTAAGGGAGAGGTTACACACACATTCCCACCAGTAACACACACACACACACACACACACACACACACACACACACACACACACACACACACACATTTCCTCTAGTAACACACACACACATCTTAAAGTACACCTGGATAAAACTGAAGCAGTCCTGTTGTCAAACCTTTGTCCATGAAGGTTTTTATGTTTCTGAAAGTGTAGAGCTTTAGTCTGCAGCTCAGCAGCCTCGTACACAACAAATGTAACTAGACAAAACAAAAGAAAATGCTTGACTTAAAGCAAGTAGACAGCTGAGATCGATCAGTGTTTTGGTTTTAATAACAACTAGTAGGGGTGTGACGGTACACAAAAATTTTGGTTCGTACAGTTCTCAGTTTTGAAGCTTTGGTTCTGTATGTTTTCAGTACAGCAAGGGAAACGAATTCAAATATTTTCTCTGGTTTGTTCTGTGTGTACTGTACCTTCCAGAGTAAAAGCTGCATCAGTCAAAAAAATGAGAAAAAAAAACATTTAAGTGGCACTGGATGATGAGTTCATTTATTTAGGATGATTTGGTTTGTTTACAGTATGTCCAGATAATTATTTACTCTGTAACTTTGATGAAGAAGTATTTGAATATCAGGAGGTTGAAATATTTTTCTTGAAGCACCTCAAACCTGTGACCATAGTTAGCTTTCAGTTTCTTTTCAGCGTATGTGTGAGCGACAGAAGTAGAGCAACAGATGAACGTTTTTTTAAAGGCAGTCAGCAGAATCAGCAGCACAAGCACAACCCAACAAGTTTAACCTTTGCTGTTGGGGCTTCGTGCATGGGAATTGAAAGCTCCCACAATGAAAATGGAATGCACAAAACGGAGCGTGACGTCTGTGTAAACGCTGGCTTGCTGTTTACACGGCAACGGAGGCTGCAGCGTTACAGAAAAATTCCACTCTGGAGGGCGTTTTAAAAATGTTGCGTTTTAGTTAATCTAAAACGGCGTTTCCGTATAAATGAGAGGCAAAACGCAACAAAACTTTTTGCGTTTAATCCTAATACCGTTGTTGTAAAAACGGGGCCTAATAACAAACGTCCTCACTTTTAAAACATTACAGGAGTTTTGACTTTAGTTTGTGACTCAAATCCAGAAAAACTGTCCACAGCAGAGAGCGAAGAAGACCTGAGTGATCAGGGGTTAAACACCTGGAGCTGTCAGGCTGTCCAAGACGAAGATGAGGAGCCTTCATCAGCCCATAGAGCCCTCAGAGCCGAGGAGATATTTCCTCATCAGTACTCCTCATGTTTAAATTTAGCCATCATTTTCCATAGAAGTATCCAATAACACAGCACCTCATTTATTTGATATATAAGTTGTACCTTATTTTCTCCATATGTCACTGGCCTGATTTGAAAAATAATCTAAAGATGTTTTAGAGCGATGCATCCAGCTGAAAGGCTCAAGTTAAAAGGGTCAGTATTAGCGGTGTAATGGAACACGTACTCATACTGGACTGTTTCAGTACAGGACCTTTGGTCTGGTCGGCAGACTGACCGGTCCTGTGTTTTCCAGACTATAAGTCTTTTTTTAAAGTCTCGTTGGTCCTGCGCATAGACTGTATAATTAATGGACGTAGTCACCGTGACATCACCCATCTGTTCCTGAAACGGACTTTTGAAGCCAAACGGCCGGCGCGGCCATATTGGAAATTAGGCGTGCTGTGGGTCTCCACAGTAACAACCATAGGACGCTCCACAGTCACGTGATCTGAGCTGTGCCTCTGATTGGAAGAACTAGTGAGCTTAATATTGTGGAAACTGCCGAATTAGAAAAAAATTCACCCCCCGTACAGAGCGTGCCGTTAGTGAAATTAGCGATTCAGACGGGAGACATTCTTTGTACCAGGCTGTAAATAGGCTTATTTTGGCCGTGAAAACGGCTTTTTTTGGCTTGGTGTGTACGTGACTTCCGGTACTTCCGGAGCCAGCCTCAAGCGGACACTCGAGGAACAGCAGACTTTAGCACTTCTGCATTGCCTCATATTTTCAGACTTGAGGTTGCTGATTGGTTGGAAACCATTTTTACATGTTACAGATGTAAAAAAAAAAAATAATAATTTTGCAGATATCTTTCTTTGAATTACAGATATCAGTAATTCTTTTTTCACTTGTAAGAATAATTATTACAGATATCTACAATTGAATTTCCACATGTTGAAAAGAGAGAGAGGTCACTGTTTGTTGGAACAATTGTAGATGTCATAATGGAACTTTGTCACAGAATTGTTGAGATCAAGAATTAACATTGAAGTAGTGAAAACTGAATTGTAGACATCATGAATTAGAATTTTGACATGTAAAAATGTCATTAAGGATATGATGACTTTAAATTACAATATGTAAAAAGTGAATTACAGATATTTGTAGTTAAATGTAAATTGAAATCAATGGCACAATTTGATTAGTTGTTATTAAGTTACAGATATCTACTGTGACCATTTCCACTAGTGAAAAATAAATTGTAGATATCTTGTTGTTGTTGATGTTGGTTTAGAATTCTAACATGTCAAAAAGCAATGACTGATATCAACAATTGCCATTACCGCTGGTACTTAAACGTTAAAGGGGATTGCCATGATGGGCCGGCAGTCATTGGCACCACTTTTGGTAGGTACTGACCCCTGTAGACCCACAAGAGCTGCAGACTTGGTGACGCTATTGTCAAGCTGTCCGTCCATCAGGGTTTGGTCCTTGTAAAAGTTGCTCACACGCTCACGACAGCTCATTTTTCATGTGCTGATATTCACACTGTTAGAGCTTGGTCTTCGAGGTTTGGTCTAAAAACGTGCAAAATAGCGAGAGGTCTTCATCTTAAAGGAACAAAAACCTTGTGCAGCTGTCGTTAGAGTCTCTAATATTTGTTGGATCATTTGGTCCCTGAAGGAGAAAGTTGGTGTAGGAATCAGCAGCTTGGACTTGAGTGAACGAGCTGTAGTTTGAGGCTGACCTTAAACCGCCTTGATGTTAAGATTCTGCTGCGGGTGTTTTATTTTTAGATGAAAGTCTACCTCCTCGGTAATAATACATTACATTTTGACAGAGACTCTTTTGCTTCATCTTCTTAGTGGAGAGATTTTAAGGGGGGGGGGGGCATGTATGTGTGTTTTTAATACGACAGGCGTGAAGTTAGTGGAGTCACAGGAGCATACGTGAAGAGGTTTCTCAGTGCTGTCAGAATCAGAGTTTTCATCCTGAGCTGATGCACGTCAGTTTGTGAAAAGTCAAAGGACCGTGAGTGACGTTCATGTGAGACAGAGCCTGGAGGTTTTTCTGTCTCCGCACAAAGGTGTGGATCGGGTTACAAAACTGGGTGAGGTGAACGTGAAGCTTAGGATGCATTAACATCAGAGTCCTGAGAGCTGTCCCGGTAATCAGTCAGCTTCAGCCTCACCCACAGTCAGACTGATTAAATTTTTAAAATCAGAGCTCAGAGAGGAGACGAGACGAGCGGTGAGGAGTCAGAGCACGAAGCACGCTCTGCTGTCTGTGAAAGTGTGTCAGACTTTTACACAGCCGACAAACACTGTGTGGACAAAGAGACGCAGCTGGGAGGAGTCAAAGAAACAGTTTGTCATTACGGATGTAAAAATCTGTCTTACAGATTTATTTCTGCAATAACTTGAACTGGGGGTTATTTTTTTTAACCTTAGCTCAGCTGGGTTTTGAAGCATGAATATTTCCTTGTAGCACACTTGAAATTCTAATTCAGTTAGCCTTTAAGCTAACATTGTAGTATCATGTTAGAGGGAGAAATATAATCCAATCCAGCTGCCTAAACCACCCAAAAAAGCAACTCTCTTAAGACTTGAAAGCCCAACACCGACAGATAGAGCTCAGGTTAATCCCTCATGTTTGTGCCGTGGCTACAGAAACCAAACCTGATTTATTTCTAGAGCCAAGAAAAATCTGGCAGCTTACAAAACTCAGCAAACAAGATGCTTCTGTCTTTGTCCATGTGACACAAGCTGCACAGTGACATTTTTTTATAATTTTACATCACATGATCCACATGAAGTGTTTGTTTGAAGCGTCAGTGAAGCCACAGATGGGCAGAGTTCATCACGAAGAAGTCATCAGGGCAGCAGAAATCAAACACCGGCTCTTTACAGCTCTTCTGTGGTTCGGACTCTCCCTCTATTATATCATTTGTGGTAAACCGCAAACACCTGGCAGCCGATCAAACCTCAGCAGATACTTCTGGTACCTGAATGTTTGTTCACACACACACACACACACGCATAAACACAGAGCGCTCACCTTGAAGTTTCCTTTTATCGGCCATGACTAATGACTAGGATGATGTCTTCATGCCGTCTTCACTGCAAGAAGCAAGAGACAGAAAATCATGTTAATTTATTTTGTAGTTCATTTTATGCACTGACAGCACAGATTAATAATCTCAGCAGTGTACGGATTATTTAGTGTTTATCAGCAGTTTGTGGACAGATACTAGAAAACAAATATATTAAAGAGGCATGAAACAGGAAGTGGATAAATAGATGATGCTAAAAAAATACTGATCAATACCCCGGCCCTAGATAAATCTGACTGCATTAGCTCCATGCTTTTCCATTTATTAGTTTGCTCTGTTGTAGTTCTTTGTTGTTGTTTTTTTGCATGATTTATCAAACCTTGAATTCATGGATGTGTAACTGTTGACATAAATAATCGAGTCTTATACAAACTAGATGCCAATTCATCCATGCCGATGCTGACACACTTCTTTGTTCTCATTTTTCACTGCAGTCACACCTTACTGTGAAGGTATCATGTACAAACTTTGGAGAGATTATGCAAAGACAGAATTTTTTTTCTTGCAGAGAGAATGACGTCTGTAACTGCTATAGAAGTTATTTTAGACCAGAGTCTGTGCACAGCATCAGCCTCTGGACAGTTCATTCAAGGCCGACATGTTACACTGAGTTACATCACACATTAAAGGGATAAAAAGGACATCATCAGCTAAAGTTTATCAAGTCCCAGTGAAGAACAGAGGTCTTAAATTTCTGCTGTAAGAAGAATAACAGCTCTACCTCTGCTTTTATATATATTCATATATAACCCCAATTCCAATGAAATTGGGACATTGTGTAAAACATAAATAACAGAGTACAATGAATTTTAAATCCTGTTTAACCTATATTCAACTGAATACACTACAAAGACAAGATATTTATTGTTCAAACTGATAAACTTTATTGTTTTGTTGCAAATATTCACTCATTTTGAATTTGATGCCTGCAACACCTTCCAAAATTTGGGACAGGAGCAACAACAGACTGGGAAAGTTGAGGAATGCTCCAAAAACACCTGTTTGGAACATTCCACAGGTGAACAGGTTCATTGGAAACAGGTGAGTGTCATGATTGGGTATAAAGGGGCATCCCTGAAAGGCTCAGTCATTCACAAGCAAGGATGGTGCGAGATTCACCACTTTGTGAACAACCGCGTGAGCAAACAGTCCAACAGTTAAAGAACAATATTTCTCAACGTATAATTGCAGGCTGAAAACCAACACTGAATGCCCATGGCTGGGAAAAGTGTGCTGTGGTCTGACGAGTCCACATTTTAAATTGTTTCTGGAAATCATGGACGTGGTGTCCTCCAGGCCAAAGAGGAAAAGGACAATCTGGATTGTTCTCAGGTCAAAGTCTCAAAGCCAGCATCTGTGATGGTATGGGGGTGTGTTAGTGCCCATGGCATGGCTAACTTGACCATCTGTGAAGGCTCCATTAATGCTGAAAGGTACATACAGGTTTTGGAGCAACATATGCTGCCATCCAAGCCACGTCTTTTTCAGGGACGTCCCTGCTTATTTCAGCAAGACAATGACAGGAGACATTCTGCACCTGTTACAACAGCGTGGCTTCATAGTAAAAGAGTGCAGGTACTAGACTGGCCTGCCTGCAGTCCAGACCTGTCTCCCATTGAAAATGTATGGAGCATTATGAAGCACAAAATACGAGAACAGAGACCCCGGACTGTTGTTCACACAACATCCCAACTTCATTGGAATTGGGGTTGTTATTTAAAGTTTTTTTTAAGGCTTTATACTGTTCTCTTGGTGCCCCTGTAGTGGATTAACATGATTCACAGCTTTGAAAAAAATCCCTGTTTTTCTCACCCTGGAGTTTTGGAAAACTGTTATTTCAGCCTCAGTCTGAAACACTGTGTTTGAGCTGCTGTCTCTTTAAGGCTCTATACACCACAAACCCTCTTCCTTCTGATTGGCCAGTGTACAAACAGATTCAAGTATTTCTACAACACATGAATACGTAGCAGTTTAAAAATCTGCACACATTTAGTCTGAACATCCAGCATTGGTACTTTATATCCATGTGTACAATATGAGAAAGTAGAATACCTCCTCTTTAAAGTAAAAATCCTCTTTCTCAAAGCTCTAAGATTGAGAATCTGTTATTTTAATGAAATTATGGAGTTATTCTAAGAGTTACTTTTCTGCTCAGTGTTCACACCAACTAATGATGCCTTTATTTCCCCTCAATGTTTCTGAATAAAAGAAGAAGTTTAAGCATGTTGCATTTAATGGCTCTAGTACAGCACACTTCTTGGCTGAGATGTCATTGTGCACTAAAATCCTGAAGATGTTAACTGATCTGTTTGCTCAGTCAAAAGTTGATGGAGCTGCTGATAAATGTCAACTTGATGAATGTTTTTGGCGCACAGAGTCAAAATAAGAATACAGACAAAACACGGGCACGTTCAGAGCGATAGATGTATCAACAAAGGAGAAAGAGAGAGCAAAGTGAGAACTCAAAAACAGAGATTTGTGGAGTCTGGGGTCAAAAATCCTTCAGATGTGTGTGTGGAGATTCACCAAAATGCTCCCTCCTCTTTTTGTCGGTGTTTGTGTGACAATAAACATGTCCGGGCATGTTGGTCAACTTTTGGCTACTTGTTTTCTTGTTTCATTTTCTCATTTTGCAACTTTTTTTAAATCATAGCAGCATGAGTTTATCTCAGTTTGCCTGCATTTTAGTAAATTATACAAACTGAAACTGTTGGACAAATAAAAAATACTGCCAGTGTTATGAACCTTTGTGTTATTTACATGATAAAAATCTGCTTATTTCACTCTTATTCTAAATTTTTAGCAGTGACATTAGAAACACATACTATTTTAGGGAATTTGCGATATGTGATATCATTATTCAGATAACACAAAGAGCAATGTGTAAACAATATTTATGGAGTGCACTATAAATAACACTGCCTCGCCTCATCCTAAAAGCAATTCTCCTTCTGCAACTTCTGATGTTTTCATTCACCCTGCTGCATGTTGCTCCAGGTTTGCAAAGTTTGCACCAAAACCCCCTCAAAGTGACCCCCCCCCCCCCACCTCCAACATTTCCTGCTGCATTCTCTTATCAACTGATCTTGAGCTCACACTGACAGTTTACCACAAGGCTAGGAAGAGAAAGTCTGTATAAAATCAAAGACACACATGCAGCCAACCCCAAAAACTTAAGTTATGAGAGTTTTGTGATGTGTGAAAACAGCTGAAATGAAGTGAAGGCATGTTCATCCCACCCTCCTTGGCTTCCATCCAAAAGATTAAATGTGCTGGAGGACGGAAACATTTGCAGCCATGAAGATGGGAGTTTAAATCATCTGACATTAAGTTGAACTCTTGTGACAAGATATAACAATATTCCCATTGCACTTACAAAACGTGCACACCAAGCTAGTCATGTAGTCATGTGACCACAAACATGCAGTCACCAGTTTCTAATTTTCAGGGTTAATCTACAATAAAAAAGAGTTAATAATATGATAAAAGTCTGATATCACATTAATACAGCCCCTCATTTCAACACAAGATAACAGACGCTGTGCACGAGTCTTCATCTGTGTGTCACATGACTGTAGAGTGTAATCATGCTTTCGGGGCACATACAGTGTAGTATTACACATGACTTTAAAGTGAGTGAGTTGTCAGAAAGCTGACACATGAAGACAGAGGCTGTTTTCCAAACCATCTACTCCACCAGCAGTGCTGAATGATTTGACTGAAGTTCAGTGTGTAGAACGCAGTCTGTGAAAAACTTCATCTGCAGTATGCCAAAAATTCCTGGATGCCTTACTGATCCACGAACATTTCTCAGTATGCACCGGAGATAATATGAAAGTGTTTTTTCCATAAGTTGTAAAATAAAGTCAGTCCATTCTATATATTTATTTTCAATAAACAATACACCTTTTGGTGTAAGATAAAAAAAAATCAAATGTGATGATCATTATATAATTTTAATGCCCTTTTTAAATTTTTAATAAAATAACATTTAAAACCAAGACCCTGAAAACTCTCCATGATTTTTTTTAAACTCTAAATGAATTTAAAATATATCAGTAAACCACTGAAATTAATAAAAGGACCAAAAATGTAAAGCTGTAACCACGTTTTGTTTTGTACATTTATATATAAGTTAAATATTAAAAAAGTCCATCAGCTGTAGTTCCATAAACTGAATATCAGAGTAGTGAACTACAAAACAGACCCAACAGAGCATTCATACTACATATTACATTTAAAAGAAGTGGGCAGTATGCAGTGCCTACTACATACTACATTCCCATGTAGTATGTAGTAGACAGATTGGAAAACAGCCTTAGTATTAGCAGTATACTAATGACTTCTAAATGTATTATCAGTACATTAAACCATACATTTATCTGAGTAATACTCCTGCAACCATATTTTAAAATAACAGAACAGATTGCAGATGGGAAAAATATTACATCAGTCTTTCATGAACCTGCAATCCTAAATGTCCGCTTTGGGCTTCCGTATAAAACATCATTTCAGCTCGGTTACATTTCAGCATAGCTGAGGTGAGAAATGACACCGAAGCACACCTGTACGAAACAGAGTCTGACAAATAGCTCATCTACATGTTGTATGCTTCATGAACACGATGTGTAGGGACAAAATAAGCTCTCGTTTAAAACACAAACACGCTTAAACCGAAGGGATAAGTTAGGACCAGCCGCAGATACTTTCACCGTGTTTCTTTAGATGTTGACGGTGAAATCTGAAATAAATCCGGTTTTGGATATGCTACACAAAACAGACAGCCGCTGTTTCTAGGCGAAGAGATGCAGACTCTTAACCTCAGCATGTTTATCAACAATGAGGGCATCAGAAGTGCCTGCAGCCTCCTGTGCACACTAACATCCGAGCGCGCACCCCCCCCACACACACATACATGCATACACACACACTCCAAAACAAACTCCAAACTCCACAACAGACGGCAGCTCTGCACTAGAAGTTTTGTTTTCCCATTTTTTAAGCCTCACACACACATTAAGAGTTATCGGATGTCAGAGCAGAGAGCAGCAGCTCCCCACCGGCTGAGCTGTTTGATGTGGGAGACACAATTTGGAGAGGGGAGAGAGGTACAGCGAGAAAGGGGAGAAGACACCTAAATTCATCACTTCAGGGTCTGTTTTATATCTACCTAGATTTTCCGGGTTCCGATCTCTTCCCTTGGTCGCCGCAGTCTGGTAAATCTCCAACAAATATCTAAATAAACTAACTATTCTTTAAAAAATGTCAATTCTTCGCTAAACAATCACTCCGCACATCCAAGATGGCTACCAGGAACACCTCCTCCTCCGATGCCCCGTTGGACAGTAGCTCCGCCCACTTCGCTTGTGATTGGTCCACCGAGGCCGCTCCCGTTCTGCGATTCGCTGAAACCTAAAGTCTGTCAAAGAAAGCGAGTTTTATTACTTCCTTTACAGCTACGGTCGTGATTGGAAAGGTTGGAGAGGTGAAAGGGTAAACCGAGGGACTTCTGGGAAATTGAGTACACGTCTGCTTCCACGTGACTTAACAGACATAATTAACCCCCTTAAATAAGATTTAATAATTCATTTGATCTAAAACACTTATAGATAAAAAATAAGAACAACTAAAAAGGAAGGATATGAATATTTTCAAGGTATTTTATTTAAAGAAAGAAAAAAAAACATCCATTATCTTAATCACTTATCCCTGGGGCCTATTCCAGCTGTTTTTTAGGCAAGAGGTGGGGTGCACCTTGAACAGGTTTTTATATATATATATATATATATATATATATATATATATATATATATATATATATATATATATATATATATATATATGTATGTATGTATGTATGTATGTATGTATGTATGTATGTATAATTATTGCACAGCTTTTTTGAAACTATTATTACTATTTATTAATTTATCTAGTTATTTTTTCTTGAGAGTGTAAAGTTTTAAATATGTACTGGTTATTGCCACTTTAGTTACCTTTTTTGAAAAAAAAAAAAAAAACACCCACAGTTGCATTACGAACAACATGCACTGCCCTGCACATGGACTTTAAGATAAACTTTGACCTTGACCTTTATAACCTGATGTATGATGGTAGAAACTCACTGTCAGCAGCATAGTGTGATGTTTCAGCTCTTCTTGTCCTCCCATGATGAAACCAAGCAGAGTCAGTGAAGTCATTATGCTCAAACCTTTCATCATCGCTCATACTGGCTTAAACACCTAATGTCACTGACCCTCATTAAGAGTCATAAAAGTCCCATATTTACTGTCCACCCCATCAGGCTGGATGTTATTATGATTGATGAAAATGACCTGTTATTGATCAGACTTGAACCATTTCAACGCTGATGATTAATCCTCTGGGAATACTACCATCCCAACCACCTCACCACCATCCATCCATCCATCCATCTTCTGTACCTCTATTCCTATTCAGGGTGGGCGGCTGGAGCCTACTCACCACCATTTATAGGTAAATTATTCCATTCAGAAGAAGCCAATAACACAAGAAGAGTGCCATCTACTGTCAAAACTGGGATTTATCTGATCGCATAAAGAATTTAATAACTGCTCAAAGATCCACTTTGGGCGACATTAACAAATCACACAACTAAAACACCAAATCCCTGTGAGAGGCAGCAGTGTGCTCTTAAAGGTGTAGAGCAGGTGAACTTTGGTGGCTTCATCTTTTGATTATCTTGCAGAATGATACAAAGTGCTGGACATGCTCATTACTACTTTGTTCCACTGGAGGGCACTGCAGCATGCAAGCTGCGGCACAGTCCACAGTACAAACATTTAGAGTGCATGCGTCAGTCATCAAATGAAATAAAATCTAAGAATTTGAATTTTTCACTCTGTGGAATTCTCATGATCCTGACTTCAAAACAGCGCAAAAATAACCATTTAGAGCAATTTATTGTCTTACTTTGTGGGACAATTTAAGAAAAAAAAATGAACACAAAGAACACTTTTTCCATTTTCAATATTACAACCCAGATACAACAGAGAAATGTCTTTTTGTAGGAATACCTTTAGCAAATACTTTAACTTCTTTTCATACAATTTTTTTTGAAACCTGAGAAACATTCAAGTAAACAATCATCTCTGTAAATCCTTAACAAGAGCAACAGTTCCAAAAAAGAAAAATATTTTTCAGGCACATAAAGATCTGTGGTAAGATTTGAAATCTTAAAGCACGGTCAGTCAAATTTTAGCTTATTCATAGTAACATTCAACTCATGTTGTAACTCAAACAGTAGCTTCCGACTTTCTTTCTGGTACAAACTTTTTAACATATTGAAAAAATTTCCAGCTGCGTAAATATGAAAAAAAAAATCTCAAATGCAAAAATAAATCAAGCAGCATGTCTGCAGAAGTATTCAATTCCCCTCTGACTCTGTTACACTTTGTTTTGTAAAGCTTCTCGTGCTTTTGAAAAGTGCAGTCCTCTTCAGTTTAAATGTGGGAACCTTCCATCACATCCAGCTCTGACTCCTCATTTAGTTCCTGAACCTGTAGGAGATCGGCAGCAGCTTGTGCGTCTTCTTCATGCCCTGCACTTTGGTGTGCGTTGGCTCGTCCATCGTCTTGTAGCATCGCCGAGCGTAATCCAGAAGCTTCTCCTTCGAAGCTTCGAACTCCCCAACCTCTGCAACCTGCAAGAGAGCTTGATTTTAATATAAAAATATATCTATATGCATATAAACATATATTTATATGTTCACAAACTAACAGTCCAGACCTTCTCTGGAGCCACAAGCAGCAGTTCAGCGATGGGGGAGGTGGAGGCCATTGTGTTTCGGTCCACGCCGTGGATCTGGAAGGCTCGGGACATGCTCCTCACTCGCTGGTAGGTGGACAAGATCTTCTTGTAACGAATCAGGACGCCATCTGGGTCTTTAACTGTAGAGAGAGCAGGAGGGGTGGAGACAATATGAAGAATGAAGTGCTCACAATGACATTTGTGCCGAGGCTTAAAGGAACATTTGTTCCTTTAAGCCTCGGCTGTTTTCCCTGACAAGAATTTGATCCAAAACATCAAATGTAACCCAGATAGAGGAGCTGGATGTCATCAGTGTGGAGGTGGTTTCTGGTCATGTGTTGTGTCTCAGCTAAAGAAAAGCCTCCCTCCACTCTCTGGGGCCGCCAGAATGCTATGATTTTCTACTATCCAGATGTAAACAAGTCCTCTGTCACGTGACCTCTCACCTCTTTGCCTCTCTCTCCCATGAGTGATCCTGAAAATCCTCCTCATCTTCATCCTCGGCTCTCCGTTACCTCTCCCTCTGCCCTTCTTCTTTGACCCCTTCTCAACTGATGAGTCCACATCTTCATCCTCCTCCTCTTCTTCCTCCACATACTCATCCTCTGTGTAGTACTTATCCTCCTCCAAATGATACTCCTGTTTTACTGGAGTCATGGTGGAAAGAAAGGATCAAAACAAAGTGCAGAAACTTCTGTTATCCATCTTATAAGTTATGATATTTCATCACCAGGGATCGGGGTGCTGCGGCGAGTCCGGGGTCCTGGTCCCTGCAGGCGTTTGAGGGTCATGCCAGACCTGGTGGTCATGGGTGAGGGAGGAGAAGGAGAGCTGGAGGGCTGGACCTTCACTCGCTGTGTGTCTCCAAACCACTCTGAAAGAAAAACAGATTAAATAACATTATTAAAGGACATCAGAATAGAAATGTCCTCTGGTGAGCAAAGACACACACACACAAAAAAAACAACTTTTCACAGCGCTAAAATTTACTCACATGTTTCAATATTTTTTCTAACTGCATTATTAGCTAGCTCAGCTGTTCTACCACAGCTGTCCCCTGACTCCTCACCCTCTGGACTTCTTATGCTGACGATGAAGCGGTCCAGCTGACAACGCAGGAAGTTTCTCTCCTCCTCCAGCTCCTCGATCCGCTTCTGCAGCCAAGCGTTCTTCTCCAGAGCCACGTACAGGTGAGCCCGCAGGTTGGACACCAGGATGAAAGGGCTGTACTGAGAGTGGGGAGGCTCGTGCACCACAGGCTCTGCAGGAGATGGAGGCGAGAGGATACAACAGAAATGGGCAGGCAGGCCACCTTTCAAATCAAATGTAATGAGAGCTAACTGCAGTGGTGACAGAGGTTACATACCGTCCATCATCTGCTGGCTGTGGTTCATGGGGTATGAGGATGGTCTCTCCATACTCCCCTCCAGAGGGAAAGAGACTTCATAGGCATCCAGATATAAACCCCCTGTGCCTCCTGATGGCGATGAAGACTGGGGCATGTAGTGCTCTACAAACAGAATATGTATTAATGGTTACAATAAAAAAAATTCCTGCTGCATTTATGTGGCAACAAAAAATATATACCACCTCTAGAACCATCATTTCAAGAGCATGGCTATCCTTCATGTCCACAACAGACGGTCAAAGTTTCTCTTAGCAAAAAGTGATGCTTCATATCTGATATTTGGTGTAACTACCACCTCAAACACAGAAAAATGATATTCTCCACTGACATTGAATATGAAACCATCTGATGGGAGCAAGTAGAAACTTAATAAACTTAAAATTTCGAGTCAAAACAATCACTTAAATATTAAATGAACACCAAAAGTGCTGTAGAGTCATAGCATTTTCTCAACTGATTATCAAATGGTCATAAAGTTATACTTCTGCTATGCTATCAAAACATTAATTAATTCATTCATCTTCTATACCGCTTATAAACCAACGAAACACAACAGTTAGACAGTCATTAAGTTGTGCGATGTAAAGCATGATAAATGAGCAAAGTGGAAACAATTTTAATGTCACAAGAAAGAAGTTACTGGTTTCAGTTTGATTTCCAGAAATACTACTAAATGGTTGTTTTGTTTTCGTTTATAATCAACGCTAACACTTTTGTAAAGCTCATGAAAACACTTTAAAAAGCACATTATTTGTTGATATTTTCGTGCGGAAGCAGTGAATCGTTAAATGTGTTTCCAGCACATGTTTGACAAGTGATTTAAATGTTACCTGGTGGGTTTTTATCGTCTCTGCTGGTTGGAGGATCCATGACTGAAAACACAGTAAAACTTTACTTTTTTGATAAACTTGTTATCTTTTCTCTTCGGTATATCCGTGTTCGGTAATACTTCTGTAATACAGCCTGAAACGACCCACACCTGCTTCACTGCAGCCAGCCGACTAAATTTTCAGCAGCAATTACCTGATTATAAGTGATTTCAACAGGTGCACCATGCGCATGCGCACAGCAACGGTTTGTTCAAAATTTTCCGTCCCAAACACGAACGACACTTTTTTCGTATCTTTTCATTAATGTATACAGACATAACGTCAAGATTTTTCTTAAATGATAAAATAAACACAAAAAGAAATTTGGAGGGTGATAGAGGTTTAAAATAATTTCGGAGAAGCTTCCCGGAAATACGTCACTGAAGGGCGTGTGCAGGTAGGTAGAGAAGGCAACCCAACGAAGGTAAACGCGGAAGTGAAAAGAAACTCAACGGCAGAGGCCCAAAAAGGTGAGCGATAGATCTAGATTTTATGCAGTTAAACGAGCATTTTTTTTGTAAATAAGTCAAGAAAATGTTACAGCAGAGTGAGATTTATAAAACTATTAAAGTCTGTCTCAGATCTAAGATCGAAAATCGCCTCATCCGTGGACAACTGCCTCAAGAGTTGTTTTAATGTAGCGTTAAAAGTGTCCCTTTCAAGGGCCAGATAAGGCCCAAAAAAGATAAAAGATAAGAATAATTTTTATTTTTACACTATTTTTTTTAGGTCATAATGATGATTTATTTGAACATAAAAAAAACCATACAAAAAACATACAGTAAAACAAAGAGCTTTGCAGAGTTAAGACCAGAACTTTTGAAGATGTTAAGGGACATATGGCATTAAGGAGAGTAATATATTCAACAAAAACATTAATACACTGTTAAAACTAAGTAAGTGGGTTTTTGTTTGTTTGTTTGTTTGTTTGTTTGTTTGTTTGTTTGTTTGTTTGTTTGTATTATTATTCTAGTAAACAACAGCTTTTCAGACTCAAGCCACATCCGCCTGATAAAGTCATGATTTTTGTGTAATTTTAAAGGATAACAAGCAAAAAACGAGACCCAAATTTGCCAGCTTTCTGTTTATGTTAATTCAAGATTTAAATAGAAAGTAATTATAAAGTCATTAATTTAAGTATTTAATTTGTCAATTCGTATGCCATTTAGGAACATTATATTTGTGCAGTTTCATAATCAACATTCCTGGCCCTGGAGAACAGCAGGAACTTTGTTTTATTTGCATTTAGTTCAAGTTTAGTATTAATTATTAATGATTAGATTCTTAAAAACAATGTAAATGATGTTATAAAAGTAAGAAATGAAAAGCACTACACAGAGCCCTTAGGCTAAGCTGAGGACAGTTATACTTTTAATGACATTTTTGTGGCATATTTTGCATGGTCTCTGGGATACAATCAGCCATGACAATGAGCAGAAATCTGAGGTTTTCCTGTGTTTTCATGTCCTTGAAGTTCCTCACAGCCTTTGTCTCTCTCTCTCTCTCTCTCTCTCAGTTTGATCATGGGCCTGTGTGACGGCCTCTCTCACTGTAAACTAGCCCTGGCTTTTGCTGTGTTGATGGATGTACTGGGTGGAGCCGCTCTGCTGGTGGGAGTCTTCGCCCCCCTTGAGGTCAAAGGGCGAGACTTTGGAGACCTTCTGGTGTATACTGGTACGAAATAAACGAACACAATCACTCATGTCTAGATTTGAAATTGCAGACATTATGAAATTATGAAATGAGTTTGCTGCATTAAAGGTGGTGATGAAAACACCTCCATGTTTCCTCTCTGTTCAGGAGCTCTGTTCGTGCTGATGTCTCTGGCTGGATGGGTGCTCTGGTACAGCGGGAACATTGACGGTCTGACATCCAAGAAGGAGCTCGGACACATCAGCAGCGCCGTCGACAGGCTCGCACGGAACCTGAGCCGCAAGATCCGGACGTACAGATCCAACCGCTGAGCCAGAGAGAAGATGAAGACTAAGTTTCAATTTTAAAGCCTTCATTTCAACGTCTTTGTTTGTCAGTATTAATATGAGATAGATTTCTGAATGCAACTCTTTGTTACTTGGAAACTGAATACAGCGTAGTGTTACAAGCGTGTCAGACACATTTCAGTCACAGATGAGCACCTTCTCCTGTTTCAATCTGCCTTTCATCTGTTATCATGCGTTTTAATGTTTTTTAAAGGGACTGCAGTCATTTTAAGCTGAAGGTCAATAAAAGCCGGATTAATTTCATAAAAGGTCTGTTCTTATTTTCATCTGAGTGTCATTAGATTTATTTTCCATTCACAATTAGGTGCAGTGTTCTTAAAATTAACCCAAATATTCAAATCATGCAATTATATCGATTTTAAAAAAGACAGAGAATCAGAACTATTGAACATGAAAAAGTTCATGCAAATGGTGTTTTTATCTCTGTTTTGTTTTTTTAAAAAAAATGTTTTACTCGATCTTCTCTTATTTCTCTGGGAGGTGTGATCTGTATTTTTAGAGCTTAACTAACAAAGGTTTATTAGCTGACTCTCCACTGTTGCGTGTAACCTCAAATGAACCAGCAGCTAATGGACACAGTGTAAACCAGGGAGTTAGCTGTGTAGCTTGGTTGTAGCACATTAAGAGCTTTGTACAAAGAGTGAGAGGAGGACTTCAAAAACAATTCTTAACGCCACAGGAAGCAGAGCTAATGCTAAACTGACACCCTCTCACCCAAATTCATGACTTCACAAGGATGTGATGGGGCAGTGGATGCCCCCCCACCTCCCCTCAACCAAGAAGGAAACTCCCCATTGACACATCTCAGCTAATCAGATTCACTTCTCCTCTTAATACTGGAAACTCGGACGTTTCCGGGGTCATGCAGTACACTGTGGGATTATGGGGACATGCTGCAGACTAACTTCAGCAGACCAGTTAGTCCATTAGACAAGTCAATGGATCAATGACAGTGACCGCTAAACAATCAGACTTGTCAGAGAGAGAAGAATGCCTAAAGTTTGGCTAAAAGGTTAAAAAACAAAGATATTGTGAAGTCATTATTGGACGTAGATAATAAACAAAATAAACTATCATTCAACAATTTACTCAGAGATTCACTGACTCACTGTCCCTGGTCCAACAGTTCACCTGAGTTGGTCTGACATGTTTAATCCCCCGATTATGTGTTTTAACAAGTAGATTAATTGAAGACCCAAACAGAGGGCAGATTATTTGCCCTCTTTGTTTATGTGACCCCCATTTGAACCACCATCACATCAGTCTTTGAGGCTATTTGTAAAATCCTGACATAGACCCTGCTGTCGCCAGTGTGACCGTAACCCCTGAGTGAACGTATCGTGAGGGGGTTACAACCCTGCAGACAGTCTTTGTACAGCCAGTAATGGGATTATGGGATGCAGCATGTTTTCAACGGTCTTGTTTTGAATACAGACAAGGTGACGTGAGGCCACGGTCTGCAGAGAGGTCCTATAAGCATAATCTAATGCATGACCTCTTGAAGCCTGAAGGGACAGGATGAAAGAGCTTATACAGATCTTTTTTATAGATACTTCAAATGGTCAAAGCTTCATTTTCAAGGCTGTCCTCCTCAAAACATGCAAAATTATTATCGCAGTAGCTGATTGCATTTAGGACATGCTGTAAAATGTTTTAGAGATGATGTCTTCGTGGATGAAAGAAGCACATCAAAATCTGCCATTGCTATTGCTAGCTCGTCAACAGTTACACTTCAAAAATTCATAGTTTTCAATTGACATCACACACTTATGGAAACAGACCCCTAGAGGGCCAAAAAGGCTTCCTACTTCTGCACAGTGTAGGGAAATTACTAGACTCTGCTGCCAACTAGATGTTAAATTTTTTAAAAAAAATGCTTGACAATCATTGTTCTGAGGGTTGATGTTATTAGATGCTCTGCTATCCCCAATGACTGACGAAAACAATGACAGTGAGCAAACATTTCATATATGGTAAACTGGATTAAAAATTGAGTATTTATATCAATATATGCTTTTATTCCTTTATTTTCATTTGAGTGTCATTAGATTTATTTTCCATTCACAATTAGGCGCAATATCCCCAAGCAAAAAAAAATAAATCCTTGACTTTTGGGGCATTAAAAAGCATATTTACTGTCTGGTTAAAAAAAAACTGCTTGGGTCTGAAATGCTAATTTTGCTATCGGCCAAAACTGCACACTGAGTGAATTTTTTTCTAACTCAGTGGTTTACACGATATTAGGATTATGAGTGTGTCCAATCAGAGACTCAGCTCAGCTCACATGACTGACGGGTACCCTATAGCTGTTAGACAGGAAGCTCAAAGTCTGCACCATATCCAAGATGGCCCTGTCCAATGATTGGCTTCATTGGACTGTATCAGGAATAGATGGGTGGTGTCGCGGAAACCACGTCCATATTTTATACAGCCTATGGTGTCAGCCCTGTGATTGACTAGAAACCAGTCCAGGGTGTAACAGGCACAGTATCCACCTGTTTCTTCAGAAGCCTATGGGTATTGACTTCTGGTAGCAAGTTGGCAAGTTCTGCTAGAAAGGGCTCAGTGTAAATGTTTTAAAACATCCGCACTATGACTCCACCTCTGATTTTTGTTCATTTTGTTGCTTTCTTGCTTTTAAAAGACAGTTATTAGAGCAAGTATGACAGCAAGGCTAACTTCATCAGCTTTGTTGTTTCCATGGCAATGTAAACTGATCGTTCAACTGGACAAGCAAAACTGGCAATTGCGATGAACAATGGGTAGTCAGGAAAAAGGTGGACAGAACATAAGACAGAACATAACTCCATTAACACCATCTTGTCCACGAAACACTTTGGCCCACTGTGCAAGTCTTTGGGTATGTGGCTTTATCCAGATCTGACTTGAAAGGCACATGTGTCAAAGTGGTGGACACCAAGTTTAGTGGCGCTCTGTGTCCCACTCCAGGTGACTAATTCCAAACTTATCAAACCCTGACCTATTTTGCTTTGCTGGCTGGCCTTCATTGGATCGAAAGAGGAAACACCACAGTATTTTCTTTATTTATAGGGCCCTAATTGGGAAACCCTCAGTACTTGACTAGGTGGTGCCTACAAACATCTCAAGCTGCACAACCAGATTTTAGAACTGGGTCAGCCTAAAAATACCAGAGCAGGGGAAGACCTCTGTCAATAGAACTGCTTCCACTGTATGAAATAATGTTTTTAAACATTTTCTGTTTATGAACATCAATGAATTTATTGTTTCCAACTGTCTTTTTATTTGTGTTCTTCATTTTTGGAAAAGTGATCTTTGTCTCTGGGAGTCCTCCTTTCCAACATCTGTACACAGAATAACTTTAAGTATGCTGCTTAAATGTTGTTTTTTACATGCACTGATTTTGCAGCTTTTTGTTTACTTCTTCTTTTGTCTTTTCTCTGATTGTTGATCTAAAGTCCCTCTGCTCCTTTGACAAGTGTGCACACGTCCAGCCATGATGCCTATTAGGGTGTCTGGATTAAATCTTCTTTACCGGGAATAGCCTCACCAAGATGTGCCAGCACCCTTTGATAATACTTAACCACTGATTTTCCATTCCCTGTATTGACTCCGTCTGCTTTGCATGGCTGCCAAATCCTCCTTACACCTCAAATCACCACCTTCACTGCTTTTATTTTTCTCTCACTCCCTCTGCTTTCCAAATTTAATCTTGCACTCCTTCACTCACAGGAATACTCTTCCTGAACTCTGGTCATAACCAGGTCGCAGGTTAGAGATTAGATCTTGTCAAGGAAAGGTTTGATTCAAGAGTCAAGGGATGCAAACCGCTAATCCAACAAACGCACTCTGTGATATTTGTGGACTTCAAGAAAATCCCTGTGCTTAAAGGGGAAATATCTGGATGATAGAAATAAGATCAAGACAACATGGTAGTGTCTAAAATTCTTTCACTCACACAATGAGCTGAATCACAATGGTTAGTTAACCAGTTTCAGAGAAGACATCCAACAAACATGTTGGAAAGAAATAAACCAATCTAACTTAGACTTGGTAAACACCCAACTTCTCTTCAATTTAAGTCAGGCAATTTCTCTATCAAATATTTTTTTGGAGCTTCAGTCTGAATGGCAAGAAAATTTTTGCTAGACTACCCAAGAGATCAATTCTTGTGCCTCTTCTATTTGCATTCTCATAACCATGAAATTATGAAATTCACCCCCATGCTCATGACACAAGCTCTTTAGCATTCATACAGTGTTTTTTAGCTCAATACAAACTATTGGTAAAATCCAGAACAACCAAGATAAAACCCTGATAGTCTTCAGACACAGTCTTAAGATGGACAGAAATTCTGACTAAACCCAACTTTCGGTCAACTCAGAGGCAAAGAGGCAAGACTAAGGCCAACCTTTGGCCTCCTGGCAAATGGTTACAAGTGTGCACTTACATGTTAAATCAGCTGTACATCTAATAAGGCCCTTATTATACAAAACTTGCAGCCTTAATATCTTCAAAAACTAATGGGTAATAGAAATGTTCACCCCCCTGGTCATTCCTAACAAATGATAGTTGAGCTTGTAGAGCCAAACTTTTTTTGCAGGCTTTGAAAATGTTGGATTTTACTATAAATACCTGTATTGTGGGTGTTGAAGGAACCACCTTGGCTTTGGAGTCAGCCTCAAGTGGACACTTGGGGAACTTAGATTTTTTTTTTGCATTTCTGCATAGGCTTCATTTTTCTCAACAGCCTCAATCCAACCTGGTAAGCGCCTTGTGTGCTGAAGATTTAAGGATGATTGTGTTTTTCTTCTTAATTTAAACACTGTGTTATCTCTCTATTTAAAATGTCCTCTGGTTTTTGCAAGTCCTCTGGCAGAACTTTCCAAAGCTCCTCAGCAACCAGATTGCAAAATCCAGATCACCTGCTGTGCCTCAACTGACAGGGCCAATGTCCAGGCAGGCAGCTGAAGTTAGGTCTCAGCACGTCAGCGGAGGAATTAAGTTGCCTTATTTTAAAGATCAGAAGCTTGCCAAAGAGAGCTTACAGTAAATGCTGCTCTATACTTGTCCCGCGATAAAGAAACGACTCACCAATGAACGCTATGGCAGCGAGGAATGTCTGCTGGTGATTATGTCATCCTAATCAGGCTGAATGCATTAGACATGCTAAGGGTTTACTGTTGTTGGTTTGTGTAACCATGAGCTGTAATTTTATCTAATAAGTTTCAACACTCACACCTGGATCTATGGGAGTCAACCAAAGTTCAGCCATCACTTAGCTTGCTAGCTTCATGTTAGCTAAGTGTGGTTAACTAATCAAGACCCACTCTTGGATTAAACCAATGAAACCCAGTCAATAAAAAAATAAAATTAAGACAACTGACCAATCACTAATACCACCCCCCTCACCCCCGACACATTATGTGGTAAACCAAAACAAAAGTTTGTCCTGATATTTAAAGCAGCTGGTATTTGAATTAGCAACAATTAAGAAAAGCAAGCTTTTTGTGTGTTGCCAAATCCTTGAATTTGCCCTCTAAAATAAACCAGCTTTTGGCCAAATTTATTTGTTAACCCTCAGGATCCCTAGCAATTTATAGTCATATAGTCAGGTGAGTCTCAAAGTGTCATCAGCAGACTTGCAGCAAGACACTGTACTACTGTCAGTGTTGGTGACAGACCCAGAAGTGGAGCCCCACAAGTGATGGACCGCAATGATGACCAGCACCTATGGACCAATGCACTCAGACACCGTTATACAACTGCCACACAGCTGCAGGCCTGTTTACGAGAAGTGAGGGGTACGAGGGTTTCCAGACAAACCATTCACGACCGACTTCACCACTTTGACTTAAAGCCAGACAACCATTGCAGGTGACTCCACTAACACCAAGACACCGCCGTGACCGTTTGCAGTGGGCACAAGATGATGTGACCTGGACAATGCACCAGTGGTCTACCCTCCTGTTCACCGATGAGTGTCGGGTCACCTCGCACAGAAGTGATGGTCATCAGCATTGCTGGAGAAGGCAAGGTGAGAGATACACCGAGGTCAACATGGTCCCCAGGGTTGGCTTTGGTGGAGGAGGTACAACAGTCTGGGCAGGCATCACCAGTCAGCACAAAACAGATTTGGTGATTGTAGATGGTTCAGTCACTGCATGTTCTTACCTCAGAGACATCATAGAACCATCATCATCCCCCAATTCCACCAGCACACCCCCAACTTTCTGTTCATGGATGATAATGCTCCACCACATGGTGCCAGAATTGTCACAGCTGGACTTCAGGAAGCCAGAATGCCTCATATGGTATGACCAGCAAAGTCCCCTGATCTGAACCCCATACAGCATGTCTGGGACCAACTGAAACAGAGACTGGATGCCCGTACCCCACCCCCACGTGAACTGGCAGAACTGCATGTAGCACTTCGGAACAACATCATGAGGCTAGTGAGGAGCATGAGACATTGCTCTCAAGCTGTCAGTTCTGCAAATGGTGGAAACACCCGCTACTGACTTTGTCAGTTTTGGTTATTTGGGGCTATCTTTGTTATTGTCAAAATTGTTGGGGTAATGTTGGTCGTCTCATTTATTAACGGTAATATCAAAGGGAACTATTACTCATTTCTATAAATTCAGACTAAGTAGGCAAAGCACTCATGTAAATAATATCCCTAAGTTATTGTGAGTAGTGTGTGTAGTGCTCTTGATGACGAAATTCACCAGGACCTGGTTACCGTGTAGAGTCAACGCAGAAGTATGAACCAGGCTTAAGCCAAAGCTATAAACTTAGAGGATAAAAAGTAACATATTGAAATTGCAAATCATGAGTATGTCTTTTAAAAATACCTTGTTTGAACCCCAAAGTTTTAATGTTAACTCTAATGCTCATTATGTGTCTGATGATTGTTTTCCTGCTAACTGGAAATGTAAACATTTATTTTTTTGTCATCCTTCCATGTCACTGCTAGGAGTTAGCGGCTAAGGTCTTTTGCCACCATAAAATTCATGGTAGAGCTGATAGAGAGGTCTGGGAGGTGAGACAAGAGGTCAAAGGGCTCACAAGTCATGTTGTCTGATCCCTCAAGGGTTCAGACATCAACCTGCTACTGCAGGCCCATCCTGCTTCACTCAGGTAATTCACACCTTCAGAGAGAAAACGAAAACGCAGAGCAGATGGTGGATCAACAATACTCAGCTGAGAACTTTTAAATCCCTCACTATGCAAAACAGAGCCATCCGCCACCACACCCTGGATTTAATCTTTTAAGACTTTCTTGCGTGAAAGTCTGACAGAGTTTTACTTTGCTGCTTCATTTGATCTTGTTTATTTTTATAGCAGATTAAACCTGCCGTCACCTTAATGCCAGTGAAACTGAATGCTCCGGCCTTCACTGATTCTTATGAAGAAATGAAACAGAGAAAAACACCTGCTGGCAAAGTTCCTTGAGATGTAAGCGGCCTTGAAAGCTTAAAGCTTCACCTGGCAAAATCACCTCAGGGGCACTTTCGTAATACAGTTTGAATTTCAGGGATTTTAAGGGAAACGTTGTCCAAAATTAAGTTTAACAAAGAAACATGAGAAGTGACATTTTTAACTTTCTCTATGTGTGAATCTTTAAGATGCAGGAGAAACAATAAATGTTTTCAAAACCAAACCACGTAAAAGGTAGGACTTTGTGAGTTCCTGCATTGGTTGGATTTGTTTTGTCAGTCTGAAAAGGTAATTTTACGTTAATCCATCATTTGAGGCCATCTCAAGACCAAAATGAAGGATTCATGACATAAAATTACCAAGATTTATCCAAACACATCTCATCTGTAGTCTGAGATATTCAGGGCATGAGCCGGTGTACATCCTTGAGAGAAAAAACCCAAAATCTAGGATGGATTGGTCCATAACTGATGCTATCTGTTTGTTTACTGTGATATCTGCCCACAAGCTCAGTAAACAAAAGATGTTTCTTTGCGCCAACTCTATTCTCACTGCCGCTGGACTGTAAAGACAACACAGAACATGAAGTCTTGGCTGGAAGCCTATTGTCACTAAGTGCTGGCTGCAGTGCCCCAAAATGTTGGCTCCCAAAGGCTCTAGTGTTGTCAAACTTTGGGGGATGAGTTCTGAGAATGCGCTTATTTATATCGTCATTTGCTTTATTTTAATCTTTGTTTACAGCACACACAGAGGAAGGCCCAAACAGAGGAAGTTAGAAGACGTGTACTTGAAGCTGCAGCTCAACAGTTTTTGACCTTACCTTCACCCTTGTTGTCTAATCCCTCGTCAGCTTCATTAGGTAGTTTACACACACAGTGTTTATGCATTTGTCTTGTGATTAACCCCAATCACAGGTCCTCACAGACACTGCTACATAAGAAAACATAGACCTGAACCAGTGTGGACCACAGGCCTCAAAGGCTGAACCTTTACACCTTTAGATAACCAAACATACGACAAACAACATAACCAAATAAATCCAACCAAACCAAATGAGCAAGTTTAATAGTAATGATTTCTTTGTGTTGTGTCATTTTTCAGTTTACATTTGTCCAGGTGGCTGTAAATGCTTTTGGTTTTGACCAGTCATCTCTTTCTACCCTGTTTGTGAGAAACATTAAATGTATCCATCTGACTGCAGTGTTACAAAAAAAAAAAAAAAAAAAAAAAAAAAAAAAGGAACAGCTTAGTGAGCTCAGGGGTTCATGTGGGTGCTGCTGTGGCTCCTCCTCAGGGTTATCCACTTTAATTGACTTATCTCAGCGGGTGGAGGCTGAATTTCACCACCACTCGCAGACAGAGCATCACTGTTTGTCCTGGACTCCTCGGCTGAACACACAGGTAAGAACACTGAGCTACACTGACGACATGAAATATCAGAAACACTTTGACTCTTGGAACAGACTGAGTTTCCTGAACTCTTACTCCATAAACTGAATTTGACAGAGAGCAAACAAGAAAAAATCCATCAGTTAGTGATGTGACTTTGAAGAGGTGGAGGAATAAGAAACTGTAGTGATTAGAGAAATATATAACCAGACTTTTGAAGAATTTTTTACATGGCTTTTGATGAAAATACATCGGCTTCATTTTTGCAACAGCAACAACAATTTGGAACCTTATCCTAATCTAAACACTCATTTACTCAGGATTTTGTAATATTTTAGTTATTCAATATATTTAAATTGTAAGTGATGAAGGGTTAAATATTAAGCTTGTTTATCTGACTCTAGACTTGGAAGTTCATGTTAATTAGATGTTACTCTACGACAAAATCAGACAGGTGAGTATCACTTAATGCTCACCAAAGGAAGCAGGCTTCACATAGAGAGCCATGGAAAAGGTACTGGAAGCTGATGAGAAGTCCTGATACACCAAAGGGCTCAATTATGCATTCAAGAGCACGGTTACATATTTTCCTGGTACTTGCAGAAAAAATTCTTCATACTTTGCAACTTAAGTGCTGTTTGTCCATTTTGTGTGTGTGTGTGTGTGTGTGTGTGTGTGTGTGTGTGTGTGTGTGTGTGTGTGTGTGCGTGTGTGAAATATTTGAATGCTAATCTAGTAAACAAAAGGATTGCTTAATTGTGGCAGAAATCCCCCCTTGTGTTGAGATTGGCAGACGTTGTCATCCATCTACAAAAGCGATAAGACCAAGAAGCTGACTGGTCTGAAAGCTGTATGGTGTTGTTAAAAATGGAAGAATCCATTCAAAATTTGAAGAGGGTACAACTTCCTTTTACAACAATTTGAGGTACAAACCAACAGCAAAGAGTTGATTCTGAGTGCTGAAAGTCACAGGGCTGAAAGTGCTCAAGTGCACTCAGTTTGCTGCTTTTGAAAACATGAAATAACTAATTATAAGAGGCACCATATAGACCTTAATAAGATAAAAGACAGTATTAAATGAGAGCTCAGTGAGTCAAAAAGTTGTTTTCTTCAACTTCTAATAACATTTGTGAAATCTTACAATGCCAGCTGCTCCCTTTCAACACCAGCTCCAAAAGACGCAGAGGTAATTTGATCAGCATAGGTCTACTCTGTGTCCCGTGACAACAGCCGATTGGTTTACTCACTTTTTATAATAGTAAAGTTAAACAGACAGCTCTAACGCACTTCAATTTATATGTAGATACGCAAGCACTCCAGCTCTGAACTGCGCTGAACTTGTTCGTGACACCTCCTGCTGCTATTACTGATAGGTGATTGGATTAATTAGCTTACCAAGCAGCTTCTGCTCTCTTCACAGCACTTGCGTCTGTGGATTGTAGGCAAGGACCGGGATCAAGGAGGACACTGCAGCTGCACAACAGGAACAGTCCTCTAATCGTCACAGGGGTAGAGGAGATAACGCCGTAGACTGACGCTGTGTGTTGAGCGCCTGCATCCAAAACATCCATACTCTATAGCTGTAAAAAAAAAAAAAATACACCTAAAAAAACTAACAATGGGAAACACTAAGAGTGGTGCTGTGTCCAAGGAGATCCTGGAGGACCTTAAACTTAACACCAAGTTCTCAGAGACTGAGATTGTCCAATGGTATGAAAACTTCAAGAAGCAGTGTCCAACAGGGCGCATCTCGAAAGATGAGTTTCAGAGCATCTATAGCAAGTTCTTCCCAGAAAGTGACGCCCAGACTTACGCCCAGCATGTCTTCCGCTCCTTCGACACAAACGATGATGGCACACTGGACTTCAAGGAGTACATTATTGCTCTCCACATGACGTCAACAGGAAAGACCAACAGGAAACTGGAATGGGCCTTCTCGCTGTTTGACGTAGACAAGAATGGGTATATCACTAAGTCAGAGGTCAAGGAAATCTGCACGGTGAGTTTTTAGAGAATGGAAATGATGTAGTAGCCTCAATACCACACCCTTCTGTCTACTGAATGTTTGGAGAAAGTCTTAAGAAACAGTGTTTCCTCATAAAGCAACTTCTAGTTCAAATCTGTACTAAGGGAAAGATACAATATTAGCATAGTGTCTTTCATAATAACAGTATCATCTGCGTATAAGGTGATATTCATCTGGCTCCAGCTACGTTTCCCTGTTTCTGACGGACAAAGGTCACATTTAAAGGTTGTACACTTCAGCCTTAGGTAACTTTGGCTTGAGTGTTCAGTTAAGGCTCTTTGATATATTTTTAGAAGAGCGTATAAAAACCTTTCCAAGAATTAGTGGTTGAATCAATAGGCAGATTAAGGAATTAATGACCAGTGAGTAGCAAAAGATGGATTGTGGCCTGAAACAGAAATTAAATAGCATGTATAGTATGAGGGTCAAAGTCACGGATCTGTGTTGTGTTTCCTTACTGAAGAATCTACATGTACAGCATACAATAAGATGCTATCAAAAGATTTTGCTTTTGCTTGTGGTAGCCCTGGTTTTCCTTAAAACCACCGAGGTGAAAAAAAAACCTGTTTTGCATTACGCGTTTTTTAACCCTTCATGGTTAACTTCTTTTTAAAAAACAGGATTAAACTCCAATTGATGCTGATAAACAGTTTAAGAGTTAAGCCTATGGCAGCTTTGGAGTCAGGAAGGGGGGGCACGGGTAAATATAGAAACTAACAGTGATGAGTAAATCCTCAAATAGTTACTACCATCTTAATTAAGATCTAGGCTTTTACTCTTTACACACAAATTAATTACTGGTTTGGATAAAGACATTTGGATGTTTGAATGGCTTTCCACTCAAAGGTCTGCATTATTAGTGTATTAGCAGAAAATGTAATAAATAATACAAATCATGCCTTAGAAAACAGCGACTTTTGCTTCTTTTTTTTTTTAAACTTTTTTAATTCTATAGGTGTAAGGCTGCAAAATGTTTCAATTTCATGTGATTTGGCCCTAATACTCCTATGTTAGCTGTAGTAATCGGTACCATTTCATCTAATTTAATCTCCTCAGGATAAAATTTGACAAAATATTTTTCTAAAAATTAATGTACATCATAAAGCACTGATTAAAAGATGCTATTTTGTTGGAATTTGAAATATTGCCCATATGACCCAATCCATGCAAATATTAGTATTCAAGCCAAAAGTGAAATTTGCAGAGTTACATTAATATCTGTGCTAACTTTGGCATTGCACAACCTGATAAAAATATACTACCCTATTTTTAGGAAGGATTTGATTCTTCACTCTCCCCACAGACCTATTTGTAGACCACATTTCACTTCAACAGATTAGAGTGGATTTAATCACAGAACAATGCTAGAGCAGCCAAAGAGCAGATCTTTTAATCCTTTGTGCAAAGTGGTTTGTTGCCTTTTTATCAATGGACACATAGTGGTTGGGATTAAAGGAGGCACATCCCATTTTGTAGCAACGAAAGTAGCGTTAGTAGTAGTCTTTCTAAAGACCCCAAAACAAAGAGCTTTTATGTATTAATCAATCTGGGTTTCATGATTTTTTTTTCTCTAACAGGCAATTTTCAAGCTGATTCCCAAAGATGAGCTGTCTAGTCTGCCTGACGATGAAAACACAGCTGAGAAGAGAGCAGACAAACTCTGGGATTACTTCAACAAGGGTGAAAATGGTGAGAAACAATCATGGAAAGACTTTTATTTTGTGACCAGAGTTTAAACCTCACTATCAAAGCTTCTATTTTATCCTGAGCATTGAAAATGCTCAAAGTTTTTGGCTGGTTTCATTTGGTGACACAGACCCATTTCTTAATTTCTTAGCATTCTGAAAACATCTTGATGTGTTTTAGAAAATCCTTCTCTGAAAAATGCTTCCCTCTGATTGGCCAGCACTCTAGAGACCTGTTAAGGGTGGAGCTATGCGTAGACCTTGGTGTTTGAGGCTCACACCTCCACTTTGTCATGAGAAGGACCAACTGGAAGATCCTTATGTGTTGACCTAAGCAATTCAGCAAGTCTTGTGAAGATCTAGTGCCATTTTTTATTCTAGAACAGAGTGTTTTGATCAGCTTACAGACATATTCAGAGATTTCTACAACACATAAATATGTGGAGGTTTACAAGTTGGCACGTTTAATGTCAACATCTAGCATTGGTACATCATATACATGTATAAGGTATTGAAAAGCAGAATACCCCCTCTTTAAAAAAAATAAAAAAACCCAAATTATTTGACCAATGAGGAGTGTGGCAGAGATGTTCGCCAGTCTCTTTTTAACCTTTGGAATATGTTTCTAACATCCTGGCTCTTTTATACCCTGAACTAAACGCTATCCTTTTCGTTTCTTTTCTTTTCTTCTTTTCATTTTAGATCGAGTGGCAGAAGGAGAGTTCATTAAGGGGGTGTTGGAAAATGATGATGCCCTTCGCTTGATTCAGTATCAACCTTCTAAGTAACTCCTTTCCTCAGTCCCTGCTCCCCTCTCCTGATCTGTCTTTTTACTTTACTCTTCATTCTTGCTGTTACCAGGACACCTGAACGCATCATCACAACATGTGACAATACGGCAGGTGCAACGATAATACCCTCTCGCTTTATAGTAAATAACAGGATCTCCTTCTATGTTTTTGAGACATTTTTAACCTGAGTGTGTGTGCTGTTTTCTTTATCCTACAGTGCATATCATTAACATTAAAGCAGGAGTGATTACCTGAGATTTCAGTTCACATTAAGCTTCACAGGACGTCTTAGCTGACACCTGTAAGTTTACCAGGAAGTAGGAAGCAACATTTCCCATCTCTGGATAAACTGTGAATATGATTTTCCACTAAAGTTTTTTTTTTCCACTGAAGCAATCGAAGCACAGCAACATCTCTGAAATTGTCAGTAGTTAAAAATGTAACCATAAAGGTGTGTTTTAGCAATCCAAGCTAACTTTATAATATGTCTTACATGTCACGTGCTTTAGTGTTAGGGTTACTGTCATGGATTATGTATTCTTTTCTCTACTGAATGATTTTTAAACCACGTCTAATCATACCCGGGCTTTAGCGCTAACTGCGTCAATCCTTCTGTATGCACAATCCCTTGTTTAATGTTTCAGTTCATGTAAAGCAAGAATGACCTTTTATTCATATATATAATTCATTTTCCTTCACAATAAATTCAACCACATAAAACCATAAAATTGTAATACAATCAAAAGTGTGTGAAGTTTTTTTTCACTCTTCCATGTTGTTATTTTTAAACTCTTAGATTGTGGGAGTGGGTGAGACAGTGATGTGTTAAATCGTAGTTGTGTGTTCTGTGTTTTGTCCGTGGTACTGTTTGTGTCTTTTCAAATTTCAAGAAGGTCAAACGACTCCCACTAAGATAACAATAAAGTCATTCAGTCAGTCATTCATGTTACTATGTAAATGCCTCAGGAACTCTACCTTAAAAGATAAAAGCTGATAAACTTCCACCAGATCCATGTCTGGTCCATCTCCAGTCTGTTGAGATTAGGCGCAGTGCTTTGTTGTAAATCTGTGCTCTCTCATCCATCAGCAAGAATCAGGAGACCAAGGAGTTCCTGTGCTTCCCACCCCAGTGATAATCCTCTCCTGGTTCATGTTGGGCTGTAAAACCTCCTTGTCTGGATCAACTCACTATGTTGGTTTGTTGTATTGTCAAGCCAAAGACGATCTAGTGTCGAGACAGTTTCTTTTATTTTGAAAGTCAACCCAATGTTTTTATATGCCGTATTTGAGCTCTGACCTGCTGGAGTTGAGACTTGAATTGAGACCTATTGGATCTGGTACTGCGAGGCCATTGTTACGAATGAAACTGGATCCATAAATCAAAATGCATCTTACTTGGACTAATTTAAGTAATTTCATCAAACTTGGGAGTTTTGGACTTAAAACTATAAGCTGAACCCTTCACTCCAACCAAAGTCTCCAGATGGACAGACTTGACCTGTTTAATGTTGGCCGTATTTACAAGTTACATAAAGTTGAACAAGATAATGGTCTTGAGATAAAAGATTAATATGGTTTCATAATGACAGGACCTGTTTACTTACATGCTCCACTTTCTTGAAACATCTGGGCCCGTAGTCACAAAGCCTCCTGAGGCTAAAAGTAGCTCTTGGTGTAATCGTTCTTAGAAAATCATAGTATTCCGTGGATTTTAAGATTTTTTCTTAGGAGACTAAGATTGGCCGCTGATACTGGTGTCAGACTTTCCCAACATGCTAAACACAGTCTGTCTGTTACCTGTGACAGCTGATAAGTTGGTGATCCAGCCCCTAAACAGTCCAGTAAATGAGCAGATTAAATTCTTTTAATCATTTATATCAAAGTTAGTGATGTCAGCAGCCTAAATGTTAGCCTACAACACTGTTTGAGAACAACTTTGGCGTCATCAGAACACCGCCACTCTGTTCCCTAAAGAGAGGGGTGGTCTGCTGGACAGAAAACCCGGAGTGGATCGCAGCGTCCTTCGCCCCCTATATGGACTCAACTCTGCTTCCCATTCCACTCTGGAACTGTTAAACGTACAGTTTCTTTCAAACAAAGCTGGACTTATAAACAACCGAATAACAGAAGGAAATAGACATTCTCTGTCTTACAGAGACCTGGCAACAGCCAGATGTTTTCTCTGTCCTCAATGAGGCCTGCCCCCCTGGATACAACTACCTCAGCAAGGCCCAGACCACCGGCCGGGGGGGTGGCCTTGCTGTTTTCCATCGCAGCAACATTCAAACCTCCTCACTGTCCATCCCACCTGTCAACAGTTTTGAACACCTGGTTTTTGGCTGCAAACACTTTGCATCACATCACACCACCTCTGCTACCATAGCACTCATTTATTGCCCCCCAAAACCACATCCATCATTCCTTTCTGAAATTCATGATTTTCTTATTTCACTTTGCACCTCACACTCCAATATTCTGGTATTGGGGGATTTCAATATCCACATGGACTCACCCTCCTGCCGACTGGCAGCTGACTTCAATCAGATTCAATGAGATACCGGTTCCACCCACTCAAAAGGCCACACGTTGGACTTGATCATCACTGACTCCATACACATCTCAGTTCCTTCAGATCCAGGACATTGGAATTTCAGATCACCACGCAGTCACTTTCAGGATCCCTCTCCCCTCCCCCCTTGCCAAACCACAATGCCTTATCTCCTTCAGGAACCTCAGAAACATTGACCCCACCTATGAACACGTCAGTCACCGATCTCATGGACTACTACAATAATAACCTTCAGGCCTTACTGGACTTTCACACACCACTGAAAACCAGAACACTTTCACCCGCTCCGCCCCCTGGTTCACAGAGGAGCTGAGAAACTTAAAAAGGACTGGCCGTGTCCTGCAGCGGGTCTATGTCACATGTCACAGGGCTGACGGTGCATAAGTTGGCCTACAGGGACCATCAGTGGAGATATGTCAAGGAACTCTCCAAGGCCAGGTCAGCACACTGCTCCAACATCATTAACAATAACCCAGGTAACTCCAAACAACTTTTCACCACCATCAAACACCTGCTCAAACCTCAGATTTCACCACACCACAACCAGACAGTCACACAGTGCAATAAATTCATGGAATTTTTTACTTCCAAAATACACAACATCTGTGCATCTCTCTCCATCACCAACAGTTCCATCCCAGCACATGACACTACACATACCACACAACTGTCTCACTTCTACCCCACAGTGCAGCAGGAGGTCGAGAAGGTCATCAGTAAATCCAAACCGTCCACTTGCTCCCTCGACCCCCTCCCCTCCCCTCTGCTTAAAGCTCATTGCCCCTCCATCAGCCATCTTATCACAAACATCAAAAACCTCTCTTTTCAAACCGGCCATGTTCCAACCAGCCTCAAAACAGCTATAATCAAGCCCCTCCTCAAAAAGCCCACTCTCAATCCCGAACCTCTGTCAAATTATAGACCCATCTCCAACCTCCCCTTCATCTCCAAAACTCTAGAAAGAATTGTATCCATTCAACTTCACAGCCATCTTAAACTCAATAATCTGTATAAAAAATTCCAATCTGGTTTCCGCCCCTCCCACAGCACAGAGACAGCTCTCATCAGAGTCACTAATGACCTCCTGATGACCTCTGACTCCAGCTCCACCTCCCTCCTCATCCTTCTCGACCTCTCTGCTGCATTTGATACAGTTGATCACCACATCCTCCTTCACCGCCTCCAACATGATGTTGGTATCACTGGCACTGCGCTCAAATGGTTTCATTCATATCTCACGAGAAGGACCGAGTTCGTAGCCCTGGGGGACGCTAAATCCCGCCCCCACACTGTCACCTGTGGGGTCCCCCAGGGCTCTGTCCTTGGTCCAACCCTTTTCACCATATACATGCTCCCCCTCGGTCGTGTCGTCAGCAGGCATGGAATTCAATTCCATTGCTATGCTGACGACACTCAGCTTTACATAAAGGTCACCCCCTCCTCCACCCCCCATCCTCTGTCACTCAGCTGGACTCCTGCCTGGAGGAGATAAAGGCTTGGATGAGCGAAAATTTCTTACAGTTAAACAGCTCTAAAACAGAGGCCATCCAAATTTGCACTCCACACCAGCTCCATTCCTCAGTCATTTCCTCTGTCTCCTTTCTTGGTCACAACTTTCCCCTCTCCCCCTCAGTTACTAATTTGGGTGTCAGGTTCGACCCCCATCTTAGCTTTAACCATCATATAACTCATATTTGCAAAACTTCCTTCTTTCACCTCCGTAATATTGCCAAACTCCGACCATCTCTCTCCCGTCCTGCTGCAGAGAGGCTCGTCCACGCCTTTGTCACCTCCAGGCTGGATTACTGTAACGCACTCCTCCTCGGGATCCCGGGCAAGAGCCTCCAAAGGCTTCAGTATGTTCAGAACAGCGCTGCCCGGGTCCTGATGAGGGTGCGTAAACATGACCACATCACGCCCATCCTTCGCACTCTGCACTGGCTACCTGTTCACCTCCGCATTAAATTCAAAATCCTCCTTCACACCCATCACTGTCTGCACGGTGCTGCCCCCACCTACCTCTCTGAACTTCTCCACCCACACACCTCAGACAGAGCCCGGTCAGGCCAACTGCACCGTCTGCACCCGCCCAGGACTCGGCTCAGGACCATGGGCGACAGGGCCTTCAAGGCTGCTGCTCCCCGTCTGTGGAACGCCCTCCCCGACCACCTCAGGGCTCCACAGATGGTGGACTCTTTTAAAAAAAGGACTAAAAACCTTTTTATTTCGTATTGCTTATCCAGATTAATTTTGTTGTTTATTACTGACTCCTTTTAATTGCTTTTACTGTCTTAATCACCGTTTTTATTCTTAATCACTGTTTTTATCTCAATCACTGTTTTTATTGTTAGATTTGTTCACAAATGTAAAGTGCGTTATAAATAAAATCCATTATTATTATTATTATTATTATTATTATTATTATTATTATTATTATTATTATTATTATTATTATTATTATTATTAACTTTGTTAAATCTCTGCTCAGGCTGGGTTTGCAGCACATACCAGAGCTCCTCACACTCTTAGCTTGTGCGCACAAGGAGAGGGAACAACACATTCATTTGTTGGGCTCCAAAGTCTGCCTCTTCCCTTGTACCGTGATCCTGGGACTCAGTTTCCCTCTTACTCTTATTGTCCTTCTTTTTTTCCCATTTTGTTTGTTGTTTTGGTCTTTCTGCCAAATTAATCAAGTTTTTATAAGGACGCCAGTGACCACAGGAACTGAGCAGCTGAGTCTGCGTCCACCGTCCATATATATATATATATATATATATATATATATATATATATATATATATATATATATATATATATATATATATATATATATAAATCAAAGTTCACAAGTTCAAACTTGCATTCTCTGGAAGTTCAGACTTGGTGAATTTGTTCCAGAGTTTGGACTTCAGAGTTACAGAAGTTCGCAGAACAATCCTACTGTTGGAACAGCAGCAGACTTGTTAGCGTCCCCTTCTACGCACCTACACGTCACATCCGGTTGCATTGCCGGTAGCTTGTTGATGTATAATTTTATCCAATGTTTCTGGGTTTCAAACAAAATTCTGTCATAAATAAGTGTCTTATTCATATTTTTACACGGCAACAACAGTTACTTACAGTTGTGCGTTATCACCGCCATTGTTTGAGTTTCTCACTGGAAGGCAATTGCATTGTGGGGACTGAAAAGTCTGCTCAAGCAGACTTGGTGAAAGGGGCGAGGCAAGTCCACATCAGGATCGAAGCCAAACAGAAATTTGGCTTTTATTGATGATGTGTCACAAGTCTGTGAGTCCAGAAGTATGCTGAAACAGAGAAACAGCTTAAGATTCCTTGCTGGGAGTTTTTAAGCCAAGTTAGGAACTCTCTGCAAATTCATTGAGCCTTTCTGATATCATAATTACAGTTTAAATCTTTACATTAAATCTTTTATACTTAAATCTTTTTATATTCTAAAGTCTTTAAGTCTAAAGAATAAATGAATGAACCTAACCTGGTTATAATTCATGTGTTTGGGGGGCTTTTGAGGAAAAGCTGAACAGTCAAATAAATCACCTTCATGCCACGCGGTCTGAGAAGCCCCTCTTACATAAAAGCGTTGTGTAATTCAGCTTCTTAATTGACATTTTTAATTACTTTCTCCATGCTGCTCAGTGACCTGATGTCCTGTTTATCTCTGCTTTACTGCCTCCACTGTCAATCCCCCCCCTCCCTCCCACCCTCTCTATCTCTCTCTCTATATCTCTCTCTGTGTCGATCTTATTCCCCTGACTGGGGAGATTATTGACATAATCTTCTGTCCAGTATTTGAAAGCAGCTGCCTTAATGTCTTAATCTCTCTGTTGTTGTAATCCTTGATTCTCAATTCGCTTCTTTCGTTTTTTCGTCAATAAACAAACAGTGTGAACTAAAAACAGAGTAACTGAGTCTAAACACTTTGGACTCAGAAAGCCTGCTGCTCAGGGCTACAGGTGGAAAAATAGTTATTTATAGGAAAATAACTTAAAAGTAACCATCATCATCATCATCATCAGTTCTCTTGCGAAGGGTGGGGTGTCCCCTCCCTGTGCGTAGAGCTGACCAGATGACACAGTTCCTTCCAGCTTTGGTGGTCTTGTGCCAGCCGCTCGGTATCCTCCAAAGTAACTCACGATGATGTAGGAGGTCACTCACGATGATGTATAGTCAGTGCGTGCAGGGCTTGCCTTGTGGTCATTTCCATCCAGCAGGACCAGGGAAGATGCTCTGGGCTAGTGCATGTGGCTCTAAGCACTTTGTTGGACACTTACTGGGGCCACCTGATGTTCTTGATGGTCTTGAGAGCCCTACTGTCAAAGCCATCAATACCTGCAGCCAGAGTCTTATTCAAGGGCCATGTTTCCGACCTATAAAGTAGGATGGACAGTATTGCCGAGTTGTAGATCCGGAGCTTCATCTTGCAAGAGATGGTCTGATGTCACCAGAGTGGTTTCCAGAGGGACTGCAGGGCTGATGCTGCCAGGACTCTTCTGCAAGTAATCTCTGGTTTTAGATCCCCATTGTCTGATGCTATGGAGCCCAGATACACAAAGCTCTTGACAGGCTCTACTATGTCATTTTCAAGCCGCAGGGGAGGAGGATCCGGTCCATCACCAACATACATGAATTTAGTTTTTATCCCAGCTCACTTTGAGGCCAAGTTTTTCTCCCTCTTCACTGTATATGCCCAGAGCGTCTGTCAGCTGACTATAGGATGTGCTAAGCAGGATGGTGTCGTCAGCATACTCAAGATCAGTCAGGTGGTAGTTGCCAAAGGACACTCGGGGGACCTGTTCACAAACTCTGGACATCAGATGGTCAGTGACGCTGTTGAACAAGTCAGGAGCAGCCATGCAGCCCTGGCGGATGCCACTGGAGATGGGAAACCAGTCAGAGTCTACGCCGTTGATACGAACACAGCTCTGTGTGTTGCTATAGAGCAGCTTGAACAGGGTTACGATCTTAGGGGAAGCTCCAAGGGCCTGTAGAATACTCCACAGCGAAGTATGGTAGATGGTGTTGAAGGCAGACTTCAGATCTATGAATCCGATGTACAGATGGCGGTCTTTGCGAAATTCTTGGATCTTCTCTATCTGAAGGCAGAGATGTGGTCTGTTGTGGAGCGGTTCGACAACCAGCCTACTCAGGACGGTGGCTGCTTCAGACCACATCAAATCAAACTGAATTGATTGAGAGACAGACAGGGAGCTCTATCAGAGGTCTGTCCACTGATCTAGAGTCAGAAAGCTAAAATCCAGACTTAGCTACGGGGCTCAGCTCACGTTTCCGTCAGGTTGAATCTTGGGCTGAATCTCTGACAAATCCTTGTTTTCATCTGACACTGGGAGCCGGGCTCGGGCAGCTGCTGCAGCTGCCTGTATTGACAGGACTGCACCCGTTGTGAGTCTCACCTGAACCTGACTGTGGTATCCCATCCTGAACTCCTTCATATCACCAGGAACATAATCTTCCAGCTGAAACTGGGCGCCACAGATGACCACGTTTTTTGTGACCGATGCAGAAATAAAGTCCTGTCTCTTCACCTGAACAAAACGAACCCAAGCACAAAGTTAACTCCATTTTTCTTCCTACTGAGGAAACAGTGGACTCCATGTCAGGCAAACACAGTTTTAACCATCTTAATGAATGGTCAAATTAAATTATACACTACAGAAACACAATAAACATGACCTGAAATGCTCTCACTCACTACCACCGGCTGTTGACATTTGATCAAATGTGAATAAATGTCATATGACGCCATGTGGGGAAAAAAAGAGCGTTTTAAACAGCTACACTGAAAATAGACACTTCTTCCTCTATTTGTGCCCTTTGTGTAGCTAATGAACCTGGCCCTGTGTGAGTGCACCTTTCAATGGTCACATCCAAAAACATATTGCAAAGCAGATTTATGTGTCAAGCTGGGAATGAGACACGTGTTTCTCTGAAATAATCTTGTGTCACATTCATGATACATTAAAAATGACATTAACATCAGTACAAGGACCATGTGTATTTGTAAATATGTTTTATTCATACCTTACCAGAGGGAGTTCTCATCCAACCAACAGTGGAAGTATCAAACGTCACAGTCTTTGTCACACTGAATAGTTTACACAACATTTGGATTATTATTTGGATACAATCTCTCATTCTTTCATACATCTATAGAGTGAAAATCCCTGAAAAAGTCTCAATAAGGCTGCTTTTACACCAGCATGGAAGTTTTTTTCTGGTCTGTTTGTAAAAGTTTGATAAATATTGTAAAACAATCCAAGAAAGGAAGAGAACTGTTGAATTTCAGATGTTGTGATTCTCTTGTCTCTCTGTTATCATAGAGCTTGGAATGATAATTCTGTAATCAGGATGCTTCCTGGTAGGACATGTTGAACATGTTTTAGGTACTTCCTTTACTTTCTATGACTTCTGAGGTAACTGACAGATGGGTTGGTGCAACATCAGCAGTAATGCAAACATTTTTAGTGGACTGTTGGGGTGAAAAGTGAGCTGAGTGTTTGATTTACCAGTCGATCCATGTTCCGACCCTCACCAATGGTCAGGGTGGATTAGCCAAATGCGTTTTCTGCAAAACGTGGCTCAGGGAGAACTTGAGAAAGAGTCACTGATTCATTTGGATAGGATGGCCCCCTGGTCGCTTTGAGATTTTCCAGACAGGTCCAAGTGGTAGGATCGCCCACGGCTGACCCAGGGCTTGCTGGAAGGAATCTGTCCCGTCCATCCAAGAACACTTCCAGGAGAAGCTGGAAAATGCTGCTGGTTTGAGGGGTGTCTGGGTTGACTTGCATTGCATGCTGCCACTGTGACTCCACACTGAATAAGGGGAGGAATTTTACTGGATGGAGTTGATCTCCAGCAAGATCATATCTGAGTATGCATAATCCCAAGATCCCACAGGAGAAGCTAAAAAAAATATTGCTGGGCCAAGAGCCATGTGGTCGTCTTTGCTAGACCACCCTGTTCTTTGACTGGGACTCAGGTAAGCCACTTCTAGCAACATCTGTGTATCTTTGAGCCACCGTGTGTAGACCAAATCAAACCCAAAAGAAAGGAGGATGTTGGGGTTTGGTTGACATACTCTATCAAGAAACATGATCATAGAGGGATGATAATGATGCGATTGTGAATGTGACAGTGTTATAAACCTATGAAGGATCAGAGCTATGATTGTTCGAGCTTGTTTTTACTTGATTTGTCTTTCTGCCCCCTAAAGGTAAAGAAATTGAATGCAATCTGAAAACAATCCAGAGAAGCAAAGTTATTGCCATGCCATGATAATCATGTGCATAATATAAAAAGTCCCCAGACTTAATAAATGTCTGTTGTAGTTCTCTGCAGCTCAAAGTCTCAGCAGAGCTCCCCCTCTCGCTCATCCTGCAGAGCATAATCCATCTCATCCATCTCCCGCTCACAGTCCTCACACCCCTCAGCACCACATCCCTCCATCACCACAACACCGTGATGGTCTACCAGCCTGCCTCCTCCCATTCCCATCCCTCCCATTGGTCCAACCACTCCCATTCCCATTCCCCCAACTCCTCCCGCAGCTCCCATTCCAACCCCATTTCCTCCAACTCCTCCGATGGCGGTCATTCCTCCCATTCTCATTCCAACAGCATCCGCTCCCATCCCGTTCACTCCAAGTCCTGCTCCTCCAACAAGCAGGGCTCCAGCTCCACATGCCAGTGGTCCAACTGCTGGTCCCACTCCTCTGGGCCAAAGAGGGTCCATTAGCACTCCTTGCTGGCCAAGCTGGATCAGCTGACTGACAGAGTAAACCCCTCCACCACTGCCACGAACAACTTCTTCATAGGAGGGGGCCCGGGCAGCAGCACGGGCTTCCTCCAGCCTCATCCGGGTGCGGTGCTTCATCTCAATAAGGGTCTTGGTGTAGGAGTTGAGCGTTGCGACAGCAGCGGCCATACAGCAGCTGAATGACAGCCATGCCATACTGGTGAGAACAAGGAAGACAATATTATCCCTGTCATGAGACCACAGGCTAATGTAAGTGGTTGCTTAAAGGTCAAACTTACGCAAATGACCACCCATAGTCCCAGCTTTGTGGCCTCCAGTCTTTGGGCCCGATGCTAACCGTCATCTGAAAAACTGTGGTGTACATCATGTGTGCGACCATCCCCATCATACCTAGAGAGGAAACAAAAAACAAGACATATTCAGAAAGAGAACAAGGACACAAAGTGTAACTGATGAACTGAAAGTATCCTCTGCTCTCACCTGAGAGGACGGTGCACATGGCAGCAAAGGCGTTAATCTTTAGAGCGTTCATCTCCCTCTTGGCACACAGGCAAATAGCTTCCACCCACATCAGCAGGAAGCCCATAGCCAGGAGACCGATGTACATGAACTCACTGATCACTGAAAGCCAGAGCACACCTGGAAGAGGAAAAAGGATCACACTGACTCATTCATACGAAGCCTCACTGACAGTTCAGATGCAGTGATAAAAGTTTGAGTACTGATTGGGATGAGAGAAATCTTTGTGTGGTACAAACCTTGTGTCTCTCCTGGTGTCAGTTCAATGAAACTGCGGCACTTCTCTTCCTGATCACTACCTGCAACAAAAACCACGACAGGGTTCATATGTGAAAATCCCTGTGAAAACGTGCACTAACTTTAACTAATCTTTGAAATCTGAACATCAAACGGGGTGGACAGGGATAGCAAAACTTGACTTCTGCTGGGGTGACAGGAAATATACATGCAAAATATATAACAAAAGTATCTTCTAAGGTTTTATTTAAACTTTATTTATTTATTTTAAAGAGGAATTCTGTTATTTACATTGTTTAGCAGGTTTAAAATGATGTCAGGACTATTTTCTGGTCATGGTTCTCATTTATAGGTTTCTACCAAACTCTCACACATGCCTTTATGACCTAATTTTGTAGCCACTCGGCCCGAATTGGTAAAATACACTGAAGTGTCAGCAAAGGAGAAGATGCTCCATTTAAAACTTAAAAGACTTCAGAAACACACAAAGAAATGAAAACATAAGTAACAGACTGCATCCAAGTTTAAGATTTGTTTTCTGGTCCAACAATGGTCCACACTGGGTCCTATTTTATTATATACACATATATATATTATTCATAACTTATGTTTCAGTGTTACAAAATTAAACTGTTTTACAGATGACACTGTAATATGTGCGTCAGCATCATCCCAAACTATTTCTGAGCGGCAGCCAAATTTTGAAGTTGCTGAAACTCTATGGCTACATGCTGAAACATTCAAAAATGTTTTTTCTCTGTGACACATTATTATTATTATTATTATTATTATTATTATTATTATTATTATTATTATTATTATTATTATTAACAATGCAAAACAACAACAACAACAAAAAAATAAAAAACAACAGATGAACATCAGGTTTATCTTTGTATTTTGTAGAGATTAAAAATGTCTCGACGTACTAATAATTTTTTCTCCTGACAGACAATCTGTCTCTTGCTGCCGGATGATGTAAACAAATCTGTTTTGCAAACTAACATGTGCCCGAAATTCTTATAAATCCTGCAAAAGTAATTAGAAAAAAAAAAGTCACGGTAAGCTCAGTAAGCCCGTTATGGAAGAATCAATCTGAAGTATCTGGGATTTGCTTTCGGTTCTTGATCACCAACAAAAAAGGGTCTTTTTGATGGAACTGATGCTAAAAATCTCTGACAAGCCTTTTTCCTGCTAAATGATGCTAGGATCTTTAATTCTGCCTGTGTGTGAGTACTGTAACTTTAAAATGTGATATTCATTTTGAAGGATAGATCTTAGTGATAAACATGCTGTTGCCGGAAAAGTTTAAGGTGCAACTTCAGGTGTTCATTCCCACCACAGACCTTCGTTGTGCTTCTCACAGGACAGCCAGAAGCCGGTGTGAAAGTAGCGCAGCATGTACTTGTCCTCGCCCGTCTCCCAGATGTAGTGGACGGCATTAGCCAGCTGCCTCCTCTTTATTCTTGCCAGCTCCTCCTTCTGCTGTGGGGAGAGTGTCACGTTGGAGGGTGGGTTCCTCGGATCAGGAGTTGGGGCCTCTGGAAGCAGAAAGACGGGACAAAGAGTCAAGAAAGTACCAGGAAAGGACAGCGTGAGATAGGAGGAAAAAAAGAGAAGAGGGAATGATGAATCAGTTTTAACATATTTCGAGGTAAACAGAGCAGAGGAGCAGAAAGACACACGTTTCAAAGCCACAAACTCTGACATAACTCCTCAAGTACGTCCCCGGAGACAAAGCGTGTAACGCAATCCAGCATGAACACAACTCTCCAGGTAATCTGTGGTTTTATGCCGTGAGAATTAAAATCAGCACAGAAACAAACAGGCTTAGAGCAGAAAGATAAGACGGCAGGGTCATAGAATCCAGATAACATGCAGCTGCAGATGCAAAGTTCTGAGATTAGCAACAAAGCTGGGATTACGTGAATCTCTTCCTGTCCAGAGGAGAATAAAACACTTGAAACTATTGTAGATGCCATAAAATCCTGCGCTGAAGTATTTTGGGGAACTGTAGTTCTCACGTCATCAATATGCTGTCTGTTCCTCAACAGATGTTCTCACTAAAGAAGTCAAATATTATGCTTGGTGAAAACATGAAAAGATTAGATTTTTTAAGCTTCTTTCTTTGGATCAATATGAGTTCTTCACAGAGATGGTACTCTGAGTTGCACAGGAAATTTAGCACTTTGTATGATCAAATACACAAGATGCTCTCCTGCTTTCAGCATGTTCGTCTGTGGTTGTTGAAGTTGAGTCGCGAGAATGCAGAATCACATCAAGTTGTATAACAGAAACACTGTAAATTGAGGTTATGCTGGGTGAGAGGTACAGACTTGTTTTCAAATCAGGGAGTGTGTCTCAAAGAATTATCCAAATTATTCAGGAATGACGTGTTCAGTCAAAAAGAAGTTCACAGTGCATACACTGCTGTTTTCACTCACTTTGACGTCTTTCCTTCAGGTGTTTTCAAGCATATAATTTCTCTATCATCAGAGCAGATAAGCGAAAGTATATGTTAGTCACAGAGCTATAAGAAATGACAGTGAAAGGCTGCTCAATATTTAAGACTATATATATAAATCAATCTAATTCTAGTTCTAACAGAACTGCAGTCTACATTGCCCTGTTGGCTTATGTCATTATGTCGTATTATAGTGTGACTTTGATAAACTTTATCTTATTTCAGTGTAAACAGCTTTATCTATGATTTTAGCTGTAGAAAGACAAAGTGTGTGTTTAGTGAGAGCCTCACACCAAATGTGTGAAAACAACTTCATGTATGAAGCCAAAGCATCACATTTCTAGTCTTGTTTGGTCCATTTTAGTTTCCTTTTTTTGTTCTCCTCTCTAGAGACTCCAATTGCAACTTCTTTCAGATGTTTTTTTTTTGGAAAAGAATGATAAGGGCCAGCACTTATTAATGTTTTCAGTGTAAGTACAGCAGCTTTTAAAGGTAGTGATTTACATGCAATGCAACAAATAACAAGCGAGACTGGAGCTGGAGCAGAGGGCTCAGTGTCCATGATTTCCACATGGACAGGATAATGTTTCCTCTTTGCATGGTTCAGTTTCTTTTAGTTAAAGAAGCAGTGAGAAACTGTTCACAAAGTGCTTTCTGAGTGATTTCAAGCTCATCTTTTCACATCTGTTGCAACAAACAGTGGAGGAAGACCCAGATACAGACCAACTTAAGATCGGGTAGACCGATTAGATTATCGTCAAACCGATATTAGACATTAAGACCCATATTGACATCAGCCTTTTTATAAGCCAACGACCAATAAGACATCATTAAATAACCCAACACTGGGTTATTTTGGCTCTGATGCAGCCCTGCCTCTCTCTGCAGTCACTTCTCTGTCTGCAGCACTGGCCCACCAACAGCACCATCTGATTGGTTACATGCAGAGCCACGGCTCGGGTAACAGCCAATCAGCAGTGAAAGTTGTACATGCAGCCTGCTCCTCACCCATGCAACAGAGAGGAGAAAAAGTTTTACTGAGCGGAGTGGAGAAACACCAAACAGCAGATATATGTTTTGAAGGTAAATTGAGGCAGCAGACTCTCCATCAATTGTAATCAACATCCCAGTCCTCTACAACTCACAGCTGTAACGTTACTGTGAGCCCAATAATGTCATATAAACATGCACAGCTGCTGTTTATGTTTATATGATATTATTGGGCTCACAGCCCCTCCAGTTGTGTCTTTTAATCACTTGAAAAAATGTTGCTGATGATATAATTTAGGAAATAGTCTGTGACAATTAAATGATGTGTGAGAGAGAGAGAGAGAGAGAGAGAGAGAGAGAGAGAGAGAGTAAAAAAACTTATGAACTCTATTCTGCCCTCCCTGAACGTAGGAGCCCAGCTTGGCAGATAGCTAAACGGTTCTTTGAGAAGTGAGAGACTGTTGTTGTTGTTGTTGTTGTTGTTGATTTGGTCATTTATTTAGACTCAACTCACAAAGGTACTGTAAGACCAAAGTTACAAAATAGAAACAAAACATTTTAGTATAAACAGATAAAGGTTATGCACAGCCTTACTTAGCTATAGAGAGTTATTTTATAATTAGGTAGCTTCGGTTAGCAAAAGCCCACTAGTTTATTGATAACGTCAGTGGAAAGTCCCATTGACAAGCTAACGTAGTTAGCATTGTGACTATCTTACTACAAACTTATTATAACTTTCACAGTCACAGATCAAACACTCTTCTTATTAATGTTCCCAACGATACGTCTTCCTGGCTCTTAAAATGATAAGAAATGATTTAAACTGTGAACATTTAAGATCTGCTTTTTGTTGCTTGGTGCTGCTTTTCTGCACAGAACCCTCAAACGCTCAAACCTAAATCTGAAAACTAAACAAAAAAATAATGCAACAGCATTACATGCCTTTAAAAGGCAGCACAAACTCAATTCAGTCCAGTTTTATTGCAGGGAAGTAAGTTGAGGTGAAGGCTGATCAGCTTTGTTTTATTTACTTTAAAAACTTCAGGAAGACTTTTATTTAAATTTTCAGTTAACTTTAGCCACCTTTTTTCTGACTACCCATAGTTCATCGCAATTGCTGTTTTTTTGCTCGTCTGGTTGAATGTTCTGTTTACATGCCATGGAGACTACAAAGCTGACCATGTTAGCCTAGCTGTCAAAATCACTCTAATGACCAGGTTTTAAAAGCAAGAAAGAGATGGACAAAAATCAGAGGTGAAGTCATAGTGCAGATAGTTTATACTGAGCCCTCTCTAGCATTAATGGCTTCACGTGAGTTGTTTTAAGCTAGCTTGCCCGCGGCAGCAACCGGAAGTCGATAACTGCAGGCAGAAGTCAACACTTAGAGGCTTCTGAAGAAACAGGTGGATAAGAGATGCTGCTGACCCTGGCAGCTCCCTGCACTTTTTTTTTGCTTTTGTTTGAACTTAAAATAAAGATAAGTGAAAGATAAAATACAATTTTTACTCAAATATTGGAAAACTTATTTTACTGTGGAAGACAATAGCAAGCTTTATTTGTTTAAGTTTCCATTTAACTTTATAAGACATGCTGCTGAGACTGGAAACTGTTTAATAAACATGTGCATTTAAACTAAGTAAAGTGTTGGAATTCTTTTTTAAGAATTTTGGTTTTCACTTTTACTGCAAATGAATATCGGCTCCAAATATCGGTTATTGGCCTCACTGATTACTAATAATTCTAAGAGTTCTGACACTTTTCTAATTTTTCTTTAAAAATAAATAAATAAATAAATAAATAAATAAATAAATAAATAAATAAATAAATAAATAAATAAATAAAATTTTATTATTATTATTATTATTATTATTATTATTATTATTATTATTATTAGTAGTAGTAGTAGTAGTAGTAGTATAATTATTATTATAAATAATAATAATAATAATAATAATAATAATAATAATAATAATAATAATAATAATAATAATAATAATAATTGTTATTATTATTATTATTATTATTATTATTATTATTATTATTATTGTTGTTATTATTATTATTATTATTTTGTCCCTTATCCTCTTCAGTAAGACATGGGTAAAACTAATCAAAAAGTAGGGAAACAAAAGGGGAAAGGAGATAAAACTAAACTAGAAACACAGGGGGGAAAAATACAAAATAAAATAGGAAACACAAGTCAAAACACACAAGACAAGGATCACTAAGAATAAGACATAAAGAATAACTACTGATGCACATGATAAATCAAAGAATATGCACAACAAAATGTGGTGACTTCCACTACAGAGTCATGTCTGTTTTTAATGCTGCGCTGCCTGAGGGTCGAAAGACCACAAGATTTCTCCAAATTCATGTTCTGTAGATGACTAAATCTACTTATTCTTACTAATCTACTACTCTTACTGATTTTATGCTCGGAAGCTTTATTTGAAATTGGAAAACTATTTGCTGACAGTTTCTCACATAGCTGTGAACCTCTGAAGGCCTCAGCCTCAAAAGTTTACACAACTCTCTCAGTGTTTTGTTTTCAAGTTTTTGAAACATGTTGCAAAACATTTTTGTGTCTTAATATTTGATTTTTAATTATTTATGTAGTGGGTTTAAATGATTTGCAAACCATCATAATCCAAAATGAAACAGCTGGAATGAAACTTATAAATGGCCTTTATGTTTAGAGATATGATGGCTCCAGGATGTTTGAAAACAATGTGAGCTTTTAGGAACTCATTTTGTCTGTCATTGTTTCTTGTCCTCACCTGTTGTGTACGGCTGACTGTTGTTCTGCCCGCAGTTCTTCATCTTCACTGGCGACAGACAGAGCGGCTTCACCACCTTGTGTGTGCCCACACACCAGTATGAGGTGCAGAAAGCCGAGACAGAGAGTGTGAGGGCCAGAGAGGTGAGGGAGAGCGACAGCAGGGAGCGGTTCCGTTTGGACATATTCTCCAGCATGGCTGCTTTTCAGAATCTGACAGTTATGACTTAAAATAAGCGTCTTTCAGCTTAACTTTGGGGTCACTTTCTGGAGCAGGGATGAGAATCAGAGGAGCGAGGAGACGTGGCACGTCATGATGAAATGAAGTTGGATGATGATGAGGTTTTGGAGGAAGGAGAGAAGAGAGAAGAAGCAGATCAGAGATATTAAAGAAACGGGATAAGGGTCAGAGGAGAGGCCGGGTGCAGAGATGATGTGCGGGCATCGAGGAAGGAAGGAGGAGGGTGGTTGAGCGGAGGTCAGAGGACAGTGGAGTGGAGAAAGATGAAGTGCTGGGATTAAATCACTGTGGAAGAGAAAGAAACAGATGTGAGGGCCAGAGGTTGCAGGAGGGGACTGCAGCTCTCCTCCTGCCCCAGATTCAGCCACAGAAACTCATCCGTATCATCACATTCAAATGATGTTCCCTCTCGATGTCACGGCACAAGCCAGGCGAGGTGTCTGACTCCACACATGGCTTCTCACTGAGTGCCCGCTCTACTCCATGTCCCCACTGCGATCATGTTCCTGTTTCTGTGACCTCTCTCTGCTCTCAGATGAAGATAAACATTTAAATCTTATCCTGAGGATTTTGAAACTAATCAGCCCCGTTTCTCAGGGCCTGTCCCGTTCTTCAACCTGTTCCTCCACCTCTCCAGGGAGGGCGGGGGGAGGATTGAGTTCACGAAGCAGTGATTAGTCCAGTGTCTCAGGCCCTCCTCTGGGGACAGTAATCTGTGTTAATCTTTCAGACTGAGGTGGATGAGATTAATGCTGAATGACTCTCATGCTGTCTTTGTCTTTGTCTGGACGACCACCTGAAAGTGAAGAAATGAGACAGACAAAGGACTCAGGAATGATGGGAACTACTAAGTCACATCAAAACAGCCTGGTGTCGTCAGGAAGTCACTTTTTTTATTGTTGATGACTGAAATTGTCAATTTACTCGCAGAACCCAAAACTTTTTCAGCTGTGTCAGACTTTCTATTTTCACATGCACCATTAAAAACATGCACTGTCCCTTTAATCAAATCAAACCAGGCACGCTTATGAATGTGTTTCAGCAGGTGTCTGGGATCAATTTGATCAAGTCATTTCATGGTGTGAAAATTTAATCAATCAGTGTTATCGTCCTGTCTGACCTTAATGTGTCAAAAGTGTGTAAACATAATTTCACTGCATGCCCTCCTGAGCCGAGGGTGTCAGATTAACTGGACCAATCAGAGAGGCACAAACAATGCTGTTTTAACTTTGGTCTGTACGTAAATATAAGAGCTGGAACCCTTAAATTCAATGACAGCAGTCAACAAAATGTAGTTTTTTTAATGATTAAAAAAACATCTTGAGTCTACTTTTGTTTTTGTCTCCAAACCGCATAGTTTAGTTGGTATAACTGCTGTGAATTTAAGACAATAACACAACACAAGTACTCACAAGTTATTCCAAATTTCTGCCCAGAATTGCTTTTGAAGACAAAGAGAGGTGTTCCGGAATACTGGTCAGAATGACTTTTAAGATAAAGAACAGTTTTCCGGAAACTGCCCAGAATTGTTTTAAAGATATAGAAAAGAGTTTCAGAATTCTGTCAACAATTGCTTTGAAGAGTTAGAAAAAGTTCAGGAATTCTGCGAAAGAAAAAAGTAAAGTAAAGAAAAAAGTATTCCAGAATTCTGTCCATCAAGTCACAAGATTTGTTTCTAATGGTTTAGCTTAGCAAATCCTGGATCTGTACGGTGTACTTTTCAAGCTGGAAATGAAACCCTGTTTATTTCGCTTTTTCCTTTTTGAAATGAAAACAAATAAATGAAAATTTGTTTGTTTTCCAGTATCTTGTTTGTTTATATAGATTAAATAAAGGGAAGGTGAATTACAGGCCACAGGCTGAGTTTGGTTGTAGACGGAGTAGCTTCTCAGCCAGAGATCGTAGATGTAGGCTTGATGGTAGTTACACGCACGAGGATGGACAGCTACATTTTATTCAAAGGAGCTCAAGCAGTGACTCTTAAAGTCTTTGCACCCTGAAGTCACACAAAGACACCTCGCATGTTTATCTTTCTATTACTTGTAGAAATTTGCAGTACGATAAAAGTAGAATCATTGAGCAGCAGCTGTCAATGTATTTGAGGTAGGCGCACACACACACACACACACACACACACACACACACACACACACACACACACACACACACACACACACACACACACACACACACACACACACACACACACATCTTCGTTCATCATCTCATGCATGCAGCTACCATCAAGCCGGCTTTGTCTTCGATGTCTTGACAGAGAAGGTACTTCGTCTACAACTTCCGGTTCACGATGATCGGACAAATTAAAAAATAAAATCTAAATCAGCCCATGGCGCATAATGCAACTTTCCTTTGTTTGATCTATGTTAACAAACAGAATATAAAAAAAACCCAAACAAATTATAATTTATTTGTTTTCATTTTAAAAAGGAAACAACAGAAAATAAACCGTTTTTTTTTTAATATTTTGTTTTTTGATTCAGAACTGAATATCAATTGAATGAATGATACACGGAATTACAAACCTTTATGTAATTTATAATTTGATATTTTCTTTATGTTTATTTTTTGAAATAAATTCATTTTTAGAATTCTGCACAAACAGCAGAATTGAAGCTACACTTCAACAGAAATGCATCCCTGATACCTGATCACTGACGTGTTGAGTAATGATAGCTGGTTGGAAATGGACCAGAGTTCAGTGTTTGACCAAACACCTGTATACCAGGCTCATTTAGAGACTGACTTCAGACGTTAACACAGTTTGAAATTACTTTGAGAAATGAAAGATGACCTGTGGGTTTGTGGATGGAGTGCAGAACAACACAGGAGAGCTGTGGGGAAAAAATATGTCTTCACCAGGCAGGTCCTGTTATTTTTTTTACTGAAAACTGACTGTAATTTAAAGGATTTTGAGTTTTTATGCTTATGTCTTGATTCATTTCTTTATGTATGGTCTCTTTTATTTAACTTTGTTTTTAACAGTTGAATTGTTTTTGCTAATTCATCTCAGCTGTTCCTTTAAGTTGTCTTTTAATTCATTATGTCTTACTGATGACTCCCTGCTCTGACTTTTACTTTTGGAAAACACTTTTTACCATCAGTTTCTAAAAGTACTTCAGATAAATGAGCTGTACTATAACAATCTCAGATTTTATCATTGACCTCTGACAGCTGCTGGGTCACTTTTAACTGTACTTTGGGGACACTATAACATAGTTACGGTTATTATAAAGTAAAGGTGCGTTACTTTATTTTCCAAAGCTGCTTCTTTAATCCTCAACCAAATAAAAAGGAGTTTGTCTGACTATTTATTTGTTAAAATCATAGGTGCTTGCAGAAAAATCTACTTTTTGTATAATTGTTAAAAGTTAGCTAAACAAAGGCAAAATGTTTGTTTGCAAACGTAAAAACTGTAAAAGTACAGCCAGAGTTTGTTTCTATCCTCGTGTCAGATGCTGTCTCTATCGTCTCATCATGTCAAGCTCAAATTCTTCCCCCTCTGATTGAAAAATCCAGCTGCTTCTCACGCTCAGCTTTTGGCGAGCTTACCCTCCATCTGAGAAAATCAAAAACGTGTCCACTCACCGTGTTTGAGACCCCCGGCCGCCGGGGCTCCTCTTTATCTTTCCTTCACTTCTCCTCAAGCAGGGATTCAGATTTCTTCACCTTTCTTCTGCACTCCTTCATCGCTCCCTCCTCCGTCTTGGGTGAGTTTCCATCAGAAACCCACCCAGATTTCTCTCTAATCCCCACAAGTCCATCTGTTACTTTCCCTCCCCTTTGCTCTCTATACTGTGTCTGCTCATTCATCCCCACGGCTCGCTCTATCTCTTGGTTTTCTTCATCTCTCCTCCTCTGTCATAACCCTCCTGACCTCCGGACCTATACTGATTACTTTGACATTATGGTATACACAGCAGCTTGGATTGAAATGAGAGTCTCATCACTCCTGCTCCTCTTTCTAGCCTTCTTAACACAGAGCAGTACAGCTGTACATTATATACAGCTGCAGGCTTTAGGAAATCCCATCAATGACTGGAGAGCTATTGGTTTGAACCCCTGATTGGAAATCCAGGAACAGCACGTTTAGAACAGGCTGTTCAAAACTTCTAGTAGTGGTGGAAACCATCCAGACTGTCCACTTTAAGAAGGAAAACCTCACAAGAAGTCCTAACAACTCAACCCTAAAGCTCCAGATTTCTTTCCTATACCTAACCAGGTTGATTCAACACCTAAACCTAAATGTGCTACAACTGTTTCACAAAAACCAGTCTGTCTTCTTTTTAGAGGCCACAAAAGTGCTTGTTTATGTTCATAAAAGTGTAATATTTTGGTTTTATATCAGAAGATGGAGACCCAAGTCTGAGAAGAAAAGGATGTCAGTCTAATTTCTGGTCAAAATGTCACAGTGAGCCAACAAGTCAAGATATAAATCTTCCTTAAGGATATTAAAGGCTTACAATAATGCTTGAAATGTGTAAAAATGGCTGCTAACATGGTGTTGTTTGGCACAGTCTGACTTCTGTGTCCTAATGTAACACATGCTGAGAGTCACTTTCTTAATCTGCCCACCTCTCCTCTGCTTTTGGACCGTAAGTCCTCTCTCGATGAATGAAAAGGCTCAACAGTCAGTTCCCAAAATCATGCTCCAATGGCCTCGGCTGACTCCACTTCATTGCTCTCAGAAATCATAAGAGAGAGAGAGAGAGGGCTGAAATAACTCAGAGTGAAGTTCTTCTCCAGACTTATCTTTGTATTCAAGTCTCTCGATTACATTTAAGACTCTTAATTGTTTTAAATCCAGAATCAAAACACATACTTAAATGTTCTTTTGATGTGTGTAGCAAAAGAAAAGTGGCTCTCACATTCATAGAGATAGCGTCACATAACTTAACTAAAAAAATGAGAAATGTTCAGGGAAATTATATATTTTCTTCAACATTCAAGGAGAAACACAAAGTGTTTGTGAACAACATGCTGACACTGTTTAAAGGTGGTGTTGTCCATTCTGAGTCAATGATGGCATCCTAGAACTGCCTATTACCAAAACCAATTGGCTGCCTTAACTTACTGTACTTTGTACTGTACTCCCATGTTTTTTTTAGACTTTGTCTTCATTAGATGGCACAGAGTAAAGGAGAGGAACAGAAAATGTGGGGCAGAGAGAGGGACTGATGTCCAACAAGGACTTGTTGATGCCTCTAAAACATGAGGCACCTGTTCTACACTGCAAAAACTGACATCTAAGCAAGTGTGTTGTTGTCTTATTTAAAGTAAGATAAGATTGTTAAGTAATAAACTTGATATGAGCCACATTCAACAGACAAGTCTAGGAATGTGTCTTATTTTAAGATATTAAAAGACAAAAATAAGGTCTGAATTAGCTGCAACAAGTAAAAAAATCTCCCAGTGGGCTAAGAAAAATTTGTTTGTCAAGTTTAGAATAATGTCTAAACACAAGAAACTTTCACTTACTCCACTGGCAGATATTTTTTTACTTGTTACAAACAATTCAGAGCTGATTTTTGTCTTTAAATGTCTTTAAATGAGACATGTTTCTGGACTGGTCTGGTCAATGAGGCTCATATTAAGTCTAAAAAGACATTATTGCTAAAAACAAGACAAAAGCACTGCCTAAGATTTCTGTTTTTTTGCAGTGTACCAACTGAGCTGACCAGTGCTTCCAATGAACTGAGGCTGTCATGTGCAGGACTTAAGTTTGGACCGACATCATGTGTTTAACAGATGTCTGTCTAACATGAGTCTGGTTCTGTCTGAGGTTTCTGCCTGTTAAAGGGAAGTTTTTCCTCTCCATTGTAACTTGCTAAATGCAGTAAAGGTCTGTACTCATGGTGGGTTAAGATGAGATCAGACTTCTTATCTTCTCTTGATGATCTCTGGTCTCTGTTAATAAAATAAAACATCACTAATGTTAACAGGTCCGGGTGATGTTTTCAAAAGTTTCAGCACTATATTAATAAAGATTGATTGATTGAAGGATTGTTTCTAATAATAGACTCGATGGAAAGCGTTGATTATTGGGGCGTCCGTCAGTATAGCCTCAGGTTTAGGTCTCATGCTCTTCAAGTGGTCAGCCCAAGCCAGGAATCCATCCTGCAGTTTGCTGCTCTATCCACTGCCTTGTCCTCCCTGAATGAAGACATTATAGCTGTCTCTGTTTGTGTTATTCAGAGTCACTTTCATAATTATTTGGAGAGTCACTGAAGCAGGAGAGATTGAGGGTTAGGGAAAAAAGCAAAGTGATACAGTTTGGTCAGCTAGTTAGCATTATTTTCTGCTAAATGTCATTTAAATGATGGTTGTAGCTGAATAAGGATGTCAAAATGTTATCAACACCTCACTGTCACTCAGATTAGCCACACCCATTTACATACATACATTTGAGCGTAAATTCTTTTTAAATTGTTTTCATTTATTTATTTTTTTCCACTGTAATTTAAAAAACTACATTGATTGAGCTGTAAAGTTGAAGCTTTTATCTTCCTTTAAAGAGTATAAGAGCTCTTTGAAGCACATCATGATCCATTTATTTTGATCTGTTCAGGGTCCACCTCATACCTGCTCCTGCTGTTGTTTTTCTTTGGGAGTTAAAAGATTATTTGTACTTGCTCATTTGACAAATAACTAAATTTTATTCCTATACTTTATACACTTGTATTTGTTGCAGTTAAATGTGTTTAAATAAATAAATCATGTCATGTCTGATTGAGGGCAGCAGCCTGAAACATCATTTGTAGTTTAAAGTCTATTTATACTCCTGTTGGAGCAGCTTCTGGATGTATGTGCCACCTCCATCCCCTTCCTGTGAAACATCGCCCTCTTGTGGCAGTATCATGCCTGTGAGTTCCAACTGATCTTAACACTGTTAAAAATTACCAGGATTTTACAATTTCTAACAGTATTGTTTTGCAGTTAAATACTGTGATCAAAAGCTCAGTGATATCACAAATAATATCTGTAAAAACTACTGTGACACTGGACTTCACAGTGTTTAACAGCTGTTTCACAGTAAAACACTGACATCAAAATCCTCTGTGATATCAGAGGGTGTTACTGTAAATACAGACAGTTGAGTAAATCCAAATCACTGTGAGTGAGGAGGGGACGCAGTGGATATAAGAACCTGCTGAAAAGTGGGATGATATGAAGGGGGATGATGGGATGTCTGTGCCTCTCATGGTGTGGATTAGGTGGCAGAATGGTTGATGCTCCACATCAATCCACATCCTCCTAGCCTATCAGTACATCTCATTTTTTATAAAATATAAACACTGTAAAAATGATAAAGCACATGGTCCATGTTGTGGAGCTCTGACAGCTGATCCGTGCCATATAGAGCACAGACAGCCTGTGACACTGCATCCTTTATCTAAATGTACAGCAGGGTCTTATATCCACAGCGTTCCCTCCACACTCATGGTTACAACAAATATTACTTTGCTAAAACTTTTGAGAAAATTACTAAAAAAGTGACTCAAACCAGTTATTTTAGTCTAACATAAAAAAAAAGTTATTTGAAAAAAGCGGAACTATTTGTGAGTGTTTGCGCTAGAACTTGATATTCTAAGCTTTTATAACAGATGTTTGAGTGCTCTCTGTCTTCACATACTAGTAGTTAACTTTACATCGTTTGAGTGATCTAACATTTTTTTTACAGTGCAGGCCATTGTTGTAATGTAAAATCAACTAGATGCTGTAACTCCACAAATGCATATTGCAATATCACATAAATCATTTGGGTCTTGCAGCTGTAAAACTACAGTATAAAGTTGTAATTTCATGAAGAATTCCAGTAACATTACTGCAGTGAAGTAACAAGAAATAACTGTGAGAAGATTTCACAGTAATAACTGTGAAGATATCTGTGAAATTCATTCAAAACGTGAATTTCACAGTGTATTCAGAACCTAAATCAGATAAATCAGTTTGAGATTCAATGAAAGAGTAAAAATCCAGGATGACAGTTGGAGTGTGACTTGTATTGTTTTATTTCCCAAATATACCGTCACAGTTAACAACACAGCTCTAGATTTAAATACACAGCAAAATAAATTAATCTCATACAAAAATTATATTTGAGAAATCATAATGAGTAGTTTTCATTTTCCTCTCCTGTAACTCCCTAAAAATAAACTGGCTTCTTCCTCATGTTTTCCAACCATGTTCACGTTTAAACAAGTCAAAAATACATAAAAAAAGATGTGTAGAGTCCCTGAAAGAATCAAAACAAAGTGCCCACTGTGGAGTGATTGGTTCTGTCATGAATAATGATAAATCCAGCTACTGTTTGTGACATCTCTGTGGAGCAGACTCAGGCGCTCTGATGAAATATTTCCTCAAATCACACAAAAACGTACAGAGGATGATCCGCTCACAGCATGCACATTTAAGAGGCTGATATGCTCGAATTCGGTTTTTATTTTTCCAACACTATAACTCATCACATGAGGATGGAACACGATCAACAAAGAATGACCACGGATCGAAACGGGGAACAGAAAAGCCACGATTGGTTACAGAGTCGACTGATAATGCAGTGTGTGAACAGAGCCGGCCTGAGAACGGCTCTGTTTCAGAGTTTTCTGTGTTGGAGGCCGTCGCTGCTGCTGCATTGTTGCGTCGATAAATAATCAAGCATCAAATCAATCAATAAATAGATCAATAAATAATTTGATTGTAACACTCTAATGTACAGTATATTTCAAGGTTTCTGTGATTACTTCCACTATTTACATCAGCACAATATATATATATACTTACACACACACACACACACTGCCTTGTACAAACACATGCACGCGTTATGAAAACCTACAGTGACATCTGTCCCACTCCAGCTCTGTTAATGTTTACAGAATCATACGGCACGCAGATACACAGAAACTCTTCAGTTTTCATCACAGACACACGGGGAGGTGCTCCCAGCCTCTCTGACTTGTGCAGTCCGGCAGATTTGCTTCAGTATTTTACACATTTTCATGTATATTCAGTGTGAACCTCTCTCCTCTATGTTAAGCTCAGCTGTTGGGATAACTAATAAACTGGTTAGTGGATCAGTAAGGAGGTTTCCATGTTTGAGATGAAAAGTTGAGCGCATGTAACTCCACCCATTTTCCTGAAGAACACTGAAGGTTGATAATGATTCCTTTCAGCCTGACTCTGATTTCAGTCTAATATTTGGCCTGGTTTTATTTGTAGTGTTGTTGTTTTTTCATATCCACACTAAGGTTCACAGTCTGGGTGATTCCTGTCGTTCCTTCCAGATGCAGAGGGATTACAATCTGCAGTAAAGATGTGCAGCTGATTATGGCCCAAAGCATCTGTAAACATCCTTGCCTTTGAAGCTAATGTTAACCAATGCTAACAGGTTTAAAATTGGACAGTTAAAGGAATAGTTCAGTTTTTTTAAGCTAGGGTTATATGTGGTGCTTGCTTCGCCCCTTTTTAAAAACTAGCAAGGGGCAACTTCTGGTCTGAAAATATGAAAATTGCAGTTCATGGATTGTCCGCTTTAGGATGGCTCTGGAAGTACTGGAAAACTCGTACACACCCAGCCAAAAAAGCCGTTTTCACAGCAGAAATAAACATGTTTACAATCTGGTAAAAATTTTAATCGCTAATGTCACTAACAGCACACGCTGTGCGGGGGTTGAATTTTTTTCTAACTCAGCAGTTTAGAAGATATTAAGATCGTGAATTCACCCAATCAGAGGCACAGCTCAGCTGATTGACAGGCGGGCACCCTATCGCTGTTAGTGCTGAAGGTCAGAGCTCGCCCAATTTCAAATGTGGCCTTGGTTGACGATTTGCTTCAAAACTGTCTCAGAAACAGACGGGTGACGTCACAGAGACTCCTTCATTTATTATACACTCAATGGAAACTGGCCGAAAAGCAGGCACTGAAGCTCGGCTATCAACTGCTGCAGATGGGATCAATTTTACCTCCTAGTGAAACTAATTTTAAGAAACTCTGAGCCAAACATTCCTCAACAAAGCTTTTAGAATGATGCTGTTTGCTGATGCTAAACACAAACACTGATCAACCGAAACATTAGCTGTGTCTCAAATCGCAATGCACTTTGATTTCTCAGCTGGTGCACTCCAAACAGTCAAAAAAGTGTGGGACACTGAACACTTCTCATACTTAATGGAAGTGATTTTGGCAAGGTAGAGGAAGGGGCAGGAACAGATGAAATAAACCCCTGTGAATGGTTGTGAAAACCGTCCTTTCCAGTAACCTTTCCACTACCCTGTAAAAAATGTCACACTTCGTTAGTAGGTACTTAGTGTACATAGTGCACTTTAGGTAAGTGTACTCATGGAAATATACGATTTGAGACACAGCAACTATGACCACTGGCAGGTAAATGTGAATAAAATTGATTATCTCTTTGTAATGCCACCTCTTAGTGGATGGGTTATGTTGAGCCTGACCATTTTGTTCTTAAGGTTGACATCTTGGAAGCAGGAAAGTGTGAGGATGTAAATGGTTAGATGACCCTTGTGGGCTGTTACCGGCCTGCAGAGGTCAGTATTTAACAAAAGTGGTCTAAGGAAGGAAAATAAATTACTGCTTGAATAAGTTTCAATTTTAGGCAGCACCAAGCCAAATATTAGTCTGATAACGCTGCACTTGATGATAATCTAACCTTTGATATCTGCTCACAAAACTGAATACAATGAAGTGAACTGACAGTAGTGTTTGCTTATGGCATGTATGAGTAAGAATCCCAGGGTTTTGGAAAATGGCTGGCCAAACTGTTATGCACTATGTTCAGATAAAGACAGCCAAAACATACCTGGTGCTGTTGTTAAATACTGTGATTGGTTGTTACATTAGGAATGGATTACTGGTTTGGTTTGCTGTTTCATTCGACCCACTCCCTGTGAGAAACTGGGTCTGGATCAGGTTTCCGCTCTCTGCTTGTGGAGCAACTCCTCCAAATTGAGTGACTCCTGTTTGCCAGGTAGCTCCAAAGACACCGGCCTGACCCATACTTCTTCCCAAACAGAAAGGGTCCACCAAGGGATCTCCCAGCAGAGGCTGCTTTAGTCCCGTTTGTCCTTGGTTCATGTGAAGTCCCATTTGTTGATTCCCTACTGATGTAATTCCTGACCATGTAGGAGCCTGAAGCATGTTCATGCCAGAGTGAGATGCCCCAATGATATGAGATGTTGACTGAAATAGTGGAGCTTCATTAGAAGCAGCTGCCAAAGGAGGCAAATGTGCACCAAAGGAGGGAGCCAAAGTAGAACCAAAAGGATTGGAGTATGAGGATGAGGTGTCAGGAAAGGACATCCCTGCAGTAGCCCCTGATCCAACCATAGGGCCAGGTGACAGGGCCCGGGTTTTAAAAGTGCCTGGGAAATCAGGAGGAGCAACAGGAGGACGGAGGGACAGGGGGTAGGGGGGGATTTTATAGTTTGAAACATTCCAGCAAAGAGGAAATGTGCCAAAGCAGAGAGAGGGTGAGAGGAGTTAAATATCTGCTGGATAAAATATTCTGTACTAGACTCCACTAATGCTCACACACACACATACACAACATCTATACACTACATCAATACCACAGGGGAGGAGGTCTGGTTAGACTTTACACAGAACCACAATAAGCTTTGCATACAAACATATTGATCCGATCTATTCTCCACTTCTCTCTCTGCACCTCATACTTCAGTCAAACAGTGGAGGAATGCATTCTAAACATCATCCAGGAATTACTGATTCTGCAGTCTGTAGGATTGATCATGCATCCATTGGAATCAAAGCCCAACAAATATTTCCACATGAAATCCTTCACCCAGACCAAAGCAATCCGTCCGTCCTTACCAATGGCTTGTGTCTGGGTGGTGCGCACATTGACGGGAGGGAGGAGCTGTTTGGGTTTGGGGTTAGAGGAGAATAGGTCGTCCAAGTCGACAAGCGACGCCCCGGCAGTGCCCAGAAAAGAAGCAGTCCTTCTGTATGTCTCATTTTCCTGCGCTGCACGCTTTCCTGCAATAAAATAAAGGTCCAATTCTACTCTAAAAGGTGTTTTCTTCTTGGGGAAAGGTCAGGGGGAAGAGAGAGCAAAGCGAGAGAGAAGTTTAGTTGATTAAGATTGTTAGCCAGCTGCAAACTGATGGAGGATGGAGGTGAAATGAAGAAAATGTAAGAAAGGAGTCACACAAAATGTTAAAAAGAAGAGTACATTAATATGTTAATGCACAAACACAGGAACTCAGTGTGATCTTTGATTTCAACAAACCACTCAGAGGAAACATGGAGTTTAATTGTTTTGTATGAATAATAGATGGATGAAATGTAAATGCTTTCAGGAAGAGTATTAAGTGAAATCTACCTGTCCCATTGCTAGCAGCGTCGCTCGGTGCTCCCCATGGATCACTTTTTTTAGATCCGTCTCCAAAGGGGTCACTAGATGGAGAGGAGTCAGAGGGTGGAGCAGGTGCACCCCATGCATCGTCTGTGCTAGCTGGAGCTGCAGCTAAACAGGGAAACAGAGCAGAGAGGGTCACAAAGCTTTCATTTTCAGGCGCTCAGATACAACTATAAAAATCCTCAGTGCACTAAATGTAGCCTAAAATACAAAATCAGGTATCTGCCAGTACACCAGTGTCGTCATTCTCCAAGAAACAGTTGAAAATGGAACTCTAACCAAAGCCCAACCAATATAGCGCCACAGGGATGATTCCCTTGACAGGGATAACACATAAACCAACACCCACGGCTCAAAGATTTGTAAGAAATCTCTGATATGTGCTCTCAAGTTCCCAAATGAATCGCAACGTTAAGCATTAACTCATTTGTTTCTTACCTGTCGATCCCCACGGATCATCTTTGGATGCGTCCCCAAATGCGTTTGAACTGTCAACAGGAGACGTGGCATCCACCCCATCTCCCCAGGGATCTCCACCTGTGGATTCACTTGGAGCAGACGGTGCACCCCAGGGATCTGAGCTGCTGTCTGCTGGAGGACTAGTAGGAGCACCCCATGCATCTTCAGTGCCTTTAGGTGAGCTCAGTGGCGCTGCAAATGGGTCCTCATTTGAAGGCACTGATGGTGCTGAAAACGGGTCTTCTGAAGAAGGTCTGGATGGCGCAGAGAACGGATCCTCCTTTGGTGGCGTTGTTGGTGCAGCGAAAGGATCATCGTTTGTGGGCTTGGATACTGCAGAGAACGGATCCTCCTTTGGTGGTGTTGTTGGTGCTGCAAAGGGGTCATCTGGAGAAGGTTTAGATGCAGCAGAGGAAGGATCCTCTTTAGGAGGTGTTTTTGGTGCAGAGAAAGGGTCAGATTTTGCAGATTCGGTTGGTGCAGAAAATGGATCTTCAGAATTGGTTGTTGTGGAGAAAGGATCCTCTTTAGGTAATGTGGTAGGAGCAGCAAAGGGATCATCTTTGGGGGGTGTTGTTGCTGCAGTGAAAGGGTCGTCTTGGGTACCTTTACCTGGTGCAGAGAAAGGGTCCTCTTTAGGGGGTGTTTTTGCTGCTGTGAAGGGATCGTCTTTAGGTGTGTTGAACGGATCATCTTTGGGAGTGTTAAACGGATCGTCCTTAGGTGTGTTAAACGGATCATCTTTAGGTGCGTTGAATGGATCATCTTTAGGTGTGTTGAACGGGTCATCTTTAGGTGTGTTGAAAGGATCGTCTTTAGGTGTGTTGAAAGGATCGTCTTTTGGTGTGTTGAACGGATCATCTTTAGGTGTATTGAATGGATCGTCTTTGGGTGTTTTAAACGGATCATCCTTTTGAGCTTTGAAGGGGTCATCTTTTGGGGTATTGAAAGGATCATCTTTTGGAGCATTGAACGGATCGTCTTTTGATTCACCAAATGGATCTGGTTTATCTTTTGGAGCAGCAAATGGATCCTCCTTGTCTTTAGGTGCACCAAAGGGGTCTGAACTATCCTCCGGTGCATTGAACGGGTCCTCTTTAGATGCACTAAATGGATCAGGTTTATCTTTTGGTGCAGCAAAGGGATCTTCTTCATTCTTTGGCTTAGCAAATGGATCTTCCTCGGTTTCTGGTGCAACAAATGGATCTTCTTCTGTCTTAGCTGGAGTCCCCCAAGGATCACTGCTGGCTGGTGTGTCTGTTGTGTCTGGTTTTGCAGGTGTGCCCCATGGACCTGTGGCCTCTTTAGGTTCTTCAGGGGCTCCCCATGCATCTTGTTTAGGCTCCTCCTCAGCATCCTTCCCTCCCCAAGCCCCTCCTTTAACCTCATTGGCTTTGCCTGCATCCTCCCATTGGAGCTCATCTTCACTCATCTTGGCCTAGCATGATACGCAGCAGAAAGGGAGAAGTGAACAACTTACCTACACAAACTTTGTAATTCACGTCCTGTCAATGAAATATCAAAATAATGGCTTTACATTGTTTGGTGGGGTGTTGATCTAAACGGTGTATAGTCTTTTTGACACTTATCTTGTTTTGTGTACGTCGTTTATCTACTAGATGTAACTACAACATTTTCTATACACTTACCCTTCTATCTTGTTCTTTCTTCTCTGCTTCCTGTCTGAGACGCTCTTCTTTGCGGGCATTAAATGAAGCAGTCAAGTCAGCTACAGAGGGTATGTTGGTTATAGATGGGAGCCCTGTAGCCCCAGCAACGTAGACTGGTTTGTAGTTGGGGTCCTTGATGGCATCGGTGGATGAAGCTGGTTGAAATGAACGGTTAACAGATTTTATCTTATTTTTTTAGGGAATGAAAATCTTTTATTATCAATATTTAGAGTAAGACAGACTGACCAGCTGCTCCTTTTGATGTCTTCTCTCTGGTTTTGACAGCGAAGTCTCTCTCCTCCTTTAGTTTATCATCATCCTCCATGAGAACAAGGACAACCTTGGCCTTCTCTCTCACATTTGAACCCTGAGACAGAAATGCTAACACAATTAGCTGACTATTGAGCCTTGAATATTTGAAAGAATTCAAATCAAACCTTACAGGTCTCAAATAATTCAACCAAATTTACATACAGTCCAAATCTGTTAAATAAACCCATTATTAGCCTTTTTTGATCTTGTCTCACCTTAGATGTTTCATGAATTATAATACTGATGTTATAGAGTCTTTAATGAAAGCTTCAAAGCATGACATGCTAATCTTAATGGATACTAAAAGGTTGAATGCTTTGGATAATACCAGGAAGGATCTTTCACCTGATCTTTGCCATCCTTCTCTACAAAGCGATATTCTGTGAGGGCTTTGACGATGTAGATGTTATCTTTCATTTTCAGAAGCACACGATCATCGCCGGTCTTTAACAGGTACTCCAGCAGTGTCAGAGACTGGTGTGATGAAAAAAAAAACATGATAAAAGAACAAATAAATATATGTATAGGAAGCAAAAATATCTCAACAGTTAAAACTTTGTTTTGTCATTGTTTCTGTTTTTGTCATTGTTTTGAGTTGTTTGTCTGTAATTGTGTTTTGTGACTTGCTGCTATCTTGGCCTGGACACACTTTTAAAAGAGAAGTTTAATCTCAATGAGGCTTTCCTGGTTAAAGAAATTTTAAATTAAAAAATAAATAAATTTAAAAAATTGACATCTGAACAGAGAGCGGTTGTAAATAGTTCCTGGAACCTTGTGGATGTGTCTCCAGTTTTTGTCGTCTTTGAGTCGTTTCCATAACATCGTCATGATCTCGTTGCAGGCCACCACGTTGTAGGTCAGGTCAGAGATGTCAGCCATCTGCGAGCTGGATGGACCCCATGGATCGTTAGATGTCGCCTCCCTCACCTGCAAATATGCAAAGCAAGAAGTGTCAGCGTGTGGAGAATATCAAGTGGCAATCTCAGGAGATAAAAAATGCATCCACCATTGAATACTGCAAGAAAGTGCACATTAAAGACGGCTTGTCTAACATTAAAGGAGCCTCTTAGGAAGAAACGTCTCCTGAATTTTCCCTTCAACCCTGACATGTTGTTCCAAACCACAGCGATATATGTACATACTTCAAACACATTTTCAACTGACATTATATATCGTTTTAAAGCACATCTGAAAAATGGGCATATGATGTAAAAAAACATCTGTCTTGTGATGTGCTAAAGATCTACTGAAGTAGGACGTTTATCATGACAAAGGTAAGGATATCAGGTTCATTAAATCCCCCATGTCTTTACTTCCCAGTAATTTCTGCTGTTTCCCCCCAATCTAACAAGAGCAATCTTCTACAGCAGTTGACTTTCAATCTGGTAAAACCTTCCTCCATCCCATTTTAGAGATGGGGCTTAACCAGGGCCACATGTGAGCCAATAACAGGCCTAGGTTAGGTTGTGCTCAGTCTCTTTGTTTTGAGAAACATGCTACCCTGCAGTCTTACTTTTGAATTTCAGAAAGTCATCGAATTTTATCACAGTGTATGAGTATCTCTATTTAATAGTTGTTATTTTACTTGCTTGTCATCATCCATTCCCCTGAGGAGTTAATATTCTGGTCTTAAACTTGATTTGTTTGCCAAAACTTACTAAATAGTAAATTCATCTTTTGTTTACTAAGAAAGTGATTTTTGTGATGTGTTTTTGTTTTCTACAAGGATTAGTATTGCGTAGGGCTTCTAATGCAAAAAGCTATCTACTTCTCTTACCTTGACCTCAGCCTCAGAGTAGTTCTGGACCAGGTTCTTTAGCTGTCGGCGGAGCATAGAGGATGTCATCTTGTCTGTGTAGGAGGTGGATTTTTATCAAGCCACCACTTTCTAAAAAAGAAATAAAACCATATCAAGAAAGCTGCGTGCGTCTTACTTTTCCAGGCTTCAATGATATCAAATCATTCATATGAGCTTACCTTTTCAGAGTCTGTCTGTGCTCTCAGAGACTTATTCTCAGGATTCTTGGGTGCAGTAGCTGGCTCAGTGTGCGTACATCCTGCTGCTCTCTCTTTCTCCTGACTACACTGGTTTGTCTCAGGATAACAGAAACCGGATCCTTCTCCTGCAGGGTGGAGACAGTAAACATCTGAAAGAGCTGAGGCATGGGGCTGGCACAGAGAAACAGTGACGAGCAAGAAATTATATATACATGCCTACGCAGTTTGTCAAAAAGGTGTGCCAACACCTGGTGAATGAGCCTGGCTGTCAGTTTGTCATAACCACTGCGACAAACACTCACTCTCTGCTATCACAGTCGTCTAGCTAAGCTACAAGCTAGTTAGCTGACAGCATTCCGGGGCCTGTGTGCGAAAATAAAAGCTAATATCTCATTCAAACTGAGCTTTGACGATTTTTATGTATAAATTTTACTCGAGAACGACATATTTCCAAATATCTTACACGTAGAGTCTGAATTCGTGTTTTCAGGACCTCGGAGAGCGACTGAAGACGGCCAGCTGCCGTCAATATGGCTAACGGTTGAACGCTGCCAAGCCAGCAAGGAGCCAGCTTTGACATCGGGAATTAGACCTTTACGGGAGGGTTACGGTCCAAGAAAAAGACAGTATATACAGTTCAAAATATCAGTCAACAGTCCCGTGTCATTACAAGAGGAAAATGTGGGATTTTGTGGCTAAAATAGCGCACTAACCCTGAGCGGATCTTCAGGAATCTTCGAGGAGACGACAGCAGCTCTGATGTGGTGTTCACAAACGACTCAGCCCTGTAAACTAACTCTTTTAAGCAAACAAGAAAAGTGTATTTAATCTCCATCCTTTCTCTTTTAGGAGAGTTTGGAATTTGACCACTTGACGTTTTGTTGTAGAAAAAAAGACACGAACCAGCTTTCCTGAATGAATAACCCGTGAGGAACCGTGTAAGCCAGTTCTTTTTGTTGAGTTAAGTGAAAGATTTGCTCACTCGAAATAGACGAAATTCCCATCTCTGGACACGACACAACGGTTTCCGGTTCCGTAGTTTACATCGTCTGAAAATCCACGCCCCCTAACGGTGTCATTTATTTTTTTTTATAGATGAAATATTAATTTTACAACACGTTTTATTATAAAAATGTAAATTATAAAATACATTTTTTTAGTATGAATATATCACTCTAAATGAAGAACGTCAAATGTGACACAATGCCACAAACGCCCACACTTATTTTATTTTTACATTTATATTCAATCATGCATAGCATCTTTAAACTTGTCGTTATACAGTCAGTAGAATAAATAAATACATTCAGTGAAGTTTACTGAGATTGGGATAAGGAACAAGAGTAATCAAATCCGAACAAAGCAAATAAGAAAAGAGGATAGTATGTTTTATGCTTTGGCGAAGTAGAAAAAGACAAAATCTACGTAAAGATTTTAACATATTACAACACTGTATCCGTTTAATAGCTTTCTGTTTCTCAAAGAATTAAATCAAATGAAATGAACTAAACCAAACAATAAATTCTTCTAGAATGAAAATATAATATTCGATTCAGTTTTTGAACTTAATTTCCTTAACTTTATGTCGATCAAATATCATTTAGATATAATGCAGGCCTTTTCTTTTGTCTCACTCTCATTCACAGAGCTCACAGACACACACACACACACACACACACACACACACACACACACACACACACACACACACACACACACACACACACACACACACACACATGCACACACACACTTCAGTAAAGACCGAATAAATGACTCACTACCTCAACTCCCACATCAATAACAGTTGATTCAAGATGGCGTCTGAGGGCGAGTACGAGTCCATTCTGTGCGTAAAACCAGATGTCAACGTTTACCGCATTCCGCCGCGAGCTTCAAACCGCGCATACAGGTAAAGACGGAACGATCAGACGTTAACGGCTCTTTGAAATATGGTTACAATGTGTTTGCTGTCGGTTCGTGTGAGCTTTTCACTTTCACTGCCGCTGCCACTGAGCGCTATCAAAGCTCGCTTTAATTGATCACCAGCTTCCTGATGTCTGTTTGAAAAACACAGATGGACATTTGTTAACAGTCGTTAAAATTCATTAACATTCGTTGGTTTGGTTTGTGAGGCGGTCGAGCTGTCTCAGATGTGACGGGGGGTGTTTGTCATCACGCTGGGTCGATATGGGCGCTTTGCCAGGACAGTCCCACTCCCTCCTGTGACAGCTTTGATGTCCTCTTTCCACAGAGAAACCACTGAGCTCAGATATTTTCCTTCTGCTTGGTTCTAGTTTGAAACTGATTGTCAAGTTTTACTTTGTGTAGGAGAATACAAGTGTGTTTGATTTAGACTTTAAACAAATGGGACTGCAGTGAGAGGTTTTCTGTAAGAATTGTCATGATTAAAAAAGATCAGATCCAGTGCCGGCCCAAGCCTTTATGGGGCCCTTAGCGAATTTCATTTGGGGCCCCCCTTACACTGAAGCATAGACTACTTTTAGTGAATGCTTTATCATTAGCACATGGTTACCGTTCACCAACACTAAATCTCTCACATCCACTATGAACTACACTATATTGCTTCAACATAATGCTAAGCACTCATGATTTTTAAGTCTTTGTTTGAGATGTAGTCATGTGTTAATTTGTGCTTTAAGATTAAAAGATGTAGCCAATGCAGTATATCATAAAAAAGTGTCATTGATTTGCTTTTGAATTGGAAACTGGAAAAATTCAAAAGTGCAGACAATATTAATAATAAAAAAAAACCAAAAGAACACACTTGAGAATTAGAGTGCAAAAAAAATAACAGTCATGAGGTAATTATGCATTCTCAAAATGCAACCACTGCTGGATCTTCACTGGTACTAAGGGAAGCATCTCAGGCAGGTGGCCTCTGCTGTGATCCAGCTCCAAAATATTTAAGCAGCACTCCTGGGTAAATTTCATGTAATATTAGTGTGTATACCTTAAGAACAAGATTCATTTATTTAACTTTTAAAATCATTAGTAAAAAAATATTGTAGTACAGATTTATATTCTGTCCATGCACAAACAATGTATAGACCGTATGGGTCAATAAAACATCATATCTGTTCTGTATTTCCACAACATACCTTCATCTTGCCGTTTCTTTTCGTCGTTGGCTTTCTTCTTTTTTCTTTTCTCTGCCCCCGAGGGATATGGCCTCTTTTCTGATATAACTTTTCAGGTTGTCTTGCGAATGTTACTGTTTGCAACTGTGCCGATGCTGCTGCCAATCACCCGTAAAATCGCCATCTCTGCTGTGATTGGTGTGTACCGTGACATGGGGGGCAGCGATTGGCCCAGTCTTAAAAAAAATGCCCACGCTGTCATCAGTTGTCAAGGCACAAAGCCATCCCCCGTGGTTGATCCCAAAACAGTTTGTTCAATGTACTGCTAAGCGCCTATGAACGCGACACATACTTGTTTATGCACTGCAGCTCTCACTCTTGGGGGCCCCCTGGTGGCGATGGGGCCCTAAGCAGCCGCTTATGTCACTTATGCCTTGGGCCGGCTCTGATCAGATCTATATTTACATGAGGAATGTTTGTCTCATGAAGGCCACTCAAGTTGATACTTGTAAACTATCTATGTGCACATATTGCTGTGTTTCCTAAATTAATCTGCCTCCACTGATACTGTAGTTATCCTGGTTTAGTCACCTCAGGGCTCTGCAACAAAGAAACATGGAAAACCAGTTTGCCTGGTTTTAAACAAAATTTGACCTCTGTGTTTGTTCATATTTTAACTTAAAACAAACAAACAAACAAATCCTTTTATTTGTCCTCTTACTCTTTCTGTCCCTGTTTATTTGCTGTAGTTTCATACATCTACATCATCACACTGCTCACAGATTAAAGCCAAAATGCAGGGTATGTTTATGAGGTTTTCTATATGACATAATGTACCTTGAAAATAAGGAAAGTTATAAACATTCAGTTTAACCCATTTTCTCATGAACATTCATACTTTACCATTGTGTGTTTCATATGATTTTGTATTTTTTAGACCACCCATCACTTCAAAGACTTCATCATTAGATTTTGTGACCTTTAGTTTTGTGGTTCAAGCATTAGATTTTATGTGAATTAACCCTTTATTGCTGAACATATCATATTTGATGCTTGAGTTTTAAAGACCTCTATCTCATCGACATGATAAACATTTATATTAATAACCGGTTTAAAAATGGCTGCTCGCAGGAAATTATCCACACTTTTTTTTTTTTCATCAGGAAAATCATTGCAAATTTCTCAAGAAATTGCAGTGAGAATAACCTCTAAATCATTGTTTATTTTGAAAAATAAGTATTTTCTGCAATGATGCAGCAATATTTTTTGTGGATTTTGCTAAAGGAGACAATAAACATCTCAGTTTCAAAACATTTTTTGACTTTTTTTTTTGTTTGATGGGTTTAGGTCTTAAAGGGTTAAGGGTTTCAGATTAGAAAACAGATTGTGTATTTTTTTCTGAAATGCGTCCTGCTTATACCATCAGTGTTCAGCACTAGAAGTATTTTGTTTACAGGGCAGCGGACTGGAAGCTGGATTCTCCAGACTGGTCTGGTCGGATGAGGATCACAGCTAAGGGCAAGGTGGTGTTCATCAAACTGGAGGACAAGGTCTCAGGTGAGATCTCATGTCATGACTCACTTTCTGTATTTAAAGTATCATCAACATAACAGAATATGATGCATTATGATTCCTTCATGCCCCCTGAAGGTGTTTTGAGCGTGTTTATAAATTGTCTGTCCATCGTGTTACCTGAGCTATAAATATTTTGACAAAAGGATGTGTGGTTCTCTTTTTCATGAGATATGTCTGTATTGTGCTCTGTAGGGGAGCTGTTTGCCCAGGCTCCAGTGAAAGAATACCCCGGTGTTTCAGTGGAAACTGTCAGCGACTCCAGTCGGTACTTTGTTCTGCGGATACAAGATGATAATGGTGAGGATGTGAACATGGTGAACGTCATATAACTCCTAATGGACCTCCTCATCTGAAGGCTCTAATGTGTGTTTTTGTGAAACCATCTCTTTAGGTCGAAGTGCTTTTATAGGAGTGGGTTTTGGAGACCGAGGAGACGCTTTTGACTTCAACGTGGCCTTACAGGACCATTTCAAGTAAGCAGAGAGAGGAAGGATTAGTGCTGTGTCTGAGAGATACAGCTCTGCCCTCACAGAAAGCTGAACACTGTCTTCTCTCTCTCTCTCTGTTTGTTTATTTCTGTGTTTGTGCTGATGGTGTGTTTGTGTCTCCGCTGATCTGCAGATGGGTCAAACAGGAGAATGAACTCAGTAAAAACTCCCAGCTCGGAGATTCAGGGCCCAAACTGGACTTGGGTTTTAAAGAGGGACAGACCATCACATTGAACATCGGGGTAAGATCCAGTTTATGCAAAGAAAAAAATCCATGATATGAAAATGAGACAGCACATTAAATTTCATAAAATCTCTTCAATGGGAGCACAGATGGTCAAGTAGTTAAGGTCGTGCTCCATATGGGCAAGGGAGCCCTTGGGCGGGCAGCCCGGGTTTGGGTCTGACCCGTGGCAACTTTCCTCCTCTATCCACTGTCCTGTCCTCTCAAAACAAAGGCCTACAAAGCCCTCTTCAATGAATGCTGATTTTTCTTTTGCCTTTTCTTTTTCTGTCCTTAGCAAGGTAAAAAGAGGGATAAACCACGCCCACAAAGCTCAGGTGGGTTTGGACTCCTCCCACCACCACCTGGAGGCAAGATAGCCCCCCCACCTTTGTCAGGCTCATCCAATCACAACATAATACCCCAGACAGGTGGGACAGCAACAGGTAGGTAAATGTAATCACCTTTTGTGCATCAAAAGTGGACATGAATTTATAAATCATTTATTCTGTGTTTATATTTTATTTGCTGGGAAAATGCTACAAAATAAAGAATGTAAACATGCTAAAGTTAGCAAGAATGCTAGTTAAGTGTACACTTTAGTAGCCCATGGGCAGTAACAGAAACATTTCAAGATGAATCCCTGATATCTTGATCAGAGCCAGCAGAGTCAGAGTCTGTCAGTAGGAGACTTGAATCTTCAGTCTCACCTTCAGCACTGACCCATTTTCTTTCTCTCTCCGTTTAATTAGTTTCTTTGAACTGAGTCGAGCGTTTCTGAGCTCCAGGCTGCAGAAAATGAAGTGAAAGTGTGTCACGTATCTTTTTGTAATGAGCTGTGTGTTTGTGTGTGTGACAGGCTGCCTGTTGGAGCTGGACAGTAGTAACTCGAACACTGTGGTTCAGTCAAACCCCGGCTCTGATCTGTGGGGAGACTTCTCTGCTCCTGCAAGGTAGACTCTTCACTTCCTGTACTTCACTGCATGTTGTCAAAACAAAATGGACACCCACAAATGACACAGTCAGACGATACAATATGAACCCAGCATTCAAGAACTAAAACACCAAATTCCACAACCCAGCATTCTAGACCCAAGTGTTCCAAAACCCAACATCCTAGAGTCCAGTATTTCACAACCCAGAGTTCTGAAACCCAGTAGTAATCTAGAACAGTGGTTCTCAGCTGGTCTGGCTTTGGGACCCACCATCATCCCTTCATGACCACCCGTGACCCAAATCAGGGAAAATTATCAACTTTAACAAAAGTACACTTTTATTAAGTCCTCAGGTCTTGAAATTACTCAGCAGTTTTACCTTTAAAGGAAAAGTGTTATATTTTAGATGCTGCCTCAGTTTTTATGGTTTCATGCTTTTTGTGCCAAACAAATCCGTGGGTCTTTTTGCTTACTGTGAAACGTCGAGTATCCATATGCATTACAAGTCATTATGGCCACCTACTGTTGAGGTGTACAAGTAGACATTACTCTGCTGCATTAAAAAAATCCCTTCAAAATAAAAGCACAGGATTTTTTCTTCACCTTTTTTTTTGCCAGACAAAAGCCCACGACCCACTGAAAATAGATCTGTGACCCACTTTTGGGTCACAACCCACCAGTTGAGAATCACTGATCTAGAAATTAGTATTCCAAAGTCCAGCACTCTAGAACTAAGCCTTCTAGAACCATGCAATCCAAAACCAAGCATTTCACTACCAAGTCTTCCAGAACTTAGCCTTCTAAAGCCCAACATTCTAGAGCTTATTATCTAACAACACAGCATTCCAAAATCCAAAAACAAACATTCATCAAGTCCGCATTCTTGAATTTAGCATTCAAAAGACTAGCATTCTATGACCCAGAGTTCCAAAACCCAGCAATCTAGAACTTGGTATTTCACAGCCCAGCATTGTTAAATGGGTCAGTGACAAATAAGGGTTGGTATCAGTAATCTGTTTTAAACTTCCAGGGACAGCACTATCGACTAGTTTTCTTTTCTGTTGGTGTCATAGTATTTTATATGACATTTCTACTATTTTTGACCAATTAAAGAATCAGTCCTATTAAAACGTCAAATGATGTAACCACAGAAACATTAAAAGTATTAAATAATTCACCTTCCTACAAGTTATGATGGTGCACTGCTGAAATCAGTTATTTGTTATGAAATATCATCTCCAAGTACATTTAAAATATTTCATTTCTTAACCTGATAACATGGGTTCTGTTGTCCTGAGTATGTCATAGACATCAGTGTTTTCTAATAACTTTTGACTCATTCGGTTTAAAATCATTTTAAATTTCAGTCTTACAGTGTAGTAGACTGATAAAATCAGATTCATAGGAACTTTTTTTGCGATATCAGATTATTTTTAAGAGAAACATTGGTTGACACCAGTTGACATTTTTCAGTTTTACCAAGTGACCACGTCTTTTACCCAAACGCAGCATTCCAAAACTCAGCATGCTAGAATCCAGCATTTCACAACCCAGCATTCCTTTACCAAACATTCTAGAAGAGTCATCTGTGTCTGATTACAGTAACTAACTGTCCCTTTAAAGGAGACTAACTGACTGGTTTTGTCATAACTTAAGCTGTAGTGCTGATCTTGTAAATTCTTGTGTGACTTTTCTTTAAACAAGCTGCTCGGAGCAGCCTGTAGACTTATTCACAGATTGAACCAACATGTGTTCACCTCACAGTTTGAAACTTTGTCCATGTTTAGTGCTGAAATCTAACATTTTAACTTTATCTTTGTGTTTAAAATCTGAAATCCTTCCTCTGTAATAAAAAGTATCCATCCAGCAGAGAGATGAGATCAGTGTTATTAGAGAACCTTAGATCAGCTGATTATCTTACAGCTATAGTGAGAACGGTCACACATGCTAAACCCTCCTTAGATAGCTGATGTCATGTTGTCATAAAATATAAAACAAAAATGAACTCTAATCCCTCTTTTCAGTTCTGTTCCACAACAGTCCAGACCACAGGACAGCGGGAACTGGATCCAGTTCTGAGTCTTCATCGGCTGTGACCTCCATCCCACCTGCATTCGTGTCTGTAGCTTCCTGTGCTTTACACTGAGATTAACTCCCTCTCACTGATCCCAAAGCAGAGCAGCAGAAACACTAAATAACACAGTTTCATTCATGAGGAATCTGAGTTCTGTCAGAGAGTCTCTAAAGGAAAGGAAGAGTCCATCTCTTAAAGCCATCTCATGAAGTGAAGTGAGCCATTTCCACTGATATCTAAGGGCTAAGTCTGACGTCCTGAGTGGCAGGTGTGTGTTTCTGCTCTGTGTCTGCATGGCCTCCCCAGTAGAGGGCTCTGTGAACTGAGCTTTATCTTAGACCTGGCATACACTGAGACTGAAGCAGCAGCTCCCCCTGCAGGCTCTGATTGGGTACCACATCTCCAGGAGGGCACCAGTGTTTTCTGAAACCTGCAAAGAATTAGGAGGGAGGAGATTTACTTTAACACACATATCAAAGAAGGCTTTTATGGTATGTGCTACAGCCTTGTCCACATGTGTCAAAATGACCAAATTTAAAGAAAGACTGAGGATCAAATGTGTGGTTTGATTCCAAAAAGTAAAGAAGGTTTAAATCCTCAGATTAGTTTTTGTTTTTTAAATGCAGCGCTCTGCTTAAACCACCTTTTACCATGCACTGATGTATATCACTGGAGGAATGAGGATATATGTTTGTACATAAAACAGAGGTTCAGAGGATATATTTACTTTCCTTTCTGGAATATTAAATCGACACATTTATGTTTACAAACTTCAAAGTATAATTTATATTTCTGTTTACCACTGGGTGCTTGTTTTCTGCTGGATTATTTTGTTTAGTGTCATGACGTATAGTAAGCTTAGATTTAAATTACAATTCTGCTAATTGCTAACTCAGCCCAAGGTAACATGTCACGAGATGTTCAGGCTGCCTGAACAGTACGAGTGTGAATACGAGGCAAATTCAACACAGGAAGCTGAAATGTTCAAATCTGAGTGAAAAGCAAGATTATTGTGCATTTATATGAGAAGAAAAAATTTAAAGTCATCCATGAGGATCATTAACATTTTTAAATTTAAGAGGTTAAGAGAGATCAAGGGAAGAAAAACTTAAACACCTAACCAGACTTTGGCCTTAAAACAACTTTTTCCTTATTTTTAGCCAAATACTCTGTTATCACTACAGTGGGAAATACTCATATCCTTTGTTACACTAAATCTCAAACTTCAATAACCTTGATTCTATAGTAATGTACGGTGGCCCTGAGAGCTCACAGCACTGCAACTGAAGAAAACACATGCAAAAAGACAAAACACAAACAAATTAAGAAAACAGCTTCATCAGTTTGACAGCACATGCACAGCATTTAGAAAACACACTGCAAAGACCACAACACTACAGAAGAGTTTCCAGAGGACACTTAAAAGTGATGCACACGTCCCGACACGCTTGTTGTTGATGTGGATTTTGAGTCACAGTATTTAGGTTCTATTTCTGTCGGTGGTGTTGGAAAGTGAGATAAAAGTGCTTTTGATTTATTTTCACGTTGTGATCACATGATTCACTTCAGCAAACTGGCTAATAACAGATGTGTGCATCCCTTTTAAATGTCCTCTGGAAACTCTGACATTGTGTTGCGGTCCATTTGCAGCTCATTCTTTTAATGTGTTGTGTTGTGGTCTTTGCATGTGTTTTCTAAATGCAGCTCATGCGTTGTTGAATTGATGAAGATGTTTTCTTAATTTGCTTGTGTTTTGTCTGTTTGCATGTGTTTTGTGAAGTTGCAGTGCTGTGAGCTCTCAGGGCCACCATAGAAATGACCTTTCTTGATATTGAACCCATGTTAAGTTTTTGACCAGTCTAAGCATAAAAGGCGGGTAAAACAAAGTGATTGTTTTTATTCATCGATGAATGTCTCAATGGCAGCGGATGATTTGTTGATTTATGTGTTGTTGTTTACACGACTGACTTATAAATTCTTGACTGTGAAGTTTTCTTTTTTTTTTGCGTGCTTGGATCTGTTAAAGTTTTGCAGAAATGATATCACCATAATGATACAGGGCTGATTATTATGATATGTGTGTTGTGTTTACACTGCTTGTACTGCGTGCACTGACATCAAACTGTCTCCCATCTTTCACTCATTCCACTTCAGCTGTGAAGTCACTGGACTAACACTTTTGATTTATGAGTTTAAAGAGAAAGAGGCAATAAATCCTTCTAAAGGAAGTCTGATGTTTTGAGTTTTATTTTATTTTGTTTTAGTAAAGTTTTGAATTTTGTACATTCACAGCACTTTGGTCATAAATCTGTAGTTTGAAAAAAGTTCTTTCAAGACTCCAGAAACTGGTCTCCTCTAAATTTTCATGTGATATTTTTATAAAAGTAAAGGGTTTATATATTTATTTATTTATTTTACCACTGTCTGATGCATGGCTGAGTTATCTCATCGCTGTGACAGAGTGAGGAAAAACTCAGCAGCAGCTTTTAGCTCTGCAGACAGACAGACAGACAGACAGCCTGACAGATGGACAGAGAGCGAGAGAAGATAACCTGCAGAAAAGTTATCAGCCTGTGATCATAAAATGCATCAGATTTTGCTTTTTTTTTCTGTGTATAAATTTGGAACCCAGACTTTTCCTCTTCAACGCAAGTTCAAATCTTTAACACATCACTCCTTGAAACCACAGACCGGAGTAGCAGGTGCTGGCACTCGCTTGATTTGAGTCGCTGAATGCCTCAAATCTCTCACCATTACTTCAAAGCAGGGTTGGTAGTCACAGAAAACTTGCATGAATTTGAATGTAGCATCTCCTCAGGACTCCGTTTAGCCCCCACACTCCCACACCCTGAGCTCTTCCAAAACGACGCCCCCGCTCACATGCACGAGCGCCACTGATTTGTGACCATATGATGGTGACTGATTCAAAACCACAGACTCAAACTGGTCCTCAGCACATATTTTCTGTTTGCTCTACGTTACCAGTAATCGGGGTATAGGTAGTTTTTCTGCCATTCCCCAGTGTACTTGGATACATGCTTAAAGCTGGCCCCCCACCCCACGCAAAACTTGGTTAAAATAGTCTCAAATGTTTGTTCTACGTTAGTGCTGGTTTGTGCTGAAGATATTTTCATTGGTGCTGCTTTGATTTTTGAGATATAACAGGTTTATTATGGACAATGATGTCACGCATTGTCCCTCATAATTCCAAATTTAATAAAAACAGTTTAATTTGTTTGTGCTGCGTTAGTGCTGGTTTGTGCTGAAGATATCTCAAAATTTAAAGCAGCAGAAGCAAAAATATTTTCAGCACAAACCAGCACTAACACAGCAAAAACAAATGAGACCATTTCTGTTCAATTTAGACTATCTTGGGGGGGCTGCGTAAACTTATAGTGACCTCAGAAATATTATTAAATATCTCATAAACCAAAGCAGCACAAATGAAATATCTTCAGCACAAACCAGCACTAACATAGCACAAACATTTGAGATTATTTTCAATAAGTTTTGTGTGGGATGGGGGGCCAGCTTCTTGCAGGGTATTTGGATCCCTCTTGGTTACGCACATTGAATCAGGGCGAGTGCATGCCGGCGAAATGTACATGCAGGAGGCGGGCAGAACAGTACGACGGGACTTGATTGGTTTAATAAATTGGATCCTGATCTCTAGGATTGGTTGGTGTTTTCCCAGGTTTCCTCCTGCTGTAGACAGCAGATATTTTTCACTCTATTTTAAGAACACATCATGTATTGACTGGCATCAAGACATAAAGATCATTTTAACCAGAGCAACGAAAAGTCTGTCTAAATCAGAGCCCGTATTCACAAAGCATTCTATCTTACCACTAAGAGGACTCCTAAATGACACTCAAAGTTCTTTGCAAAGTTTTCTCTCAAAACCTTTGCACAAAGATACTCAGACTAACTCATACTAAGGAATTCAGACAACTCTGAAGCTAAAGGAAAGGGTTGGAGCTGACCAGCTTTGCCAGATGGGAAATATAAAATTATCGTACCAGAGCCTCAAAATTATCATATTTTGGGGGAAATTATCGTACACCCGACAAAATAATCAAAATAACTGATAATGATCAAAACAACTGTCTTATTGTTGCGCGAAAATCACAATTGATCTCTCTGTTTAGTGTCCTACAGGCACTTTTGTGGGCATTCATCTCCCCGCCCTCAGCAGCATTTGATCAGCAGCTCTAGACTCCGGTGTTTTTTTTTTTTTTTTTTTTTTTTTTTTTGAGTCAGTGACAACTTCAGGAGTCATAACACAAGTACAAATACAGTAACAAACAGGACAGGAAAGTTAATAAAAAGAAAAGGAAATGAAAAATACATAGGAGGGGGAAAAAAATAAATAAATAAAAATAAAATAAAAATAAATAAAGATAAAAAAAAAAGTAAAATCTTGTGCGAGAATGTGTTTTATGTAGACAAGTTAAATTCTTTGCAAATATTTAAAGTTTTTAAAGCCTTAGTGTTTGTGGATTTGGAGATTGTCCTCATATATTGTTCAAGTTCCTTTTTCAATATGAAGAGTTCCGGTTTTCTGTTCAAGAGTTTACATTTGTGTATGTGAAACTTGGCTAAACAGGTGCTCATTTTTCTCTCAACTGACTGACGTCCTCCTGACGGAGGTCCTACAACCGTGATTGGCTGTCAATAGTTCTGAGACGAATGATACTTAACTATGATTGGCTGGAAACGTCACATGATATAAGATGCATTTAGTGTTTACAGATAAATCCGTCAGACTGGGGTAGATCTGTAACAACCACAGGAAACTGTCAAATTATCGTGCATTTAGCCTTTTTTGGAATTATTGATCGTACATAGTACAGAGGGGTAAATTATCGTACAAATACGATAATTATCGTATGTCTGGCAACGCTGGAGCTGACCCCGTTGCTATAGATACAGTTGGTGTCGCATCACAGTCGCGTCATAGTTTAGGGGCGGGGAATGCCCCTTCATCCCAAGCGGCAACCTCCGGTCTGAAAATATGAGGCAATGCGGAAGTGCTAAAGTCTGCTGTTCCTCGAGTGTCCGCTTGAGGCTGGCTCCGGAAGTACCGGAAGTCACGTACACACCAAGCCAAAAAAAGCCGTTTTCACGGCCAAAATAAGCCTATTTACAGCCTGGTACAAAGAATGTCTCCCGTCTGAATCGCTAATTTCACTAACGGCACGCACTGTGGGGGGGGTGAATTTTTTTCTAAAGCGGCAGTGTCCACAATATCAAGCTCGCCAGTTCGTCCAATCAGAGGCACAGCTCAGATCACATGACTGTGGAGCGTCCTATGGTTGTTACTGTGGAGACTCACAGCACGCCTCATTTCCAATATGGCCGCGCCGACCGTTTTGCTTCAAAAGTCCGTTTCAGGAACAGATGGGTGACGTCGCGGAGACTACGTCCATTAATTATACAGTCTATGCTTCATCCACGTCATTGTAAACACGCTGATTTACATGCTAATTGCTAAAATGTCAAACACTGATTCATTTGAGCCAATTCAAATGGATAGATACTTAAAAAAAATACTTGTGTAGGAGTGGACAAATGATCCTTCTGAATGGCCTGATATGACACCTTCTGCTACCTAGTTGACTCACCCGTTAAAAGACAAAATAACGTTTGATGATGAATTAAACCTCGCATCATTTCAATGTCTGACAAGGTAATTAGCGGGTTTGAGTGAATTTGCGCACCACACAATGGTTGTTATTGCTCAGTAGCCCTTATGAGCTGCCCAAATATAGCTCATTGATGTCCCGGTGTCCAGTCCAGGGTGTACCCCGCCTCTCGCCCTTAGTCAGCTGGGATAGGCTCCAGACACCCGCGACCCTGAACAGCAGAAGCGGTAAAGAAGATGAATGAATGACGGATCAACTGGTGCTAGATTAACTGGTGACAGTCCAGACGGACGCTTCGGAGGCGTGGCCTTGAAGGACGTCCCTTGTCAGGAAATGAAAACAGTGGAATACGCTTGTTCATTGACATCATTGACACAATATGACCAAGACTGTATAACAACCCGTGACAACAACCCGTCGTTGGGAGGAACATGTAAGTCTTAATGGCGAGAGAAGCAGGTGAAAGTAGTTCACCCCTCCGACAGGTAAATCTTAATAATTCCATAAACATGACAGATACAACACCAAGACAAAACAAAATATTACTATTACATACGGTTGTGTTGATGCTAATCCGATAACGTGAATAATTTTGAATTTATAACGTATTTTATCAATTATCGAAGCGAAATGATAAATTAGGTGGCTATGTTGAAGCCTGTTTAAAATACTTCAATCTTCAATAAATATTGAAAATCTGTGAGATTTTATTCACTGATTTCTTGTGGGACTCTTTATCCAATGCTCGTATTTACAGAAGGCTATCAGCACAACAGGAAGTCTGTGTAAACTCAGGTATATGATGAAGCTTTGCTTAACGTCAACCCTCACCTGTGATAGATTAACTGGCTCGATTAACTTGTGACACATCATAATACGTCCATCACGATTCACATTTAAGTCTAATAACATATATATATTTCACCTCAAAAGATACAATTATATTCCAGGAAATAACAGATTTGTAAAAGTAGGATGTTAATTTTAAATATGATCTCTAAACGAAGGCTTGATTGATTGTGAGTTACAGGTGGGGGGGATTATCATCCTATATAAGGACAAAAGGCATGGAACATTTTGTGGGTTTGTTAGTAGGTTGGTCAGAGAGATAGAGCAGGAGAAATAGAAAGAGTCAGAGAGAGTGAAAGTGAGGTTGTTTGTGCGTGAAAAGGGAGTGATTGCTTTTCTCAGTGCTAGTGAATCTGAGGTGATTGTGAGTGTGTTTGCTTAAGTGACTGGTAAAAAGTGAAAGGTAAGGAAAAGGTAAGTTAAGGAAAACGTAAGGCTGTTGTATTGTCTTTGGTTCTGTGTCTGTGAGTATTTCTGTGTTCAGCTCACTGTGCAGTAAGGTAAGTTAGAAAAGAGGAGTAGTTAAGTTAGTAAGGGAAAGGTAGGTTATGGTTGTATAATGGATGGGAAAATTGCACAAGAGGTCTTTGACTTCTTGCAATATAACAGCTATCCTGAGGGTATAACTTCTAAGCAGAAGTATGTGATCAAGAGAAGAGCTGGCACCTTCAGGATTAAGGGTAAGAAAGATACACTATGAGTCTTCTTTTGTACTGATTTCAATAAATTTAACCTAACTATCTAAAAACACCAGATGGAGCACTGCACTACCTCTGTAGGCGCAAGCACAATCAATCAGAGCACTTGGCCAAAGTTGTGACCACAGCAGAGGAGGCTAAGTCCATCTTTGAAGAGTTTCATGATAGTGGCATTGGAGGACATGCAGGTTGGGAGAAAACACACTCTGCCATTATTAGCAGATATTACTGGCCTGGCATGGAGGAGGACATTCGCAAATGGGTGAGTTAGTATCTTCAAAGTACTCATTGTATGTTCTGTAATTATGTCAAGCTAAATTATCCCTCACAACACTTGGGCATGACTGTTCAAACACAACTGCATTCAGCAGCATCACAGCAGCTACATATGTGGAGCAAATATAGAATGGCTTGATATGAGTTATATGCTTAACTTGCATTGTGATTGTCTTATTTTCTGCTTAGATTGCTCAGTGTCCACAATGCCAGAAAAGAAGGGCTCTTCTGAAAGAAAAGGAGTACATCCCCATAGAGGTGAATGAAACTAAGTGTTAAACCATGAGCTCTGTCACACATGTGCAGTTCTGTCATGCACCTGTTTGTAATAACTTTTAATATTGCTTCCCAGGTCACAGAGCCTCTTGAGCTTGTGGGGATGGACTTGGTGGGTAAAATGACTAAAACAGAAGGTGGTAATCAGTACATATGCGTCATGGTTGATTATTTCACTAAATTGGCAGAGGCCTACCCACTCAAGAGCAAAACAGCAGATGAGGTCACAAATTGTATTATTGACTTCTTTTACAAATTTGGTGCACCTAAAAGACTGCTAACAGACCAGGGCTCTGAGTTCTGCTACAAGGTACAGTCATGAATAGTTATTAATCTGACATGTGTTGCTTCACCCCCTCCATTGCCACCACCTTATCGTGGTGGATGGGTTTGAGTGCCGCAATGATCCTAGGAGCTATGTTGTCGGGGGCAATTGCCCCTGGTAGGGTCTCCCAAGGCAAACTGGTCCTAGGTGAGAGGCCAGACAAAGCGCGGTCACAGATCCCTAATGATGAGCAACAACGAAAACCAGTTCACCCTGGCCGGAGGGTCACCTGAGCCCCACCCTGGAGCCAGGCCTGAGGGTCTGCAGACTCATTCAACTGCAGCAGGAGTTAAACACTCTGCAGCAGACGAGTCCAGATTGTAGGAGTCAGTGTATAACTGAAAGTGCAGACACATGACGCAGCCACTAGAGTGTCTTCATGACCAAGAGAGGATTTTTCAGTCAAACTTCTCTACAACACATTGTTATGATACAGCAGGCTCATCAGCTGCAGACTCCCTGAAACATGAACACGTCTCCAGCAGTGGAATAAAAACCAACCTGCTCTGTGCAGCTTTATCTCAGGTCTTAACATCACATCCAGCAGCTTTTTTTCTTTTTGTCGCTGGAGCTCCTCTTCGTATCCAGATGTTGTTCTTTGTCCTGTCAGCTCTCTCTCTGTGAGCCGCAGCGAGCAGCCGCCATCTGAATAAATCTGTAAGATCCTGAAACCCGGACATTTAACTCACATCCAGGACTCAGAGGAGGACCACAAACACCAACAGGATGGGGGTTTAGAGTCTCCCTGCTCCTTCTTCTTCTTCGGGATTATTGGCGGTTGGCAAACAACGAAATGGTGCATTTCCGCCACCTACTGGTAAGGAGTGTGGACCAGAATATCTAAACTACTTGAATGTAAATAAAAAATAAAATTAAGTAAAATTAAATAAATAATAATAATAATAATATAGATCAGATTCTTTCTATCAGCTGTGTTTGTTTGAGATACTGTAACAATATCTTGTAACACTTACTGTCTGACTCGTTTTGTAGAATGTCTGTTATGTCAAAACACATTTTCTCTCCTGAGACCATTAATCAACTGCCTTCTTTCCATTTCAAATTTCTGACATTGCATAATAACATGTTCCACTGTTTCCTGTTGTTCACAGTTGTCACAACTACCGCTTTCATGTTTTGCCATTTTAAATAACGTACTATTTAACCAACAATGTCCAAATCTTAATCTTGATATAATTGTTTCACTTTTTCTGTTCAAACTAGTTCTTCTCATTTTCCCAACCTTCCTTTGTATTCTATAATACCACCTCCCAGTTTTTCCTTGCTCCCATTGTTCTTGCCACCTTTCTTTCAATCTCATTTTCACCATACCCTTCAACTCCATTCCGCTGTAACCCACTGCCATGTCAACTTCATTGTTGTTTGTGGCGTCTCCCTGCACCTGTTAGATGCTAATGTATGAATACATGCTAGCCATACTGAGTTTAGAAAACGGCGAGCATAACCCGGAAACAAAACTCCGCTCCCCGTGGCTTTATCGGGCCTTCAAATAATAGCACAGTTACAGTCAGACTACTTTCACCCTTTGGAGGAAAATTTGGACTACTTGTGTGTTGAAGCTGCAAACACTTAAAGTGAGAAACATTTGATAAAAATAAAACATTTTATTTAACAACAACAACAACAAAAAGATTTTATGTGAAATAAGAAAAAATGCAGATTTTCTGAAACTTCCAGATGGTGATACTTTTTGTTTTGTGTTTTGATTTTTTTGATCCATGAAAAGCTGTTTCTTTTTATAAAACATATTTTTAATATCTAAAAGGTTTTATGATGAATTAAACTCAGCATGCATAGCTTTGTCCCAGACATCATGACTGTACTGAAATAATGTAACAACAAACAATGAGGATCTGGATTTGCAGCATTCTTAAACTGAAGTCTGATAGGCTAAAATATTTTCAGATAAATCTTAAGCTCTGTTTATTTAAAATACATTTATTTTTTTAACCCACTGATTCCTCCCTTTTTGTTGATTTCTTAAGGATAAAGACTCTTCTGCTGAGCACATTGAGGACACTCCACTTTTTATTCCTGTGTGCTATTTTAAGAAACCAAGTCTTGGAGTAGATAAGTTCCTGACAGCTGTTGGTTGAGGTTGTTCTCGCACCACTTTTGGAAGGATTCTGCTGCCTTGGAGGTTTTGAAACATTTTGGTTTACTGTCTGTTTTACAGAAGAAGCTGCTGTCAGAACTTTATTCCCCAGAGTGTCTCAAAGCTTCTCTGCAGGAGCAAAAGACAAAAGTGTTGACAGTTTCTAAAGCGTAAAGAATAAAGCTACATCAGAACCCTGGAGGATTTTGGATTCCTCTTCAACAACATGTTTAGTTACACTTCCTTTGAGAGTACATTTGCCTCTTACAGAGCAGCTGAATGGTTTCTCTTGGCTGTGAACCAACATGTGTTTGCTCTGATGTACTTTTTAAGTACATTTTTCCCACATATAAAACAGCTGAATGGTTTTTCTCCACTGTGAACCGACATGTGAATGAGTAGACTTCCTTTCTGAGTACATTTCTTACCACAGACAGAGCAGCTGAATGGTTTCTCTCCCGTGTGAACTACCATGTGTTCAGTCAGATTTATTTTTTGATTCAATCTTTTCGAACATAAAGAGCAGCTGAATGGTTTCTCTCCACTGTGAACTGACATGTGTTTAACCAGATACTCCTTGTTATTAAATTTCTTTCCGCACAGAGAACAGCTGACTGGTTTCTCCACTCTGTGTATTGAAATGTGATTGGTCAGATGTCCTTTGAGGATAAGTCTTTTATCACACTTGGGACAGCTGAAAGGTTTCTCTCTTGTGTGACTCAACATATGTTGATTCAAATATCTTTTACATTTAAATCTTTTGGGACATGGAGTACAGCTGAAAGGCCTCTGTCCTGTGTGAACCAACATGCAGCTCACGGTCATGACAGAGTGAATACCTGACAGAAAATCACACTGACACCACATTTTAGTGCAGATTTTGTCTTTTAAAAGCTGTGCTCTTAAACTTTTGATCTGCTAATGAACAGAATCTTTCACTTTAATTGATGTTTGCAGTAAATTGCTTACTCATTTTTTGTTTGTTTGTTTCCCTACCATTTCTTCTTTTAGCATTTTGAAACTCTTCTTAGAACCTTTTTTAAGAGTCAACAGTGCAGAATATAAATTCTTGCAATTTTTCAACCGGTCTTCAACTTTTGATCAGGTTTGTGCCCCTTTTCCACCAAATATGTACATGTTTTTGTGGTTTGGCCACCAAAGAAACATCTGAAGAGATCTGAACCATCAGATCATCATGGATTCAAAGGTTGTGGTGCAGGAATCACAACATGATTCAGTGGATTAGAGGACTTACTTTAATGCAGATCAGATTGTGAAACAGTTGATGGGACAGTTTAAAACAAGATTCAGATTATTTATTCAACACAAACACTTCTCTTAAGACTTAGGCCCAGTTTATACGACAACGCTTCACAGCGGTTCTCTCGAAAACACAAACAACGCAGAGCAAAAAAATCTTGGTTCACACGGAAACGCTGATGGACTGAAAATGCTGCAATATGCCTATCAGGCCTGTAGGTGGCAGTATAACTGTAAAGTCTTTTGGCAGTCTGTTACTGAAGAAGAGGTGGGCTGATCGTCTGGTGTATATATTAAATACGTCTTATCTGAGTGCAAAAGTGGAGCAACAGATGAACATTTTGTTTGTTTCCTCCATGGCTTAGCAGTGAGGACTTCATGAGCTTCTTTAATGATAAGATATTAAAGATTAGAGATAAAATTAGTAACCTTGTGCTTTCAACTGGGGTAGAATCTCCAGCTGTCTGCGAAATCATGGAAACGGTTCTTAGACCAAAGATGGCATCAGCCTGGCACCTGGCTCCACTGTTAGGAACCTAGGAGTTCTTTTGGATCAGGACCTGTCCTTCAACTCTCACATCCAACAGGTCTCCAGGACAGCGTTCTTTCATCTCCGTAATATTAGAAAAATTAGACACATCTTGTCTCAGAGTGATGCAGAGAAGCTGGTCCATGCTTTTGTTTCCTCCAGGTTAGATTACTGTAACTCTCTTCTATCTGGTTGTCCTAACAAGTCTGTTAGGACTCTTCAGCTGGTTCAGAATGCTGCAGCCCGGGTTCTGACTGGGACCAGGAGGAGGGAGCATATCTCCCCAGTGTTAGCGTCTCTGCACTGGCTACCCCTAAAATTTAGAATAGAGTTTAAAATTCTTCTTCTGACTTACAAAGCTCTTAATGGTATCAGGCCATCCTGTCTTAAAGAGCTTAACATGCCATATTATCCGTCTAGATCGCTGCGTTCCCAGCATGCAGGCCTGCTGGTTATACCCAGGGTCTCTAAAAGTAGTCTGGGAGGTCGAGCCTTTAGTTATCAGGCTCCTCTTCTCTGGAATCATTTACCAGCTGAGGTTCGGGGAGCAGACACCCTCTCTACTATTAGAAGTAGACTTAAAACTTTCCTTTATGATAAAGCTTATAGTTAAAGCTGATTCAGGTCTGAACCAGCTCTTAGTTATGCTGCTATACACTGTTAAAAAATTGTAATATAACATAATTTTACTGTATATTTTACAGTTTTTTCTGTATTTTTAAAATACCATTTAATTTACAAAAATAAACTGTGATTTTACATGTCAAATGTAAAATAACATGAAATCACTGTAACTGTGAAAACACACAACATTTCTGTTCTTTTACAAAAAACCCCATTAGAAATACATATATTTATTGTTAAAATATGTTCACAAATGTATCGTGATTTCACAAATATTTTTCTGTTATTTAAGGCAATAAACTGTAAAATTCAACTTTAAAACTCTAAAAAAAAGGAAAAAAATAATTTATAATTACTGAAAAATCAATAGTAAAAAAAACTTAATTTTACCATAATTTTTTGGCGGTTGACTAATGTTTTCATTGAAAATAACTACAATTACTGTAATTTCATAGATGTAACATTTATTAACATTATATTAACATTTATTTTGAAAGAACATCTAGAGAGACATAGGGAAAGGGGAAAACTTGAGATGGTGAATAATATGCAAAGCAAAGAGTTGGACTTGAACTTAGGGCTGCTGCCTCTGCTTATGGGACATCAGCACTACCAAGTGAGCTGTAATTAAATGCTTTCAATAAAGCATTGTACTGATGGATGATTCTATTTTTTTGCAGCTGCTGCTTCAGAATTGAAACAGACACACTGTTTGATGACTGGATGTTCTCATGTCACTCGTGGCATGCTCATATTATCAAGGGCAGTTTATTAGCCAGACTGTAAATCAGTTTAAGCCTATCAAAATTATGATCAGATTCACAGTCCCATTAACACTCAGACATTTGTGTACAGTATTATTTTTGGTGGTGGTGGGTAGGGGGGTGTTAGGTTACAGTACCACCACATAATTTTAAAGGATTTCCTGCAGACCCTTGCTCCTGAATGACCACTGCCATCAGAACTACTCAGCCTCCTGGTATACCTTCAGAATTTTTATATGTACTGCAAACGCTAACCTTAATATTGAGGTTAAAACTTAACTGCTATTTCATTTAATTTCATTTGAACCCTCTCTTAAGTGAAACTGCATACATCATGTGAAGATGAATGATTTGGACCGCTCTGTGTAGACTACTGAAATGACCGTAGTTAATGAAAATAAACATTTGTGAGCTGCCTGGAACTGCCAATAGGCTAATGAAATACAGTTTAAATGTAGCAATGGTCTCTAGGGAAAGTAAATGCTGTTGTATTGGCAAACAAATCTCAATATCCGTCAAAATAAAAAAATAAAAAAAAATAAAAAAACAAGAAAAGGAACTGGAAGTGAAGGAGGCCAACACCAGGATAAAACCACATAAACTACATGCTTTTCATCTGTTTCCTCAAGCTACCAGCTGAAAGCATTATATTCTGCCATTCAGAACAGATCTTAATGACAGAGAATTAATGTGTCATCTGTGTCTAATTGGTTTTTAGCAATTCAGAGGTAAACTGAAAATATAATGGATGGGACTGCCTGAGCAGTCTGGACAGTCCTACGGATCCTTAGTGGTGGTTCACTTGTGACAGTTCAAAAGTCAAGTCAAACTTTTTTGTTATTGTACAATAACAACCATTTTGTGGTGCATAAATCACTAAAAGGTGCTAATTTCCTTATCAAACATAGAAATTATGTAAAAATTAATTATGTTAAATTCATCATTAAACGTGATTTTGCCTTATCCGGTGATTCATCCAGGTAGCACATGATGTCTGCGAATGACCATAATATCCGGACAAGAATTCAAACCTACTTGAGTATTTTTTTTTTTAAAAATATCTGTCCCTTTCAATTGACTCCAATGAATCAATGTGTGACATTTTTGCAATTAGCACGGAAATCTGATTTTAAAATCGGCTGATAATGATGCGGGGAAAGGATTGTTTCCCTCCTCAAAATTCCACGCCTCTAACTATGACGCAACTCTGACGCGACGCCGACTGCATCTGCCACTGGAGTACGCGCTGTGAAAAGCGCGGTTACCGTTTGGATTGATCGACAGAAACTGTTCAGAAGAAGAAGACGATATGCCATTGGCTGTTTTGAAGTGACGCTTAACAAGATCAACAACCACTGCGCGGCGGTTCCACTTGGGTCGACTGAAACTTCGAGCGGGCAGCAGCGAATGTCGAGGTTGGAGGAAGGACGAAGGTATCAAACTGAAGCTGAGTAGCATTAGCTTTACCACCATGCCTCTGGGTTTACACAGTCGGCAAAAGGCACTGAATCCGCTGGTATGTCGTCAATTGAAATGTTGGCTGCCTTAAGGCGGCATTGGTGTCGGCGTCTTCCAGCTACATTTAGCCAGACCAGCCGCTAACGTTAGCTTACGACTTAACAGTGAGTCATTACGTTTGCGTTTTTGAACTAACTGACACAGGCGGAGAGAAAGACAACCAACCAGTGGCGGTTTGTCAATAGGGGGCGCTGGGGCGCCGCCCCCTCCTCAATTCATCAGAGAAAGTCTACTAAAACGCAACATAGTTTGTCAATAAATTATTTAAAAAAAAAAAAAACAAAACTAATAAAACTTCTATTTTTACTACACAGTTAAAGTCTGTCAGCAAGACCTGTCCCCATTCAATAAAGAGAGGTTTAAAATATATTACGTACGTTCTATAGTACTATACGTTGTGAATATAGAGGTTACGTTCAACGGGGCGCCGGCCAAATGGGTGTCTATGGGTTTTCTCTTACGTTCGCTTTTCCCGTGACCTGAGGCGTCTTTTTAATTGGCCGCCTCAACTTTTACTGCGGGGCGCAGAGAAGTGCGCCCTGCAGCGAATAAGCATTATTCTGGTGTTTATTTTCCTCATGTGACTGGACAACGAGCGCTGTCAATCATATCGACACGTCATCGCAGCAGATTTCTTCACGCGCATCCTCCTCCTATTTTTTCTTTACCACCAGTTTTGGAAATGGCAGCTTCACATGGATCCGCGGAAAACTTGCTTATTTCACTACAGAATAACCCGTTCTCAAGGCGTTCACTTGAAGAAAAAAAGAGGGTAAAGGAGCTTGGACCTGACCAGCCCGACATAAAAATACAGCAGCAAGCTAGCGATCGCGGCCGAGCGTTCACCCGGGGCTTCTCGCGCTCTTGCTACAAGCGGAGCTGGTTGACGGGTTGCTCCGTAAGTAATGCGCTTTACTGCTTCCCATGTTTACTCTTTGAAACTGTTGGTGTTTAAACCACGGTGTTTAAGGGGACCTCAAAAACTGTGCAAAACGAGTTGTTGGACTGTATACTCTCTGTTGTTAAGGAGCACACCATTAAAGAAGTACAGAACAACGATTTTTTTTTTTTTTTTTTGTTTATCAATCCAGGCTGATGAAACCATGGATATTGCCACTCAATCGCAACTTGTGCTTGTACTGCGCTACATTGACCCAAAAAACAACCTGCAGGAAAGATTTCTTGAGTTCATCCCCCATGCAGTCAGCTACAGTAGAGACCATCTCCACATCACTGAAAGAGCATCGTGCTGCCATTCTTCCTGAAGATCAGAAAAGTAAGCTGGTTTGTCTGTTCTTAGAATGGTGACATAAATTACAGCTTTATTTTGTGGGGGCAGGTTAAGCTATGGCTGTTTGATTTCTTTTTTTTTTTTTTTTTTTTTTTTTTTTTCAGAAAATACTGATGTTAACTTGTGATATTAAAATGTGTTTAACACTGTACTTGTGTGCCTCTCTCTGTAGTTCAGTGACACCATATGGGACACACCAGGATCGAATCTCCTTCACCAACCATCTTGTCAGTGCCACTTTGCTGCAGGGTGACAGGTTTACACAGTACCACACAAGATTTCCTGAAGATGCCCTCAGCAGCACCTTGAAGGCCTATCCAATGCTGAGTGGAAGCAAGCTGAAGACGGAGCTCAGCCTCATCTACAGCAAGGATGAGTTCAAGGCCTGCTGTGGTGCTCTAGACCTTTTCCATTTGTTTATAGGAAATAACCATGGAGAGGTATTTTCTGAGACTGTCACACTGCTCAAGATACTCATCACCACACCCATGACCACAGCAGAGGCTGAAAGGTGCTTCTCCACCTTGAAAAGAATTAAAACGTTCCTCAGAAACACCATGAACCAGGACAGGTTTAATGCACTTGCCATGCTGTCGATGGAAAAGAGACTGGTGACGGATATAACAGACTTTAATCAGAGGGTCATTGAAAAATTTGCAGCACAGAAGGAAAGAAGGGCAAAATTTCTGTTTAAATAGTGCTTCTGAATGGTATTGAGCAACAATAATAAAGGTTTTATTGCAAATTTGATTTGTCTTAAGTATTTTTTTTTAAAATTTTCACTCACTCCAAATCTGCGCCCCCCTTAAAATTTTTATCACCAGCCGCCACTGCAACCAACATTTGTTGAGAGCTGCAACAATGAACAGTAACCGATTATTAACCCTCTTCTACATTTTCACTTGTTTGTTTTTTGTCCTTAACTTCCACTGTATGATTTTAAACGGCATGGCTTTTGACTAGAATAAGAAGCTTAATTTTATGTAACTGGTCAATTTGGTTCTGAAATTTTTCTAATGTCAATAATACACTGTGGGCAAAAACTGCATACACTTAATACCCTTAGGGACACTTATGTCTCCTCAAAACAACAACAAAACTGATTTTGATGCTTTATTTATTTGTTATTTATTTAATTTTCTTTTTTGTAGTTTCTTTTTTTTCAGTTTTACTCTGCATATTTCTTGGCTCTTTCAATTGGCTCTTATGTAGAAGGGCTAGGATATTGTTACTTTGATCAGCACTGCCTGTGCGCACACACACAGAGGGTTTGAGAAGGTTTTTAAGAAATCAAAAGGCCAAATTCTCTGATTTCATCTTCTTAAATGTGAATATTTCTCTCTGTGTTTCTTTGCTTCTTTATGAAAATAAACTGATTATTCCTTTGGTTTGTGGACAAAACAAGAGATTTGAGGATGTCATGTTGTGGTTTAAGAAACTGTTATTTTCTAACATTTTTTTTTAACATTTTATTGACCAAACAACTAATAGATTAATTGTTTGAATAATCAACAGATTAATCGATAATGAAAGTAGCCATTAGCTGCAGCCCTACTTTTGTTTGTAGCAGGATATTGTTGTTGGGGCAGCAATATAGGATGTGAAAAAAACATCCTTGCTCAGTCTGAGTTGTTTTTCATGTTGTTTATGCATTTGACTTGAGCAAGTGTTATAGTGATGGGGAAAACCCCGCCTTCATCTCCCAAATGACAGCTGTACTTTTAAAGCTTTTGCCTGGGCTTTAAGATGAGGGATCCACCAGGCAGGGACTGTTTCAGTGAACAATTATTAACAATTGCTAACCAATTATTAGCAATAATTAAAGGCACTCGGTACAAAAAGGGACTCTTTCTGTGTTTAAACCGAGGTGAGGCACTTGAATTCGGACAGATTGAGCTCATGCTTGTGACACAGTACCAGCATGTGTACTTTATCATTACACCTAATGATGTATCCTATATGCCAGCATTTGCATTGTATGAAGTGAAACGAGCAAGGCAGAGCATGAAATGTTGGAAGCCAAAGTGGAAACTAGATTATTATCCTTTGCCTGTGTACAAGCTTTGTGGGACAAGGGTAATTTCACTTAAGCATTGCATCGTTGACTCAGCGTAATCTGGAGTTTGAGAGATTAAAATCAGACACTAATGCTTGAAGAACACTTTTTTTATCTCTTCTAGTCCTCCTAGTCATGGATACAGAGAGTCCGCTTCTCTCTTTCATCAAATCAAGTCTTCCTAAACTGAGAGACCCTGAGCCTTTGCTGGAGCATCTGCAAGGTTTAGGAGTTGATGACCTGGAAGACTTGAGCTACCTTCAGGAGAGTGACCTCCTTTCTGTCCTGAGACCAATTGAAGCCAGGAAACTTCTGTCACTGCTCAAAAAGAAAGGTATGCGTTTCAATTTCTACATGATAAACTTGCACATTAGAAAAGTGTAAATAGTCAAAATATACTTATTAGGTACACCTGTTCAAATTAATGCAGTCTGATACAGCAGTTCTACTATGAATTATACTTCAAAGAATCTTCTACATTTTTGTTAATCTACATTTTTGTTGATGTTTTGAAAAAGGTTATTAGGGCTCTACACTAAGTTTTCCACGTTAGCACTGGTAACTTTAGCACTGGTGTGACCAATTTATTTTAATTTTTTGTGGAGGGGCGGGGGTAGAGCATGACCATGAAAACCTGGCTGCTGTGCTGCCCTTTAGGTGCTCTCTTCAAAACAGCAGAGAGTGCAGGTGGAGTAAGAGGAGTGTGTGTTAAGGAGCACCAGGGCTGTCAGTTTTTAAAAAAATCAAGTTTGAACAAATATAAAATGACCCGTTATTCGTTCGAATATATTCGAATATGTGATGTCTGTATGGTTAAAAATTACTATCTGTCCTTTATTAAGGGCAGCAAGATGTCTTGGACAGTCCTCCAAGCAACCAGAGCAACCAACAGTTCAGCAGAGCCAGTATCAGTACAAGTCCAGTAACACTGTCTGACAAGATGGCCCTTTCTTGTGACTATATGCATCTATTGCACAGAATCACTCTTCTGGGTTAGATGGATTGAAAAATTATATGATCTACCTGTAACTTAATGTAATATAGTCAGTGCTTAATTTGTGCCGGAGCGCGCTCCGGGACCTCTTGGATCGGATCCAGGACCTATTTGATCCGCTCCGGCACCTCTTTGATCTGCTCCGTCACCTTTCCTGTCAATAAATAAACTGTGTTTTTAGCTGTGTTTTCTCTGCGCTTTAATCCTCTCTGAAGTGACGCCTGTTGGCTTATTTCTTTTGCATTTTACTCAGAAATTAGGTAAAACGGGGGGGAAAAGTGATTCATGCCGTCACGTGTCACAACGCCATGCGCATTAGGAAGGTATTGTTTCCGCACCGGCACCGCGCGCAAACGACACTTAACAGCCAACAATGCTGTTACACTTGGCCTGCTAAAATGTCAAAGCGACAATCAAAACTCTCAAGTTTCTTTAAACCAGTCGTTTCAGCCAGACCCCAAACTGGCCAAAGTTGTTCCGGAGGCAGAGCCCGGCTCCGCAGATACGGGTGGTGACAGCATAATAGCCGCTGAAGATGTGGTGTGTGCAGTGCGAGTGAAAACGTGGTGTAAAGTCCCATCATTGTGTGGGCATGATTAGCGCATCATTGCTTCATTTGTATATCGGCGTTTTCCAATCAGCACCTTGGACAGTCACTGAGCGAGCTGCTTGGTGTTGTGTGTGTGCGTGAGTGTGTGTGTACACAGTTGCACCGTGATTGACACTTGACAGTGACAGAGTGACACGCTGTTCAGACTTTCTTTTTAAAATAATATATTCAGTCCTAATTCAATTTCCCCTCCATCTGAAGGGAAAACATATGGAGTGAGGACAAGACAGCCTTCCAAATACAGACCTTTTTTCTAATTCTTTCTTGATTTTTGATTCTCAGGCTTTTGTTAAATTTATTGTATATATTTTTTTCTGGTGTGGTGCTTACATGACAGTGACACAAAAAATCCCAATAGCAATAAAATATGTTTATTTGCAATATGTCAGTTATTTAAATTGCTCATTCCAAATTGATTCCAAGTGTTCTGATGGGCCACATGGTGTGCCAAATGTTTCTGCAAATGTTATACTAGGTAAGTGCAGAAATTAAGGTCAAAAAGAAGATAAAAACGCGTTAAAACCCGAGAAAAAAGGTTTCTTTCGGCGCACAATTTCGAAGGGGGACCCAGCACCTGATTGGGGACAAATTAAGCACTGAATATAGTACAATCACCAGCAGTGAAGTGACAGTGTGCTTATAAATCAGAGTCATCAGTTGGGTCTAGATTCTGATTCAGTAGCAAATCACACACAACTGATCAGTGATGAACACAGGATATTTTATTATAATGTACAGAAAAAAATGAATTTTTCTATCCAGCAGTAGCAATAGTTCCCCCAACAGGAATATGTTATTCATTTAGTTCCCCATGTATAGTCAGTCTGGTGTGTATTTTCTTTGCTACCCTTTGTGGTGTGTTATGTTGAAATCATGCAAGCTTGTCTGTCCCAAAGCAACGGTGTCACTTCAGTGAAGAAGAAGAACAGATGTTCTACAAAGTCGATCAAACAACCCTGCCCTCTGAAGTGGACTGTGCTGGACTTCCAAGTACACCATGTATTGTTGTGTGTGGTATGAATATTTGTCTTTCTCCAACACAATATATTAAAACGAAAAAAAAAATACTATTACTTCTATTACTTTGATTTTTATTGTTGAACTGGACTCAGCTGTAACATGATAATTTAATTTTAATTTTCTCTTGTCCTTCTCTTGTCCCTCTACACAACAGGAAACTCGACTTTGGCAGCGGAGAATTTCATGCTGTCTGTTGACCAGACCATTGTGAATGGCCACATCAGACTGTTCAGTGACGCTCTTTTGCTGATGTTTGGTTCCTACTACTGTATGAACATATCTTACCCAGCAGCCCAAGCATCAACTTAGGAGTTCTTACAGAGGTAAGACACCACTAGTCAATTTAATACATCAAAATAAGATATGTAATGCACATACTGTAAAACTGAGCACTGCCCAAGTGCTGAAATGATTAGTACAGGGCTCTCAAAATTTGGCAACTCAGGGCCCACTTCAAAATCTCATTTTTTTTTGCAGCCCACCTCTGCCCTCATTAACAATACAGAGGCCTAATAATGTGATTTCTGTGCACTTTTTTTTAAATCTTACTGATGAAGATAAAAGATTCAAGACTGACCTGAAAGTATCAGGAAGCTCCAAAGTCACTAAAACAGCATGCTGATGCTGCCAGTTCATGGAACATCCAGACTGAAGCCGTTCTCTGGTTTCTTCAGGATTCAGTTTGGGAAGATGATTCACTTTCATGTTCACTAAGGGTGGGACAGTTCACTAATCCACAGAATGGTTTGATTTACATTGTTGTTTTCCCTCTCCAGAAACACCATTACATTCTTAAATTTTATTCAAAATAAAGATGGTCATATCTGAAAAATATTAGATTACTACCTGAAGTGAGAAGGACAAAGCAGCTGTAGGCATCTACATCTGTTCTCATCATGTGTCTGTGTGCATGCAGCGCTCACACACAGAAACATGCTTTTACACTGAATCTACAGTATTCTTTATGCCTGTTCTTCAAGATGGCATGAAGATAGATGAGGCGTTACCACAGAATTAACAACATGAGCAGCTCAGTGTTTACACAATTGGAGTTCTCTGTTGATTATCTGTTGGTCACAATGTGGCACATTCTCACACCTTTAAGATCATGATCCATCTTTGGGCAGTTTATTTTGTTTGGATATTATTTTATAGGGGTATTATATTTAGTTGGGGGAATGCTTGGAGATTTGTGGAGGTGCAGGTGCTTTACTTTCAGCCTACATGCAGAGCAGGAAAGTCTGACCACCTGCTGCGCATGAGCACTCATGCCAGGAGTCACTCAGACCGGACAAGAGCCAGCACTGCCACCGAGGAGGTGGAGTTGGGTCGGGGAAAGAAGCAGCATGGAGCTGCCGAGTTGGACCTGTGTTGTGGACATTTCTGTGGGCTGAAGTTAGTTTACTGTTCTGCCCAGCTGTTGGATAATGTTACTAATCTCTGAGGCTGAAGCGACATTACTGAAGATGGCGCTGGTTCCTGCCCGGTCTCGGAAACCTGTCTCCTGTCCTGAGTGCTTGCAGTCGGCAGGTAGATCTCTACTCTGCATGTAGGCTGAAAGTAAAGCACCTGCACTTCCACAAGTCCCCAAGCATTTCCTGAATTTATCAAAATTTCACAATAATAAAATTAAAAACTTAATTTTAATGCTCTGATTTTATTGTAAGAGAAAAACAACCTTGTTTTCTCTTTTTCTGATTGAGTTATGAAAGCTTGACCTATACACTGAGTAGGACAATGTATTATTGACCTCTTTGAATTTTTTATAATAAAATTTCAGGAATTAAAATAAATAAGTTATTTGATACCACAAAGGAGAGTATGACTTAAAAAAAGAGTGAAAAATGCCCCCTACTGGATGAAAATGGTCCGAACTTTACCTGAGAGTTCTTTTTTTTCCAGATTTTTAGACTGGCTGTGTCTCTTATTTATTCTTGATTCATGTTAATGTCAAGTCACAGAAACGGGTGCTTGTTAATGCTTATTTATGAAATAATGACAGAAAAAAATTCAAATACCCAAGAAACCTTTGAGTAGGAGATCCTCCTGACAGAAGTTACATTCTTCTCCCTGAAATAGTATTTACAATACTACTGCTACTACTGCTACTACTGCTACTACTACTGCTACTACTACTACTACTGCTACTACTACTGCTACTACTGCTACTACTACTGCTACTACTACTACTACTGCTACTACTACTGCTACTACTGCTACTACTACTGCTACTACTGCTACTACTGCTACTACTGCTACTACTACTGCTACTACTGCTACTACTACTACTACTACTAATAATAATAAAAATAATAATAATAGTGATAATGGCTTGGCTTATATAGTGCTTTTCAAGGCACCCAAAGTGCTCTACAGAAACCATTATTCATTCATACACATTCTTACCAGTGGTGGTAAGCTACGTTTGTAGCCACAGCTGCCCTGGGGCAGACTGAGGGAAGCGTTGCTGCCATTTTGCATCAAACAGCCCCTCCAACCACCTTCAAACATTCATACGCATTCATACACAATAAACATACACAGTACTCACAAGTTAATCTTTTCATTACACCACTTCTCCACAGTTCCCTGTATGTCCAAATACTCTTAAGCAAGCAAGCTCTGTCTACACTGTTGTGTAACCTTTTTGCAGATGTATGAAAACATTACATACAGTACAGTCCACCGTTATTAAAGTCTTTTCTTCATTTGACAGGTGCCTCTTCAAGATAAATCCAGACAAGGGATCAAAAGTGCAGCGTAATGCCACCAAAAAGCAACTTGCAGTCAGTTCAAAGGTTCTCACACTGATCACCAAAATTGCAGACTACGAGTGGAGGGAATAAGAAGTGCTCAAAATATATGCATACTTTTTCCAAGTCACAGACTGTTTGGGTTGATATCCAGTTAGGTTTGTTGTAAACTATTTGTTATGTAGCTTTGTTATGTAGCTTTGTTATCAATGTTGTGGATGTATGGTTACTTGTCAAGGTTATGGATGCCTTGGATAGAGTATGGATTCATTTCCAGTGAGGTTTAATATAGGTTTGTAATCCATTTTGTGGATGTACGGTGCCTTGACCAAGTAATGGATGCCTTAGATATAAATAGTACTGTGAATTGGTAACTCCACTTTTTTTTTTTTTTTACTTTCTTTTATTACCAATTCAGTTAAAAAATTTTTGGTTTGTTTCAAAGCCAGTCATTTTAATTTAATTGATTTTTGAATATTCCTGTAATAATGGTGACCTGTTACAGTTGAATAAAAATACTGAGAATGGGAAATTGTAGCTGTTCTTGTTCAGCTTAGTCTCATTCAAGCACAACAATTTGTTGAAGAACCTTTTCCCACTGGTCAAAAAATGGTTTAAACCATTAAAAATAAAAATCATTCCGGTGTTATTTGATGAGAAAAGTCCTTTAAGCATTCAGGAAATCAATGTAAAAGAAAACTAAGAACTAAATTTACAGTTAACAGTAAAAGGTTGCAATTGTACACCCAATATGTAGTTATGTCTTTTTGACATGTTTGGAAAGATTATTCAAATTATTGTGTTGTATACAGTTATATCTAATATAAAGTAATATACAGCCTTTTTACAAAAAATAATGCCATTAAAACTAACTAATAACAGCACATTTCTGTAAATTTAAGCATTATTCCAATTACAATGTTAAATTACCATTTTTATGGGCTATTTCATTGTTTTAAAAGGAAAAATGATTGTAATTTAACGTTAAAAATCCTGTAAAATAACTAAATATACATTTGATGTGATCTAAAATTAATAGTAAATTGTTGCAATTTTAAACCCAATATCTAGTTTTTCAACAGTTTTTTGACATATTTTGAAAGATGAATCGCATTATTTTGAGTGTCATTTACTGTTTTATTACATCAAAGACAAATTAAAATACAACCTCTTTCTATAAAATAGTGTCATTAAAACCAATTTAAGCATTATTCGTGATTTGATTTACTTACCACATTTCTAGGTAATTTAGTTGTTTTAAAATGTGAAAATGTTTCTAATTAAACATTCAAAACAACCTGAAAATACAGCAAAATCTTGTTAAAATTACAACTATAAACTGTATTTTAATTATGGGGAAAAAAATATATTTTTATGAGAAAGTAACTTTCTGTTATTTTTTGGCGCCCCAGCTGCCGGAAAAATTACTGTTTTTTTAAGATTTTTTTTTTTTTTTTAACAGTGTAGGTTTAGACTGTCCGGGGGGAACTGACACACAGGGCTCCTGTTTCTCTCTCTTCTCTGTTAATCTAACTTCTAATCTTAATGTCCCATTAAAGTTATTTAACCATGGATCTCTGGGAGTCTCTGAGTTTGTCTGTTAGGTTCCTCCGGAATGTTGCTGTGGACGGTCTGCTGTCATGGACCTGACAGACTCCTGCTGCTACAGCTTCTTACAGTTACAGTTTCTCCATGATCATCACTACAACACAGAAATATGGACTCTGTGTTTATGTCTCCCTGTGTCTTTGTCTCTCTGCCCCCCCCCTTCTCTCTCTCTCTAATTCCAACACAGTCAAGGCAGATGTCGGTCTAACATGAGTCTGGTTCTGTCTGAGGTTTCTGCCCGTTAAAGGGAAGTTATTCCTCTCCATTGTAACTTGCTAAATGTTGCAAAGGTCTGTACTCATGGTGGGTTAAGATGAGATAAGACTTCTTATCTTGTCTTGATGTTGGGTTTCTGTTAATCAAATTTTATTATCATTTACAGGTCTAGACCTGCTAACGCTTGGAAAGCGTCTTGAGATAACGTTTGTTATGAATTGGCGCTATATAAATAATGATTGATTGATATACTCGTGTCTCTTGAGTCACATCATCCTTCATCACAGAAGGATGATGATCTGTTTATTTCACGCATTTTCATGAAATCAGGCCAGTTACTACCACATGAATGCAGTTACAACAATTGATTTGTACATTGGGATGTGATCAAGCGGCAACCTCCAGTCTGAAAAAATGAGGCAATGCGGAAGTGCTAAAGTCTGCTGTTCCTTGAGTGTCTGCTTGAGGCTGACTCCGGAAGTACCAGAAGTCACGTACACACAAGGCCAAAAAAAAGCTGTTTTCACGGCCAAAATAAGCCAGTTTACAGCCTGGTATAAAGAACGTCTCCTGTCTGAATAGCTAATTTCACTAAAGGCACGCACTGTACGGGGGTCTTTTTTTTTTCTGATTCGGCAGTTTCCAGAATATAAAGCTCGCCAGTTCGTCAAATCAGAGGCACAGCTCAGATCACGTGACTGTGGAGCGTCCTATGGTTGTTACTGTGGAGACCCACAGCACTAAAATACGTGTTTCTGTCACAAAAATGGAGCACCATTTACTTTCCACTGGTATAATTTCCGTGGTTGGGACACGTAATTTTAAGCTTTTAGGTCTCACTGGCAGGGAATTTTGTGTTTAGGATTCGTGCTCAGTTCACGTATTTTCATGAGATGGGGTTGACATTACATATATATGCTATGGACCTGCTTAATCTAGATATAAATGCAGCCTTAGCTCTACTGTTCTTAGCACCTCCTCAAGCATCTTTGATGTTTTTCGCTTTGGAGTCAGGGCTCTACCTTTCAGCACCACAACCTGAGATAACTGGATCACTTCTGCTGGCATCACCCTGCTTTTGGCATTTCAAGATCCTACATGGGAAAAGTTCACCTTTTTTCAATTGTCATTTTTTGAGATACCTTTATCATCTTAAAATAATAATAATAATAATAATAATAATAATAAAGAATCACTCCAGATTCGCCCAAAATGACGATGAATATCTGCAAAATCCTCCAGAAATTAAAATTGAACAAGACAAACATTAAATACCAACAGAGAGTTCAAAACACAGATAAACTTCATAAAACAGGAATTCAGCCCATCACAATGCATGATGGGTGCAAAGGCATGGTGCATATAGGCTGTATAGTAAAAATGACCAGGCACCTGTCTCAGAGAATTAGACTTGGAAAAATTATGGGAAACCATCCACGAATGAAAGTTTAGAAAAGTAAAGAGCACTGACAGATGAAAAACAATTAACAAAGTACTAAAATTATATTTTCAATTTTATTTATGTTTTTGGTATTAATGACATTTATTTTCAAATTTGGTAGTTGCGAGTCTTGTGACTGTAAGGGCCCGGAAGTTGTTATAAAAAAAAAAAAGCCCAGAGTGAAAACACATCTAGTGTACTGAACTGATGGTTAATACAAACGTTACCAAATATTAACACTCACAAACAGCATGTACACAAGACCACTAGAATCTGAGTAGGTAAAAAATATTAAATAATTTATCATTTATTATTTCTTTTATTATTGATATTTGAACAAATCTCCATGTTATTTGAACGTGTTGCGCTCCTACCTGAACGTTGCTATGGAAATCATTCGTTCGATTGAATCCAATCAACCCACCTGATCGGTAGCATTATTGCACGGCTCTTGCGGATTTTTCAAGAAAACAAGGATTTCTTCAGACAAACGACTTCAAAGGCAATTTTTCCTTATAGCAGCACCTGGACGAGGACCATCTTCAGCAACACTTGAGAACTTTTCAATAAAAAGTAAGCATTATTTACTTTTTCTGAATTTTTCCGAATGCCTGAACAGATGCTAATACTGTCTGTTAGCTTAGTCTTGTAGAAAATAAGTCATCATGTCAAAGTTTGTGGTTTATTTATAATTTACAATAAAGCAAAGTATAATTTGATATAATTTATCGTAAAGTTTGTTAAATATTTCGACCTCTGTCCCGACATTTCCATGTCCTATGGCTGATAAACGATATCAAAACTTTGGGTCAGACGTCTTCAATAAAAACTTAAAACACCAACAAACAACTGTTTTTCAACAGGACTTAGACAGGGGAATAACGTCCACAAAGGACGGGACTTCCTCTCGGAAGAAAACTATGAATTGAGCACTTTTTATGACTACATTTACCATGTTTTATTTTCCGGAAGTGCGGGTCTAATTTCAATGCTAGCTTTGTTTCGAAATCCCCTTAAATGTCAAATAGAAAGACTGCATTAATTAAAATAAGACATCATGTTATATTTTCTTTTCTCCTTGTCCATAAGCTACTCGATGCAAGTGACATTAATAACATTTATCACCTACTTGGACCATAAATGTACTCTTCATTTTGAACCAGTGCTTGTTTACATTTGAAAACTTACAAACATTTAAAACATCTTGAGCAAATCTGTCTTATGACAAACTGAGTATCAGACTGTTTTTAACGACACATCAGGTCATGTACATATTTTACTCTAATCTTGTGGTAAATATCTATTTTTAGTTTACTTCGGTACAGTAAGAAAGATATTCACAGATTCGGATTTCCCAGATCAATAACTCATCAGCGGGACATTGCTTTTACAAATCCGACACATCTCTGCAACAGCAAGGTGGACTATAAGCTACAACCGTATTTTCTTCAAAACGAGCCGTCCTCCGCGACAGGGAACTTGCATTGGCCTTAATGCAGAGCCGGCTGGTGCTCGAATGTGAAGGGACCGTCTGCAAATTGCAACACCGAAAAAATGTGACAGAAAAATTCAACTCACAGCAAACATAAACCATCTCCTCTAGATTTTACTACAGCCATTAGTTTGGTAAAATGTGCTTAAATGTATTTTTAGGGATTTTTTTTATCATGCATTTTGTGATAAAACCTGTAATAAATCTACTGTAATATGTTGTAGTGCCACCAAACTCACAGCAAACATAAACCATCTCCTCTAGATTATACTACAGCCATTAGTTTGGTAAAATGTGCATTATATGTTTTCTTTAGGGATTTTTTATTATTAATTTTGTGATTAAACCTGCAATAAATCTACTGTAATATGTTGTAGTGCCACCAAACTCACAGCAAACATAAAACATCTCCTCTAGATTTCACCACAGCCATTAGTTTGGTAAAATTTGCTTTATATGTATTTTTAGGGATTTTTTTTTTATCATTCATTTTGTGATAAAACCAGCAATAAATCTACTGTAATATGTTGTAGTGCCACCAAACTCACAGCAAACATAAACCATCTCCTCTAGATTATACTACAGCCATTAGTTTGGTCAAATGTGCTTTAATGTATTTTCAGGGTTTTTTTTTATCATTCATTTTGTAATAAAACCTGTAATAACTGTACTAAAATATGTTGTAGTGCCACCAAACTCACAGCAAACATAAACCATCTCCTCTAGATTATACTACAGCCATTAGTTTGGTAAAATGTGCATTATATTTTGTCTTTAGGGATTTTTTATTAATAATTTTGTGTTAAAACCTGCAATAAATCTACTGTAATATGTTGTAGTGCCACCAAACTCACAGCAAACATAAACCATCTCCTCCTGATTATACTACAGCCATTAGTTTGGTAAAATGAGCTTTAATGTATTTTTAGGGATTTTTTTTATCATTCATTTTGTGATAAAACCTGTAATAACTCTACTGTAATATGTTGTAGTACCACCAAACTCACAGCAAACATAAACCATCTCCTCTAGATTATACTACAGCCATTAGTTTGGTAAAATGTGCTTTAATGTATTTTCAGGGTTTTTTTTTTTATCATTCATTTTGTAATAAAACCTGTAATAACTGTACTAAAATATGTTGTAGTGCCACCAAACTCACAGCAAACATAAACCATCTCCTCTAGATTATACTACAGCCATTAGTTTGGTAAAATGTGCATTATATTTTGTCTTTAGGGATTTTTTATTAATAATTCTGTGTTAAAACCTGCAATAAATCTACTGTAATATGTTGTAGTGCCACCAAACTCACAGCAAACATAAACCATCTCCTCCTGATTATACTACAGCCATTAGTTTGGTAAAATGTGCTTAAATGTATTTTTAGGGATTTTTTTTATCATTCATTTTGTGATAAAACCTGTAATAACGCTACTGTTATATGTTGTAGTACCACCAAACTCACAGCAAACATAAACCATCTCCTCTAGATAATACTACAGCCATTAGTTTGGAAAAATGTGCTTTAATGTATTTTCAGGGATTTTTTTTTAATCATTCATTTTGTGATAAAACCTCTAATAACTCTACTGTAATATGTTGTAGTGCCACCAAACTCACAGCAAACATAAACCATCTCCTCTAGATTTCATTACAGCCATTAGTTTGGTAAAATTTGCTTAAATGTATTTTTAGGGTTTTTTTTTTTAATCATTCATTTTGTGATAAAACCTGTAATAACGCTACTGTTATATGTTGTAGTGCCACCAAACTCACAGCAAACATAAACCATCTCCTCTAGATTATACTACAGCCATTAGTTTGGTAAAATATGCATTATATGTTTTCTTTAGGGATTTTGTATTAATAATTTTGTAATAAAAACCTGCAATAAATCTACTGTAATATGTTGTAGTGCCACTTATCACATCAAACATAAACCATCTCCTCTAGATTATACTACAGCCTTTAGTTTGGTAAAATGTGCATTATATGTTTTCTTTAGGGATTTTTTTTATTAATAATTTTGTGATAAAACCTGTAATAACTCTACTGTAATATGGTGTAGTGCCACCAAACTCACAACAGACATAAACCATCTCCTCTAGATTTCATTACAGCCATTAGTTTTGTAAAATGTGCTTAAATGTATTTTTAGGGATTTTTTTTTTATCATTCATTTTGTGATAAAACCTGTAATAACTCTACTGTAATATGTTGTAGTGCCACCAAACTCACAGTAATCATAAACCATCTCCTCTAGAATATACTACAGCCATTAGTTTGGTAAAATGTGCATTATATGTTTTCTTAAGGGATTTTTTTTATTAATAATTTTGTGATAAAACCTGTAATAACTCTACTGTAATATGGTGTAGTGCCACCAAACTCGCAGCAAACATAAACCATCTCCTCTAGATTTCATTACAGCCATTAGTTTAGTAAAATGTGCTTTAATGTATTTTTAGGGATTTTTTTTTATCATTCATTTTGTGATAAAACCTGTAATAACTCTACTGTAATATGTTGTAGTGCCACCAAACTCACAGCAAACATAAACCATCTCCTCTAGATTATACTACAGCCATTAGTTTGGTGAAATGTGCTTTATTGTAGTTTTTGGGATTTTTTTATCGTTCATTTTGTAATAAAACCTGCAATAAATCTACTGTAATATGTTGTAGTGCCACCAAACTCACAGCAAACATAAACCATCTCCTCTAGATTATACTACAGCCATTAGTTTGGTGAAATGTGCATTATATGTTTTCTTTAGGGATTTTTTTAATAATTCATTTTGTGACAAAAACCTGTAATAACTCTACTGTAATATGTTGTAGTGCCACCAAACTCACAGCAAACATAAACCATCTCCTCTAGATTTTACTACAGCCATTAGTTTGGTAAAATGTGCATTATATGTTTTCTTTAGGGATTTTTTTTATTAATAATTTTGTGATAAAACCTGCAATAAATCTACTGTAATATGTTGTAGTGCCACCAAACTCGCAGCAAACATAAACCATCTCCTCCAGATTTCATTACAGCCATTAGTTTAGTAAAATGTGCTTTAATGTAGTTTTTGGGATTTTTTTATCGTTCATTTTGTAATAAAACCTGCAATAAATCTACTGTAATATGTTGTAGTGCCACCAAACTCACAGCAAACATAAACCATCTCCTCTAGATTTTACTACAGCCATTAGTTTGGTAAAATGTGCATTATATGTTTTCTTTAGGGATTTTTTTTATTAATAATTTTGTGATAAAACCTGTAATAACTCTACTGTAATATGTTGTAGTGCCACCAAACTCGCAGCAAACATAAACCATCTCCTCTAGATTTCATTACAGCCATTAGTTTAGTAAAATGTGCTTTAATGTATTTTTAGGGATTTTTTTTTATCATTCATTTTGTGATAAAACCTGTAATAACTCTACTGTAATATGTTGTAGTGCCACCAAACTCACAGCAAACATAAACCATCTCCTCCTGATTATACTACAGCCATTAGTTTAGTAAAATGTGCTTTAATGTATTTTTAGGGATTTTTTTTTTATCATTCATTTTGTGATAAAACCTGTAATAACTCTACTGTAATATGTTGTAGTGCCACCAAACTCACAGCAAACATAAACCATCTCCTCTAGATTATACTACAGCCATTAGTTTGGTAAAATGTGCTTTATTGTAGTTTTTGGGATTTTTTTATCGTTCATTTTGTAATAAAACCTGCAATAAATCTACTGTAATATGTTGTAGTGCCACCAAACTCACAGCAAACATAAACCATCTCCTCTAGATTATACTACAGCCATTAGTTTGGTAAAATGTGCTTTATTGTAGTTTTTGGGATTTTTTTATCGTTCATTTTGTAATAAAACCTGCAATAAATCTACTGTAATATGTTGAAGTGCCACCAAACTCACAGCAAACATAAACCATCTCCTCTAGATTTTACTACAGCCATTAGTTTGGTAAAATGTGCATTATATGTTTTCTTTAGGGATTTTTTTTATTAATAATTTTGTGATAAAACCTGTAATAACTCTACTGTAATATGGTGTAGTGCCACCAAACTCACAGCAAACATAAACCATCTCCTCTAGATTTCATTACAGCCATTAGTTTGGTAAAATGTGCTTAAATGTATTTTTAGGGATTTTTTTTTTATCATTCATTTTGTGATAAAACCTGTAATAACTCTACTGTAATATGTTGTAGTGCCACCAAACTCACAGCAAACATAAACCATCTCCTCTAGATTATACTACAGCCATTAGTTTGGTAAAATGTGCTTTATATGTATTTTAAGGGATTTTTTTTATCATTCATTTTGTAATAAAACCTGTAATAAATCTACTGTAATTTGTTGTAGTGCCACCAAACTCACAGCAAACATAAACCATCTCCTCTAGATAATACTACAGCCATTAGTTTGGTAAAATGTGCATTATATGTTTTCTTTAGGGATTTTTTATTAATAATTTTGTGATAAAACCTGCAATAACTCTACTGTAATATGGTGTTGTGCCACCAAACTCGCAGCAAACATAAACCATCTCCTCTAGATTTCATTACAGCCATTAGTTTAGTAAAATGTGCTTTAATGTAGTTTTTGGGATTTTTTTATCGTTCATTTTGTAATAAAACCTGCAATAAATCTACTGTAATATGTTGTAGTGCCACCAAACTCACAGCAAACATAAACCATCTCCTCTAGATTATACTACAGCCATTAGTTTGGTAAAATGTGCATTATATGTTTTCTTTAGGGATTTTTTTTATTAATAATTTTGTGATAAAACCTGTAATAACTCTACTGTAATATGGTGTAGTGCCACCAAACTCGCAGCAAACATAAACCATCTCCTCTAGATTTCATTACAGCCATTAGTTTAGTAAAATGTGCTTTAATGTATTTTTAGGGATTTTTTTTTATCATTCATTTTGTGATAAAACCTGTAATAACTCTACTGTAATATGTTGTAGTGCCACCAAACTCACAGCAAACATAAACCATCTCCTCTAGATTATACTACAGCCATTAGTTTGGTAAAATGTGCTTTATTGTAGTTTTTGGGATTTTTTTATCGTTCATTTTGTAATAAAACCTGCAATAAATCTACTGTAATATGTTGTAGTGCCACCAAACTCACAGCAAACATAAACCATCTCCTCTAGATTATACTACAGCCATTAGTTTGGTAAAATGTGCTTTATTGTAGTTTTTGGGATTTTTTTATCGTTCATTTTGTAATAAAACCTGCAATAAATCTACTGTAATATGTTGAAGTGCCACCAAACTCACAGCAAACATAAACCATCTCCTCTAGATTTTACTACAGCCATTAGTTTGGTAAAATGTGCATTATATGTTTTCTTTAGGGATTTTTTTTATTAATAATTTTGTGATAAAACCTGTAATAACTCTACTGTAATATGGTGTAGTGCCACCAAACTCACAGCAAACATAAACCATCTCCTCTAGATTATACTACAGCCATTAGTTTGGTAAAATGTGCTTTATATGTATTTTAAGGGATTTTTTTTATCATTCATTTTGTAATAAAACCTGTAATAAATCTACTGTAATATGTTGTAGTGCCACCAAACTCACAGCAAACATAAACCATCTCCTCTAGATTTTACTACAGCCATTAGTTTGGTAAAATGTGCATTATATGTTTTCTTTAGGGATTTTTTATTAATAATTTTGTGATAAAACCTGCAATAACTCTACTGTGAGATGTTGTAGTGCCACCAAACTCACAGCAAACATAAACCATCTCCTCTAGATTATACTACAGCCATTAGTTTGGTAAAATATGCTTTATATGTATTTTAAGGGATTTTTTTTTAATCATTCATTTTGTAATAAAACCTGTAATAAATCTACTGTAATATGTTGTAGTGCCACCAAACTCACAGCAAACATAAACCATCTCCTCTAGATTTTACTACAGCCATTAGTTTGGTAAAATGTGCATTCTATGTTTTCTTTAGGGATTTTTTAATTAATAATTTTGTAATAAAACCTGTAATAACTCTACTGTAATATGTTGTAGTGCCACCAAACTCACAGCAAACATAAACCATCTCCTCTAGATTATACTACAGCCATTAGTTTGGTAAAATGTGCTTTATTGTAGTTTTTGGGATTTTTTTATCGTTCATTTTGTAATAAAACCTGCAATAAATCTACTGTAATATGTTGAAGTGCCACCAAACTCACAGCAAACATAAACCATCTCCTCTAGATTATACTACAGCCATTAGTTTGGTGAAATGTGCATTATATGTTTTCTTTAGGGATTTTTTTTATCATTCATTTTGTGATAAAAACCTGTAATAACTCTACTGTAATATGTTGTAGTGCCACCAAACTCACAACAAACATAAACCATCTCCTCTAGATTATACTACAGCTATAGTTTGGTAAAATGTGCATTGTATTTTTTCTTTAGGGATTTTTTATTAATTATTTTGTGATAAAACCTGTAATAACTCTACTGTAATATGGTGTAGTGCCACCAAACTCACAGCAAACATAAACCATCTCCTCTAGATTTCATTACAGACATTAGTTCAGTAAAATGTGCTTTAATGTATTTTTAGGGATTTTTTTATCATTCATTTTGTGTTAAAAGCTGTAATAAATCTACTGTTATATGTTGTAGTGCCACCAAACTAACAGCAAACATAAACCATCTCCTCTAGATTATACTACAGCCATTAGTTTGGTAAAATGTGCATTATATGTTTTCTTTAGGGATTTTTTATTAATAATTTTGTGTTAAAACCTGCAATAACTCTACTGTAATATGTTGTAGTGCCACCAAACTCACAGCAAACATAAACCATCTTCTCTAGGTTTCGCTACAGCCATTAGTTTGGTGAAATGTGCATTATATGTTTTCTTTAGGGATTTTTTTTATCATTCATTTTGTGATAAAAACCTGTAATAACTCTACTTTAATATGTTGTAGTGCCACCAAACTCACAGCAAACATAAACCATCTCCTCTAGATTATACTACAGCCATTAGTTTGGTAAAATGTGCATTATATTTTTTCTTTAGGGATTTTTTATTAATAATTTTGTGATAAAACCTGCAATAACTCTACTGTAATATGGTGTAGTGCCACCAAACTCACAACAGACATAAACCATCTCCTCTAGATTTCATTACAGCCATTAGTTTGGTAAAATGTGCTTTATATGTATTTTAAGGGATTTTTTTATCGTTCATTTTGTAATAAAACCTGCAATAAATCTACTGTAATATGTTGTAGTGCCACCAAACTCACAGCAAACATAAACCATCTCCTCTAGATTTTACTACAGCCATTAGTTTGGTAAAATGTGCATTATATGTTTTCTTTAGGGATTTTTTTTATTAATAATTTTGTGATAAAACCTGTAATAACTCTACTGTAATATGGTGTAGTGCCACCAAACTCGCAGCAAACATAAACCATCTCCTCTAGATTTCATTACAGCCATTAGTTTAGTAAAATGTGCTTTAATGTATTTTTAGGGATTTTTTTTTTTATCATTCATTTTGTGATAAAACCTGTAATAACTCTACTGTAATATGTTGTAGTGCCACCAAACTCACAGCAAACATAAACCATCTCCTCTAGATTATACTACAGCCATTAGTTTGGTAAAATGTGCTTTATTGTAGTTTTTGGGATTTTTTTATCGTTCATTTTGTAATAAAACCTGCAATAAATCTACTGTAATATGTTGTAGTGCCACCAAACTCACAGCAAACATAAACCATCTCCTCCTGATTATACTACAGCCATTAGTTTGGTGAAATGTGCATTATATGTTTTCTTTAGGGATTTTTTTAATAATTCATTTTGTGACAAAAACCTGTAATAACTCTACTGTAATATGTTGTAGTGCCACCAAACTCACAGCAAACATAAACCATCTCCTCTAGATTTCATTACAGCCATTAGTTTAGTAAAATGTGCTTTAATGTATTTTTAGGGATTTTTTTTTTATCATTCATTTTGTGATAAAACCTGTAATAACTCTACTGTAATATGTTGTAGTGCCACCAAACTCACAGCAAACATAAACCATCTCCTCTAGAATATACTACAGCCATTAGTTTGGTAAAATGTGCATTATATGTTTTCTTTAGGGATTTTTTATTAATAATTCTGTGATAAAACCTGTAATAACTCTACTGTAATATGTTGTAGTGCCACCAAACTCACAGCAAACATAAACCATCTCCTCTAGAATATACTACAGCCATTAGTTTGGTAAAATGTGCATTATATGTTTTCTTTAGGGATTTTTTATTAATAATTCTGTGATAAAACCTGCAATAACTCTACTGTGAGATGTTGTAGTGCCACCAAACTCACAGCAAACATAAACCATCTCCTCTAGATTATACTACAGCCATTAGTTTGGTAAAATGTGCTTTATATGTATTTTAAGGGATTTTTTTTATCATTCATTTTGTAATAAAACCTGTAATAAATCTACTGTAATATGTTGTAGTGCCACCAAACTCACAGCAAACATAAACCATCTCCTCTAGATAATACTACAGCCATTAGTTTGGTAAAATGTGCATTATATGTTTTCTTTAGGGATTTTTTATTAATAATTTTGTGATAAAACCTGCAATAACTCTACTGTGAGATGTTGTAGTGCCACCAAACTCACAGCAAACATAAACCATCTCCTCTAGATTATACTACAGCCATTAGTTTGGTAAAATATGCTTTATATGTATTTTAAGGGATTTTTTTTTAATCATTCATTTTGTAATAAAACCTGTAATAAATCTACTGTAATATGTTGTAGTGCCACCAAACTCACAGCAAACATAAACCATCTCCTCTAGATTATACTACAGCCATTAGTTTGGTAAAATGTGCATTCTATGTTTTCTTTAGGGATTTTTTAATTAATAATTTTGTAATAAAACCTGTAATAACTCTACTGTAATATATTGTAGTGCCACCAAACTCACAGCAAACATAAACCATCTCCTCTAGATTATACTACAGCCATTAGTTTGGTAAAATGTGCTTTATTGTAGTTTTTGGGATTTTTTTATCGTTCATTTTGTAATAAAACCTGCAATAAATCTACTGTAATATGTTGAAGTGCCACCAAACTCACAGCAAACATAAACCATCTCCTCTAGATTATACTACAGCCATTAGTTTGGTGAAATGTGCATTATATGTTTTCTTTAGGGATTTTTTTTATCATTCATTTTGTGATAAAAACCTGTAATAACTCTACTGTAATATGTTGTAGTGCCACCAAACTCACAACAAACATAAACCATCTCCTCTAGATTATACTACAGCTATAGTTTGGTAAAATGTGCATTATATTTTTTCTTTAGGGATTTTTTATTAATTATTTTGTGATAAAACCTGTAATAACTCTACTGTAATATGGTGTAGTGCCACCAAACTCACAGCAAACATAAACCATCTCCTCTAGATTTCATTACAGACATTAGTTCAGTAAAATGTGCTTTAATGTATTTTTAGGGATTTTTTTATCATTCATTTTGTGTTAAAAGCTGTAATAAATCTACTGTTATATGTTGTAGTGCCACCAAACTAACAGCAAACATAAACCATCTCCTCTAGATTATACTACAGCCATTAGTTTGGTAAAATGTGCATTATATGTTTTCTTTAGGGATTTTTTATTAATAATTTTGTGTTAAAACCTGCAATAACTCTACTGTAATATGTTGTAGTGCCACCAAACTCACAGCAAACATAAACCATCTTCTCTAGGTTTCGCTACAGCCATTAGTTTGGTGAAATGTGCATTATATGTTTTCTTTAGGGATTTTTTTTATCATTCATTTTGTGATAAAAACCTGTAATAACTCTACTGTAATATGTTGTAGTGCCACCAAACTCACAGCAAACATAAACCATCTCCTCTAGATTATACTACAGCCATTAGTTTGGTAAAATGTGCATTATATTTTTTCTTTAGGGATTTTTTATTAATAATTTTGTGATAAAACCTGCAATAACTCTACTGTAATATGTTGTAGTGCCACCAAACTCACAGCAAACATAAACCATCTCCTCTAGATTTCACTACAACCATTAGTTTTGTAAAATGTGCTTTAATGTATTTTTAGGGATTTTTTTTATAATTCATTTTGTGATAAAAACCTGTAATAAATCTACTGTAATATGTTGTAGTGCCACCAAACTCACAGCAAACATAAACCATCTCCTCTAGATTATACTACAGCCATTAGTTTGGTAAAATATGCTTTATATTTATTTTAAGGGATTTTTTTTTAATCATTCATTTTGTAATAAAACCTGTAATAAATCTACTGTAATATGTTGTAGTGCCACCAAACTCACAGCAAACATAAACCATCTCCTCTAGATTATACTACAGCCATTAGTTTGGTAAAATATGCTTTATATGCATTTAAGGGATTTTTTTTTAATCATTCATTTTGTAATAAAACCTGTAATAAATCTACTGTAATATGTTGTAGTGCCACCAAACTCACAGCAAACATAAACCATCTCCTCTAGATTTTACTACAGCCATTAGTTTGGTAAAATGTGCATTCTATGTTTTCTTTAGGGATTTTTTAATTAATAATTTTGTAATAAAACCTGTAATAACTCTACTGTAATATGTTGTAGTGCCACCAAACTCACAGCAAACATAAACCATCTCCTCTAGATTATACTACAGCCATTAGTTTGGTAAAATGTGCTTTATTGTAGTTTTTGGGATTTTTTTATCGTTCATTTTGTAATAAAACCTGCAATAAATCTACTGTAATATGTTGAAGTGCCACCAAACTCACAGCAAACATAAACCATCTCCTCTAGATTATACTACAGCCATTAGTTTGGTGAAATGTGCATTATATGTTTTCTTTAGGGATTTTTTTTATCATTCATTTTGTGATAAAAACCTGTAATAACTCTACTGTAATATGTTGTAGTGCCACCAAACTCACAACAAACATAAACCATCTCCTCTAGATTATACTACAGCTATAGTTTGGTAAAATGTGCATTATATTTTTTCTTTAGGGATTTTTTATTAATTATTTTGTGATAAAACCTGTAATAACTCTACTGTAATATGGTGTAGTGCCACCAAACTCACAGCAAACATAAACCATCTCCTCTAGATTTCATTACAGACATTAGTTTAGTAAAATGTGCTTTAATGTATTTTTAGGGATTTTTTTATCATTCATTTTGTGTTAAAAGCTGTAATAAATCTACTGTAATATGTTGTAGTGCCACCAAACTAACAGCAAACATAAACCATCTCCTCTAGATTATACTACAGCCATTAGTTTGGTAAAATGTGCATTATATGTTTTCTTTAGGGATTTTTTATTAATAATTTTGTGTTAAAACCTGCAATAACTCTACTGTAATATGTTGTAGTGCCACCAAACTCACAGCAAACATAAACCATCTTCTCTAGGTTTCGCTACAGCCATTAGTTTGGTGAAATGTGCATTATATGTTTTCTTTAGGGATTTTTTTTATCATTCATTTTGTGATAAAAACCTGTAATAACTCTACTGTAATATGTTGTAGTGCCACCAAACTCACAGCAAACATAAACCATCTCCTCTAGATTATACTACAGCCATTAGTTTGGTAAAATGTGCATTATATTTTTTCTTTAGGGATTTTTTATTAATAATTTTGTGATAAAACCTGCAATAACTCTACTGTAATATGTTGTAGTGCCACCAAACTCACAGCAAACATAAACCATCTCCTCTAGATTTCACTACAACCATTAGTTTTGTAAAATGTGCTTTAATGTATTTTTAGGGATTTTTTTTATAATTCATTTTGTGATAAAAACCTGTAATAAATCTACTGTAATATGTTGTAGTGCCACCAAACTCACAGCAAACATAAACCATCTCCTCTAGATAATACTACAGCCATTAGTTTGGTAAAATGTGCTTTAATGTATTTTTAGGGATTTTTTTTATCATTCATTTTGTGATAAAACCTGTACTAACTCTACTGTAATATGTTGTAGTGCCACCAAACTCACAACAGACATAAACCATCTCCTCTAGATTTCATTACAGCCATTAGTTTGGTAAAATGTGCTTAAATGTATTTTTAGGGATTTTTTTTTTATCATTCATTTTGTGATAAAACCTGTAATAACTCTACTGTAATATGTTGTAGTGCCACCAAACTCACAGCAAACATAAACCATCTCCTCTAGATAATACTACAGCCATTAGTTTGGTAAAATGTGCTTTAATGTATTTTTAGGGATTTTTTTTATCATTCATTTTGTGATAAAACCTGTAATAACTCTACTGTAATATGTTGTAGTGCCACCAAACTCACAGTAAACATAAACCATCTCCTCTAGAATATACTACAGCCATTAGTTTAGTAAAATGTGCATTATATGTTTTCTTTAGGGATTTTTTATTAATAATTTTGTGATAAAACCTGCAATAACTCTACTGTGAGATGTTGTAGTGCCACCAAACTCACAGCAAACATAAACCATCTCCTCTAGATTATACTACAGCCATTAGTTTGGTAAAATATGCTTTATATGTATTTTAAGGGATTTTTTTTTATCGTTCATTTTGTAATAAAACCTGCAATAAATCTACTGTAATATGTTGTAGTGCCACCAAACTCACAGCAAACATAAACCATCTCCTCTAGATTATACTACAGCCATTAGTTTGGTGAAATGTGCATTATATGTTTTCTTTAGGGATTTTTTTTATCATTCATTTTGTGATAAAAACCTGTAATAACTCTACTGTAATATGTTGTAGTGCCACCAAACTCACAACAAACATAAACCATCTCCTCTAGATTATACTACAGCCATTAGTTTGGTAAAATGTGCATTATATGTTTTCTTTAGGGATTTTTTCTATTAATAATTTTGTGATAAAACCTGTAATAACTCTACTGTTATATGGTGTAGTGCCACCAAACTCACAACAGACATAAACCATCTCCTCTAGATTTCATTACAGCCATTAGTTTGGTAAAATGTGCTTTATATGTATTTTAAGGGATTTTTTTAATTAATAATTTTGTAATAAAACCTGTAATAACTCTACTGTAATATGTTGTAGTGCCACCAAACTCACAGCAAACATAAACCATCTCCTCTAGATTATACTACAGCCATTAGTTTGGTAAAATGTGCATTCTATTTTTTCTTTAGGGATTTTTTAATTAATAATTTTGTAATAAAACCTGTAATAACTCTACTGTAATATGTTGTAGTGCCACCAAACTCACAGCAAACATAAACCATCTCCTCTAGATTATACTACAGCCATTAGTTTGGTAAAATGTGCTTTATTGTAGTTTTTGGGATTTTTTTATCGTTCATTTTGTAATAAAACCTGCAATAAATCTACTGTAATATGTTGTAGTGCCACCAAACTCACAGCAAACATAAACCATCTCCTCTAGATTATACTACAGCCATTAGTTTGGTGAAATGTGCATTATATGTTTTCTTTAGGGATTTTTTTTATCATTCATTTTGTGATAAAAACCTGTAATAACTCTACTGTAATATGTTGTAGTGCCACCAAACTCACAGCAAACATAAACCATCTCCTCTAGATTATACTACAGCCATTAGTTTGGTGAAATGTGCATTATATGTTTTCTTTAGGGATTTTTTTTATCATTCATTTTGTGATAAAAACCTGTAATAACTCTACTGTGAGATGTTGTAGTGCCACCAAACTCACAGCAAACATAAACCATCTCCTCTAGATTATACTACAGCCATTAGTTTGGTAAAATGTGCATTATATTTTTTCTTTAGGGATTTTTTATTAATTATTTTGTGATAAAACCTGTAATAACTCTACTGTAATATGTTGTAGTGCCACCAAACTCACAGCAAACATAAACCATCTCCTCTAGATTTCACTACAGCCATTAGTTTGGTAAAATGTGCTTTATATGTATTTTAAGGGATTTTTTTAATTAATAATTTTGTAATAAAACCTGTAATAACTCTACTGTAATATGTTGTAGTGCCACCAAACTCACAGCAAACATAAACCATCTCCTCTAGATTATACTACAGCCATTAGTTTGGTGAAATGTGCATTATATGTTTTCTTTAGGGATTTTTTTTATCATTCATTTTGTGATAAAAACCTGTAATAACTCTACTGTAATATGTTGTAGTGCCACCAAACTCACAACAAACATAAACCATCTCCTCTAGATTATACTACAGCCATTAGTTTGGTAAAATGTGCATTATATGTTTTCTTTAGGGATTTTTTTTATTAATAATTTTGTGATAAAACCTGTAATAACTCTACTGTAATATGGTGTAGTGCCACCAAACTCACAACAGACATAAACCATCTCCTCTAGATTATACTACAGCCATTAGTTTGGTAAAATGTGCTTTATATGTATTTTAAGGGATTTTTTTAATTAATAATTTTGTAATAAAACCTGTAATAACTCTACTGTAATATGTTGTAGTGCCACCAAACTCACAGCAAACATAAACCATCTCCTCTAGATTATACTACAGCCATTAGTTTGGTAAAATGTGCTTTATTGTAGTTTTTGGGATTTTTTTATCGTTCATTTTGTAATAAAACCTGCAATAAATCTACTGTAATATGTTGTAGTGCCACCAAACTCACAGCAAACATAAACCATCTCCTCTAGATTATACTACAGCCATTAGTTTGGTGAAATGTGCATTATATGTTTTCTTTAGGGATTTTTTTTATCATTCATTTTGTGATAAAAACCTGTAATAACTCTACTGTAATATGTTGTAGTGCCACCAAACTCACAGCAAACATAAACCATCTTCTCTAGGTTTCGCTACAGCCATTAGTTTAGTAAAATGTGCATTATATGTTTTCTTTAGGGATTTTTTATTAATAATTTTGTGATAAAACCTGTAATAACTCTACTGTGAGATGTTGTAGTGCCACCAAACTCACAGCAAACATAAACCATCTCCTCTAGATTATACTACAGCCATTAGTTTGGTAAAATGTGCATTATATTTTTTCTTTAGGGATTTTTTATTAATTATTTTGTGATAAAACCTGTAATAACTCTACTGTAATATGTTGTAGTGCCACCAAACTCACAGCAAACATAAACCATCTCCTCTAGATTTCACTACAACCATTAGTTTTGTAAAATGTGCTTTAATGTATTTTTAGGGATTTTTTTAATAATTCATTTTGTGATAAAAACCTGTAATAACTCTACTGTAATATGTTGAAGTGCCACCAAACTCACAGCAAACATAAACTGTTTGATTGGTAAATATACACGTGTCATACTAGAATGTTTAATAAAAAGTCTTCCCATCTTAGTTAAGGATCAATGTTGTGTTTTTTTTATTTGCCATCAATGGCAAAAAGAAGAAATGGCTGGTAAGCATGACTTACTTTTGTGTGATGAAGGTTTTCAGTTACCATAAAGAAACGGTGACTTTATATATGTAGTAAAATCTAGAGGAGATGGTTTATGTTTGCTGTGAGTTTGGTGGCACTACAACATATTACAGTAGAGTTATTACAGGTTTTATTACAAAGTTATTAATAAAAAATCCCCAAAAATACATTAAAGCAGATTTTACCAAACTAATGGCTGTAGTATAATCTAGAGGAGATGGTTTATGTTTGCTGTGAGTTTGGTGGCACTACAACATATTACAGTAGAGTTATTACAGGTTATATTACTCCTCTAAATGATAACAAAACGCCACTGAAATTAAATGAAAGCTATTTATTCAGAGTAATGTGATGTTGTTTATGGAGCAGGAGGATATTTATTCATTATGTATTCTTCTTTTTTTTTTAACCCAACACTTTACACAATGGAATTTATTGAACAATGAGATAGTTACAGGCTATAAAAGATCTTCAAATTATTTCAAGTTTTTTTTCCAATCTTAGAAATGTAGTATGAAAAACATAAGATCACAAATGTTTAAAAGAATTTCTATGACACTACAACTCCCCTGGGTGACGTTATTGAATTTTTCTGTCACATTTTTTCGGTGTTGCAATTTGCAGAAGGTCCCTGCACATTCGAGCACCAGCTGGCTCTGCATTGAGGCCAATGCAAGTTCCCTTACGCGGAGGACGGCTTGTTTTGAAGAAAATACGGTTGTAGCTTGTAGTCCACCTTGCTGTGATTGCAGAGAGGTGTCGGATTTGTAAAAGCAATGTCCTGCTGATGAGTTATTGATCAGGGAAACCCAAATCTTTGAATATCTTTCTAACTTTACCGAAGTCTAACACTTTTAGGGCATCCTGTAATAATGCACAGATAAGTATAACCTTATTGAGAGCTACTCTGTTTTAACTTGTTTTACAGTCTGACACTTTCCTTTTTATAGAGAATGTTGAACTAAATTATTAGGTTTTTCTTTTGTTTCAGCCTGAGGATGAAACAACGTTTCACTTGGACTTCGGTCCTTATTCCGGTTCCCGGCCGGCCCAGCAGCCCACGCCTCATTCTCCAGAGGATCCCGGCACCAGCCCCCTACAACAGCTCCCAACCTGCCGACAACCCTGGCTCTACGGGGTTTACAACAAGAGCTCCTTCCTCACCTGCAACTGAGGCTTCAGAACAGCAGCGGAGGAAGACACTTGTGGCTCTTAGTGATGTTGTGAAAGCCCGCCCCTTTAAAAGAGCCAAAGGGCCCACACAGGCTGAAGAATGTGAACCATCCACGCCAGCCTGTATTTCTTTTAAGCTGTGGCAGCCAGAAACAACATCACTTCTGGCGTCATTTCCTAATGGAAGCCCCACAGCAACAACCCTGGATAGAGAGGCTCTTGATGGAGGGCCCCCTGAACCAGATGTGGCCCCCACAGCTAATAGAAAAGCATGGTTTGAGTGTTGGGGGAGCAAAAAAACAGCCGAGGAGAGGAGAAGAGGAGATCAGAGGAGAGAAGGAGGAGAGAGGAGAGGAAGAGAAGAGAGAGGGACGAGGAGAGAAGAGAAGAAGAGGGGGGGAGGAGAGGAGAGAAGAGGAGAAGAGGAAGAGAGAGGATAGGAGAGAAGAGGAGAGAGGTAAGTGTGGAGCTGCCCCTGATTTGGTCCCACCAATGGCAGCAGAGCCTCAGCTGCTGTGGGACATACCTGAGCCTGAGTGGTCCAGGAGTGTAAGGCTGGGCATGGAGGTAAGAGAGGCATGGAGTGAAAGCTGGTGGAACAAGAAACCAGCAGAGGAGAGGAGAAGAGAGAGGGAAGAGGGGAGAAGAAGGGAAGAGAGGTGGAGAAGAGAGGTGGAGAGTAGGAGATGTAGAGCTGCAAGACAGGTAAGGCTCGAAATGAAGATAATGGCATGGTTTGAGACCTGGAGGGAGGCATCAGCTGAGGAGGAGAGAACAGGAGGAGAGGAGATGAGAGGAAAGAAGGAGGAGAGGGGAGAGAAGAGAGGAGAGGAAGAGAAGAGAGAGGGACGAGGAGAGAAGAGAAGAGGAGAGAAGGTGAGCAGAGGAGAGGAGAGAAGAAGAGGAGAAGATATGAGAAGGCGAGAGGAGATGAGAAGGCGAGAGGAGATGAGGAAGAAAGGAGAGGAACGGAGAGGAGGACAAGGAAAGAGGAAAGGAGAGGAGGAAGAGAGGAGGAGAGAAAGAACAGAGAAGAGGAGAAGAGATGAGGAAGACATGAGAAGGAGAGGAAGAGTAGAGAGGACAGGAGAAGAGTGGAGGAAAAGAGAGAGGGAGGGGGAGAGGAGAAGAAGAGAATGGCATAGGAGGCGACAACAGGAGGAGGAGAGACAAGGGGAGAGAAGGAGGAGAGAGGAGAAGAAGAGCAGAGAGGACAGGAGAAGAGAGAAGGAAGAGAAAAGGAGAGCAGAGGAGAGGAAGAGAAGAGGAGAGGATGGGAGGGAGGGAGGAGGAGAGAAGATGAAGGGAATTGGAGAGGAGAGAAGAAGAAGATGAGAGGAGAGGAAAGGTTTGGTTTTAAAACACCCTTTATTTTCCAGTCAAAAAATAATGAAAATCCAACACATGACAGTGTGTAACCTTTGCCCAATAACAAAAAGAAAATAAATCCTAAATCACACCATCAAAACAAAACAAAGCACACAAAAGGCGTTCATGTTAGAGAAAATCAGTCACTTATGATCAGTTCTCCATTTTCTCCAATGGAACAGAGAACTCCCCTCAGGGCCCATGTTCGACTGAAAGTCTGCAGCTCATCTGTCATTTTATAAAACAAAAATTCAATTTTCAGTCGAGCCTTCAGCAAACCCTTCAGTACCGGCACCGGCTGCACACTACCAACTCCAAGGGTCTGGTTTTTCCTTGTTAGCCAGATGGCTAACTTGGCAGAACCAGAAATAAAATTCATCAGAGTGTGCACTCTTTTCTTTTTGGCGCTGTACTTCGGGCCAAAAACAAACAAAGGAAAAGAAAACTGTTCCCCGAGAGCCTGAAACCAAGATTTTAAAAGCTCAAACAGAGCCACCAGCCGAGGACACTGGACAAATAAATGAAAAACTGTTTCAGTCTCAGAACAAAACCCACACTCTTCCCCCTGCTCCGGATCAAGGTGTGCTCTGTATCTGTTTGTGGCTATCGCCCCATGTACCACCCTCCACTGGAGGTCTGCTGTCCGCTTTTCAATGGGCAGCTTGTACAGGGACCGCCAGCTGCCTCTAGGGGAGATGTCTGGGCCAAGAAACTCAGTCCACCTCGACTCCTTCAGCCCAGCCAGAGAGCGCAGGTGCAGAACCTTCACGCAGCTCTGGTAGACTGCCCTCTTACCAGTGTCCTGAAAAACACCCAACTGTGGAGTTTTAAAAGAGAGCAGCTGCCCCCCTCCTTCCTGCCACTCCCCAACAGCAGGTGAGACAGCCAGAGAAGGGAAACTGTACTCCATCCCTTCAGTCCACAGCTCACAATGAGCACAGTCCATTGCAAAAGTTCTTAAAGGTGGTGACAGGGCGGCACAAACCTCCTCCACCACATTGCTCAGCAGCCTCGCAGACGTGATGCCGCTTCGCTCCCTCAGGGCATCCAGAGAAGTCCGTGCCCTCATCAGGTGCCCCAGTTTTGTGCAGCCAGCCTCTCTGAGGTTAGCCCTCAGACTGGCAGACTGCAGTGTACGTGTGTTGAGGAAACCATTAAAGAACAGAGGCTCCTCAAAAATCCACATACCCGGGGTCCCGGCTGTAACTCGGGAGATGATGAAAACCTCCCAGGCCTGAACCACAGAGCTGTAGAAAGTTGTAATCCCTACCAGGTCCACAGCCTTGGGTTGCAGCAAGAAAAGCTGTTTATCATAGCCCAACCTGCCGGCTCTCCTTAGCAACAGGCGAGCCGTATCCAGCCAGCTTGGGCCACAGTCATAGAGGAGCCTCTGAACAGTCCGCAGTCTGAAAGAGGCAATTTTTGCATGGATGTTTATCAGCCCTTGCCCTCCTTCATCCACAGGAAGGTACAGGACTGCAGCTCGGACCCAGTGTCTGCCGGACCAGAAGAAATCCACGAGGGTCCTTTGGATGTCCTCAATCAGGCCTGGTGGTGGTGTTAGAGGGACCAGTCTGTGCCAAAGAGTTGAGGCAACCAAGTTGTTTGCCACCAGGACTCTCCCCCTGTAAGACAACTGCGGTAGCAACCATTTCCATTTAGACAACCGAGCACACACTTTTTCCTTCACACCCTCCCAGTTCTTCGACTGAAAAGCCTCGTTCCCCAAAAAAACCCCTAATACTTTCAGGCCCTCTTTTCCCCATTCCAGCCCCCCAGGCAGACTGGGCACTGCCTGACCCCTCCACTGCCCAACCAGCAGAGCCCTACTCTTTGCCCAGTTCACCCGTGCAGATGAGGCCCCCTCATACAGGGACAGGGCGTCCCACAAACTCTGAACATCCCCCTGGCTGGTGATAAAAACATTTACGTCATCTGCATAAGCAGAGACCACAGGAGGACGCTCAGTGAGAGCAGGACCCGGCAGCGACAGGCCGCTGAGACGACCCCTCAGCCTGCACAGCAAGGGCTCAATGGCGATACTATAAAGCTGACCCGATATGGGACAACCCTGCCGGATCCCACGCTGCACAGGGATGGGCCGACTCAGCCCTGACCCCACTTTCACCAAACACTGTGCTCCCCTGTACAACAAGCTTATCAAAGACATAAAACCATCACCAAAACCAAAACCCTTAAGTGCAGAAAACAAATAACCGTGATCCACCCTGTCAAACGCCTTCTCCTGATCAAGTGACAAAATCCCCGTGTTCACATTATAAACTTTACACAAATCAATAGCATCTCGGATCAGAAAAATATTGTCCATTATATTCCTTTCTGGTATGCAATAACTCTGATCGCTATTGATGATGATACCAAGAACACTGTTCAGTCTGTTAGCCAAGGCTCTAGACAGAACCTTATAATCCGTGCAGAGAAGGGCCACGGGCCTCCAGTTCTTAAGAAGCGCCAGGTCTCCTTTCTTTGGCAGGAGTGAAAGAACTGCCCGCTGGCAGGAAACAGGAAGAGATCCTGTGCGGCAGCACTCCATCAAAACCGCATGGAGATCCGGTCCCAAAGTGTCCCAGAAATGTTTTAAAAAGTCACTGGATAGACCATCAATCCCAGGAGCTCTCCCAGAAGCCATCTGGTTGACGGCAGTGGTCAGCTCATCCAGAGTGAGCTCAGAGTCCAGGGCATCCTTCTCCTCTGGGCTGAGCTGAGGGAGCTCCTGCAGCAGCTCCTCCTGACACTCCTTACGACAGTTTTCTGCCGCAAAGAGGTCAGTGTAAAAATCCACCGCGTGGCGCCTCATCTCCTCAGGGCTTGTGGTCAACCTGCCGTCTGGGAGCTTCAGGCAGGTCATTAGTTTTTTCTGTGCCACTGATTTTTCAAGATTGAAAAAAAAGGAGCTAGGAGCGTCCATATCCTTCAGCTGAAGGAAACGAGCCCTCACCAGCGCTCCCTTCACTCTCTCCTGCAGCAAAGCACTCAGCTCTTTCTTTTTTTCACACAATAGAGGACCCATGCTTTGATTTGGGTCTCTGTGCAGCCCTTCTTCAATGTTTTTAATGCAAGCTTCCAGCTCTGTTACTGCAGCCTTTATTCTGGCAGTGGAGTTCGATGTGAACTGTTGACAAAAAACACGAATTTGCACCTTGCCAACCTCCCACCACAGCTTCAGAGAGCTGAAGTCAGATTTTTTAGTCCGCCACTTCTGCCAGAAATACTTAAAATTCTGACAGAAGTTGCTGTCTTGCAGCAGTTTATTATTAAAACACCAGTAAGTTTTAATTCTTTCACCTGGTGAAATTACGAACTCAGAAGTTACCAGATGGTGGTCTGAAAAACCAACTGGGCATATGCTGCTACAGAGCAGCCTGGAGTTAAGGCAGGAAGACATGTAGAGCCTATCAAGCCTGGCAGCACTCACCCAGTTATTACAGACCCTGACCCATGAAAACTGTCTTGTGTGTGGATGTTTGATCCTCCATGTGTCCAGCAGGCTGAGCTGTGTTATGATGTTTTTCAAGCTACGTGATGATTGTGGATGTGGTTCCTCATGTGTCCTGTCTAAAGTGAAGTCCAGTGTGCAGTTAAAATCCCCACCCATGATGAGCTGGTCATTGTTAAAGCTCTGCAGCTTATTTCCCAGCTCACTGAAGAAATTAACTCTATCTGAGCCCTGGTTTGGTGCATAGATATTTATAAACACAAAAACAGAGCTCTGAATTTCTGCTCTGACAATGAGAGCCCGACCCTTCACCACCTCTACTGAAGATAAAACCATAACATTAGCAGCTGATTTAAATAAAACAGCTACCCCAGCACTAACATTTGTTTCATGGCTAAGGACAATTGGTCCATCCCACCATAAACCCCAGTCTGCTTCGTCTGCAGAGGTTGTGTGTGTTTCCTGTAAAAACAACACATCTAACTTTTTTTGTGTGGAAATTTCAGAAATTAAAGCCCTCTTTTGCCTATCCCTCCCACCATTAATGTTAAGGCTACCTATTTTAAGGGTCTGCATGAAGAGGGCAGAGAAGAGAGACAGACAAAGAGAAACAAACAGCAGACAGTTAAGAAGGAAAAACACCGTGCGATGCATGATCAACATTTAACGTCTGGTTTTTTTGACATTTTTACTTTTTGTTTCCTTTCTCAAGGCTGTGATATGCTTTTTGAGACGGAAACGTTTCTTTTCATCCAGCATATCAAAACCAACAAGTTTTTTAATTACATTAACGGATCGAATAAATTTGTCAGGATCACCAAAATAATCCGTCACTTTGGCAGATTTTTTATAAGTCTCATCAAGAAAATGTTTAATATCCTCTAAAGAATAGAGATCAGTGTTTCTGATTGAAGACTCACCCACTGAGACTGTATCTGATTCGGAGTCATACTCCATCTCTTCACCTGACAGTGTCTGAGGCTGTGGATCAGGATCTGCAGACTGAGAGCTCCTCAGACTGTATGCAGTCACAGGAGCTTTTTCTTCGGTCTGCTCCACTCTGCTTGAAACTTTTTTGGATTGAGAGACAGTAGCGTTGTTTCCAGCGCCATCCACCGTAGCGGCAACAACAGGTGCTGCCACAACAACACCCGCCGCAACAGCGGCAGCGGTTGCGGCCACAGCGGCGTCAGCCGCAGCAGCGGCAACGGGCACGACGCCGACCGCAGCAGCGTCAGCCGCAGCGGCAGCAACGGGCTCGACGCCGGCCACTGCGGCGTCAGCCGCAGCGGCGGCAACGGGCACAGCACCGACCACAGCGACGCCAGTCACAGCAGCAGCAATAGGCACGATACCAGCCACAGCAGCAGCAGCCGCTGCAGCGGCAACAGGCACGGCGCCGACCACAGCGGCGTCAGCCGCAGCAGCCTGAGCCGAAGCTCCGGGTGCAGTATCACCTAGGACCGCATCAGCAGCGGAAGCAGGAGCGGAACTGCCCGCTGCCTCCCCCTGTCTATGCGGACAGGCAAAACGCTTGTGACCAACATCACCACATTCAAAACATTTTAACTGCCCTGAACTTGCATACACCATATAAGAGCCGTCACCATATTTAACTCTAAAGGACACCTCCAGAGTTTGTGTGGGTGAGTCCAAGAACATGAACAGCTGTCGCCTCAGCGACTGAACATGTTTCAGTTTAGGGTCTTTACACCCCAAACTAATCGATTTAATCCCGCTGGCAAATTTACCGAACCTGCGGAGCTCCAGCTCTAACAGCTCATTGGGTATAAACGGCGGAACACCGGACACGGTGATCCGCGTTGAAGGCACTGACAGCGGGGACACCTGCACAAATAAATCCCGTATGAACACACCGCTTTCGATCAGCTGGTGCACCTGTGACTCACCTGTCAAAAAAACCACAACTGCTTTATTCATCCGGGAAGCAAAGCTAATCTTATCGTGACCCACCTGCTCCCCGACAGCCAGCAGAACCTCCTCCACTGTAACACTAAGGTCCGGCGGGACAATACGAACTCCCTGCCGGAGGGACGGAGGTGGCGTCTCGGCGGACGCCATTCCTCCAAAAAACACGCACAAACAGCCAAAAAAGACTATGAACAATCCGCACGAAGTAAACAAAAATAACTTACCTGATCACGCTCATGAAGAGAAAACACAGACACCAGAAAACCGGGTGAAAAGACACAAATCAAAACTCCGCGCCACTCACACTCCGCCACCACCACTCACACTCACGCACACCGGAAGGGGAGGAGAGGAGAGGAGAGGAGAGGAGAGGATTGCATCTGGTTTTGTGGAGTAAAGGGGGTGATGTTGGAGGTGGTGGTGCAGGAGGTGAATGTGGGAAAGGAGGTAGAGGTTTGGAGATGGTGGATAGAGTGGTGGTTGTGGTGGTTGGGTAGGTTGAGGTGGTGATGGTAGGGGAGGTGGATGAGGTTGTGGGGTTGGAGGAGAAATTGGTGGAGGAGTTGGAGATGGTGAAGGTGTGGTAGATGGTGGAGGAATTGGTGGTGGTGGAGTACAAGGAGCTGTCAAAGGTGGTGGTGGTAGTTGGGTGGTGGTGGTGAAGGAGGTGGTGGTGGTGGTAGTGGTGGTAATGGAGGTGGTCGTGGTAGTGGTGTTAGTGGAGTTGGTACCAGTGAGGGAGGTCTTGGTGGTGTTGGTGGTATTGGAGGTGGTGGTGTTTAAAGGGGGTGGTGGTGTTTAAAGGGGGTGGTGGTGGTGGTGAAAGGGGGTGGTGGTGGAGGAGGAGGTGGTGGTGGTGGTGGAGGAGGTGGTGGTGGTGGAGGAGGTGGTGGTGGAGGTGGTGGTAATTGAGGTGGTCGTGTTAGTGGTTTTAGTGGAGTTGGTACTAGTGAAGGAAGTCTTGGTGGTGGTGGTTGTGGTGGTATTGGAGGTGGTGGTGTTTAAAGTGGGTGGTGATGGTGGTAGTCGAGGTGGTGGTGGTGGAGGTGTTGGTGGTGGAGGAGGTGGTGGTGGAGGTGGTGGTAATTGAGGTGGTCGTCTTAGTGGTTTTAGTGGAGTTGGTACTAGTGAAGGAGGTCTTGGTGGTGGTGGTTTTGGAGGTGGTGGTAATGGAGGTGGTGGTAATGGAGGTGCTCTTGGTTGAGGTTTTAGTGAAGTTGGTAGTAGCAAAGGATGTCTTGATGGTGATGGTGGTATTGGAGGTGGTGGTGTTTAAAGGGGGTGGTGATGGTGGAGGAGGTGGTGGTGGAGGTGGTGGTTATGGAGGTGGAGGAAGTGGTGGTGAAGGTAATGGTGGAGGTAGTGGATATGGAGGTGGTCGTGGTAGTGGTTTTAGTGGAGCTGGTACTAGTGAATGAGGTCTTGGTGGTGGTGGTTGTATTGGAGGTGATGGTGTTTAAAGTGGGTGGTGATGGTGGTGGAGGAGGAGGTGGTGGTGGAGGAGGTGGAGGAGGTGGTGGTGGAGGTGTTGGTAATGGAGGTGCTTTTGGTTGCGGTTTTTTTTATGAAGTTGGTAGTAGCGAAGGAGGTCTTGGTGGTGGTGGTGGTATTGGAGGTGGTGGTGTTTAAAGGGGGTGGTGATGGTGGTAGTCGAGGTAGTGGTGATGAAAGGGGCTGGTGGTGGTGGTGAAAGAGGTGGTGGTGGTGGATGAGGTGGTTGTGGAGGTGGTGGTGGTGGAGGAGGTGGTGGTGGAGGTGGTGGTAATTGAGGTGGTCGTGTTAGAGGTTTTAGTGGAGTTGGTACTAGTGAAGGAGGTCTTGGTGGTGGTGGTTGTGGTGGTATTGGAGGTGGTGGTGTTTAAAGTGGGTGGTGATGGTGGTAGTCGAGGTGGTGGTGGAGGAGGAGGTGGTGGTGGAGGAGGTGGTGGTGGTGGTGGAGGTGTTGGTAATGAGGTGGTCTTGGTAGTGGTTTTAGTGAAGTTGGTAGTAGCGAAGGACGTCTTGGTGGTGGTGGTAATGGAGGTGGTGGTGTTTAAAAGTGGTGGTGATGGTGGAGGAGGTGGTGGTGGAAGTGGTGGTTATGGAGGTGGTGGTGGAGGTGGTGGATATGGAGGTTGTCGTGGTAGTGGTTTTAGTGGAGCTGGTACTAGTGAAGGAGGTCTTGGTGGTGGTGGTTGTGGTGGTATTGGAGGTGGTGGTGTTTAAAGTGAGGGTGATGGTGGTAGTCGAGGTGGAGGAGGTGGTGGTGGTGGTGGAGGTGGTGGTGGTGGTTGATGAGGTGGTGGAGGAGGAGGTGGTGGTGGTGGAGGAGGTGTTGGTGGAGGTGGTTGTAATTGAGGTGGTCGTGTTAGTGGTTTTAGTGGAGTTGGTACTAGTGAAGGAAGTCTTGGTGGTGGTGGTTGTGGTGGTATTTGAGGTGGTGGTGTTTAAAGGGGGTGGTGATGGTGGTAGTCAAGGTAGTGGTGATGAAAGGGGCTGGTGGTGGTGGTGGAGGAGGTGGTGATGGAGTTGGTGGTGGTGGTGGAGGAGGTGTTGGTGGAGGTGGTTGTAATTGAGGTGGTCGTGTTAGTGGTTTTAGTGGAGTTGGTACTAGTGAAGGAAGACTTGGTGGTGGTGGTTGTGGTGGTATTTGAGGTGGTGGTGTTTAAAGGGGGTGGTGATGGTGGTAGTCAAGGTAGTGGTGATGAAAGGGGCTGGTGGTGGTGGTGGAGGAGGTGGTGGTGGTGGAGGAGGTTGTGGTGGAGGAGGTGGTGGTGGGGGTGGTGGTGGTTGTGGAGGAGATGATGGTGGAGGTGGTGGTAATTGAGGTGATCATGGTAGTGGTTTTAGTAGAGTTGGTACTAGTGAAGGAGGTCTTGGTGGTGGTGGATGTGGTGGTTATGGAGGTGGTGGTGTTTAATGGTGGTGGTAATTGAGGTGGTCGTGTTAGTGGTTTTAGTGGAGTTGGTAGAAGCGAAGGAGGTCTTGGTGGTGATGGTGGTAGTCCAGGTGGTGGTGGTGGTGGAGGAGGTGGTGGTGGTGGTGGAGGAGTTGGTAATGGAGGTGCTCTTGGTTGTGGTTTTAGTGAAGTTGGTAGTAGCGAAGGAGGTCTTGGTGGTGGTGGTGGTATTTGAGGTGGTGGTGTTTAAAGGGGGTGGTGATGGTGGTAGTCAAGGTAGTGGTGATGAAAGGGGCTGGTGGTGGTGGTGAAAGAGGTGTTGGTGGTGGAGGAGGTGGTGGTGGTGGAAGAGGTGGTGGTGGTGGAGGTGGTGGTAATTGAGGTGGTCGTGTTAGTGGTTTTAGTGGAGTTGGTAGAAGCGAAGGAGGTCTTGGTGGTGATGGTGGTAGTCCAGGTGGTGGTGGTGGTGGAGGAGGAGGTGGTGGAGGAGGAGGTGGTGGTGGAGGAGGTGGTGGTGGTGGTGGAGGAGTTGGTAATGGAGGTGCTCTTGGTTGTGGTTTTAGTGAAGTTGGTAGTAGCGAAGGAGGTCTTGGTGGTGGTGGTGGTATTGGAGGTGGTGGTGTTTAAAGTGGGTGGTGATGGTGGTAGTCGAGGTGGAGGTGGTGGTGGAGGAGTTGGTGGTGGTGGTAGTCGAGTTGGTGGTGGAGGTGGTGGTGGAGGAGGTGGTGGTGGTGGTGGTGGAGTAGGTTTTGGTGGAGGTGGTGGTAATTTAGGTGGTCGTGTTAGTGGTTTTAGTTGAGTTTGCACTAGTGAAGGAGGTCTTGGTGGTGGTGGTTGTGGTGGTATTGGAGTTGGTGGTGTTTAAAGTGGGTGGTGATGGTGGTAGTCGAGGTGGAGGTGGTGGTGGAGGAGGTGGTGGTGGTGGTGGAGGTGGTGGTGGTGGTGGAGGTGGTGGTAATTTAGGTGGTCATGGTAGTGGTTTTAGTAGAGTTGGTACTAGTGAAGGAGGTCTTGGTGGTGGTGGTTGTGGTGGTATTTGAAGTGTTGGTTTTTAATGGTGGTGGTGATGGTGGTAGTCGAGGTGGTGGTGGAGGAGGAGGAGGAGGTGATGGCGGAGGAGGTGGTGGTGGAGGAGGTTTAAGTGGAGGTGGTGGTAATTGAGATGGTCGTGTTAGTGGTTCTAGTGGAGTTGGCACTAGTGAAGGAGGTCTTCGTGGTGGTGGTTGTGGAGGTGGTGGTTTTTAAAGTGGGTGGTGATGGTGGTTGTCGAGTAGTGGTGGTGGTGGAGGTGGTGGTGGAGGAGGCGGTGGTAATGGAGGTGGTGGTGGTGGTGGTAATGGAGGTGGGGGTGTTTAAAGTGGGTGGTGATGGTGGTAGTCAAGGTGGAGGTGGTGGTGGTGGAGGTGGTGGTAATTGAGGTGGTCATGGTAGTGGTTTTAGTAAAGTTGGTACTTGTAAAGGAGGTCTTTGTGGTGGTGGTTGTGGTGGTATTGGAGGTGGTGGTGTTGTGAAAGGGGGTGGTGGTGGCAGTGGAGGAGGTGGTGGTGATGGAGAAGGTGGTGGTGGAGAAGGTGTTGGTGGAGGTGGTGGTAATTGAGGTGGTCGTGGTTGTGGTTTTAGTGGAGTTGGTACTAGTGAAGGAGGTCTTGGTGGTGGTGGTTGTGGTGGTATTGGAGGTGGTGGTGTTTAAAGTGGGTGGTGATGGTGGTAGTCGAGGTGGTGGAGGAGGTGGTGGTGGAGGAGGTGGTGGAGGTGGTGGAGGTGTTGGTAATGGAGGTGCTCTTGGTTGTGGTTTTAGTGAAGTTGGTAGTAGCGAAGGAGGTCTTGGTGGTGGTGGTGGTGGTATTTGAGGTGGTGGTGTTTAAAGGGGGTGGTGATGGTGGTAGTCGAGGCAGTGGTGATGAAAGGGGCTGGTGGTGGTGGTGAAAGAGGAAGTGGTGTTCGAGGAGGTGGTGGTGGTGGAGGAGGTGGTGGTAATTGAGGTGGTCGTGTTAGTGGTTTTAGTGGAGTTGGTAGAAGCGAAGGAGGTCTTGGTGGTGATGGTGGTAGTCCAGGTGGTGGTGGTGGTGGAGGAGGTGGTGGTGGTGGTGGAGGAGTTGGTAATGGAGGTGCTCTTGGTTGTGGTTTTAGTGAAGTTGGTAGTAGCGAAGGAGGTCTTGGTGGTGGTGGTGGTATTTGAGGTGGTGGTGTTTAAAGGGGGTGGTGATGGTGGTAGTCAAGGTAGTGGTGATGAAAGGGGCTGGTGATGGTGGTGAAAGAGGTGTTGGTGGTGGAGGAGGTGGTGGTGGTGGAAGAGGTGGTGGTGGTGGAGGTGGTGGTAATTGAGGTGGTCGTGTTAGTGGTTTTAGTGGAGCTGGTAGAAGCGAAGGAGGTCTTGGTGGTGATGGTGGTAGTCCAGGTGGTGGTGGTGGTGGAGGAGGAGGTGGTGGAGGAGGAGGTGGTGGTGGAGGAGGTGGTGGTGGTGGTGGAGGAGTTGGTAATGGAGGTGCTCTTGGTTGTGGTTTTAGTGAAGTTGGTAGTAGCGAAGGAGGTCTTGGTGGTGGTGGTGGTATTTGAGGTGGTGGTGTTTAAAGGGGGTGGTGATGGTGGTAGTCAAGGTAGTGGTGATGAAAGGGGCTGGTGGTGGTGGTGAAAGAGGTGGTGGTAGTCGAGGTGGAGGTAGTGGTGGAGGAGGTGGTGGTGGTGGTTGTGGTGGTATTGGAGGTGGTGGTGTTTAAAGTGGGTGGTGATGGTGGTAGTCGAGCTGGCGGTGGTGGTCGAGGAGGTGGTGGTGGTGGTGGTGGAGGTGGTGGTAGGGGAGGTGGTGGTAATTGAGGTGGTCATAGTAGTGGTTTTAGTAGAGTTGGTACTAGTGAAGGAGGTCTTGGTGGTGGTGGTTGTGGTGGTATTGGAGGTGGTGGTGTTTAAAGTGGGTGGTGATGGTGGTAGTCGAGGTGGAGGTGGTGGTGGTGGAGGTGGTGGTAATTGAGGTGGTCATGGTAGTGGTTTTAGTAAAGTTGGTACTAGTGAAGGAGGTCTTTGTGGTGGTGGTTGTGGTGGTATTGGAGGTGGTGGTTTTTAAAGTGGGTGGTGATGGTGGTAGTCGAGGTGGAGGTGGTGGTGGAGGAGGTGGTGGTGGTGGTAGTCGAGTTGGTGGTGGAGGTGGTGGTGGAGGAGGTTTTGGTGGAGGTGGTGGTAATTTAGGTGGTCGTGTTAGTGGTTTTAGTTGAGTTTGCACTAGTGAAGGAGGTCTTGGTGGTGGTGGTTGTGGTGGTATTGGAGTTGGTGGTGTTTAAAGTGGGTGGTGATGGTGGTAGTCGAGGTGGAGGTGGTGGTGGTGGTGGTGGTGGTGGTGGTGGAGGAGGTGGTGGTGGTGGTGGTGGAGGAGGTTTTGGTGGAGGTGGTTGTAATTTAGGTGGTCGTGTTAGTGGTTTTAGTTGAGTTTGCACTAGTGAAGGAGGTCTTGGTGGTGGTGGTTGTGGTGGTATTGGAGTTGGTGGTGTTTAAAGTGGGTGGTGATGGTGGTAGTCGAGGTGGAGGAGGTGGTGGAGGAGGTGGTGGTGGTGGTGGTATTTGAGGTGGTGGTGTTTAAAGGGGGTGGTGATGGTGGTAGTCGAGGCAGTTGTGATGAAAGGGGCTGGTGGTGGTGGTGAAAGAGGAAGTGGTGTTGGAGGAGGTGGTGGTGGTGGAGGAGGTGGTGGTTATTGAGGTGGTTGTGTTAGTGGTTTTAGTGGAGTTGGTAGAAGCGAAGGAGGTCTTGGTGGTGATGGTGGTAGTCCAGGTGGTGGTGGTGGTGGAGGAGGTGGTGGTGGTGGTGGAGGAGTTGGTAATGGAGGTGCTCTTGGTTGTGGTTTTAGTGAAGTTGGTAGTAGCGAAGGAGGTCTTGGTGGTGGTGGTGGTATTTGAGGTGGTGGTGTTTAAAGGGGGTGGTGATGGTGGTAGTCAAGGTAGTGGTGATGAAAGGGGCTGGTGGTGGTGGTGAAAGAGGTGTTGGTGGTGGAGGAGGTGGTGGTGGTGGAAGAGGTGGTGGTGGTGGAGGTGGTGGTAATTGAGGTGGTCGTGTTAGTGGTTTTAGTGGAGCTGGTAGAAGCGAAGGAGGTCTTGGTGGTGATGGTGGTAGTCCAGGTGGTGGTGGTGGTGGAGGAGGAGGTGGTGGAGGAGGAGGTGGTGGTGGAGGAGGTGGTGGTGGTGGTGGAGGAGTTGGTAATGGAGGTGCTCTTGGTTGTGGTTTTAGTGAAGTTGGTAGTAGCGAAGGAGGTCTTGGTGGTGGTGGTGGTATTTGAGGTGGTGGTGTTTAAAGGGGGTGGTGATGGTGGTAGTCAAGGTAGTGGTGATGAAAGAGGCTGGTGGTGGTGGTGAAAGAGGTGGTGGTAGTCGAGGTGGAGGTAGTGGTGGAGGAGGTGGTGGTGGTGGTTGTGGTGGTATTGGAGGTGGTGGTGTTTAAAGTGGGTGGTGATGGTGGTAGTCGAGGTGGAGTTGGTGGTGGAGGAGGTGGTGGTGGTGGTGGTGGAGGTGGTGGTAGGGGAGGTGGTGGTAATTGAGGTGGTCATGGTAGTGGTTTTAGTAGAGTTGGTACTAGTGAAGGAGGTCTTGGTGGTGGTGGTTGTGGTGGTATTGGAGGTGGTGGTGTTTAAAGTGGGTGGTGATGGTGGTAGTCGAGGTGGAGGTGGTGGAGGTGGTGGTAATTGAGGTGGTCATGGTAGTGGTTTTAGTAAAGTTGGTACTAGTGAAGGAGGTCTTTGTGGTGGTGGTTGTGGTGGTATTGGAGGTGGTGGTTTTTAAAGTGGGTGGTGATGGTGGTAGTCGAGGTGGAGGTGGTGGTGGAGGAGGTGGTGGTGGTGGTAGTCGAGTTGGTGGTGGAGGTGGTGGTGGAGGAGGTGGTGGTGGTGGTGGTGGAGGAGGTTTTGGTGGAGGTGGTGGTAATTTAGGTGGTCGTGTTAGTGGTTTTAGTTGAGTTTGCACTAGTGAAGGAGGTCTTGGTGGTGGTGGTTGTGGTGGTATTGGAGTTGGTGGTGTTTAAAGTGGGTGGTGATGGTGGTAGTCGAGGTGGAGGTGGTGGTGGAGGAGGTGGTGGTGGTGGTGGAGGAGGTTTTGGTGGAGGTGGTGGTAATTTAGGTGGTCGTGTTAGTGGTTTTAGTTGAGTTTGCACTAGTGAAGGAGGTCTTGGTGGTGGTGGTTGTGGTGGTATTGGAGTTGGTGGTGTTTAAAGTGGGTGGTGATGGTGGTAGTCGAGGTGGAGGTGGTGGTGGAGGACGTGGTGGTGGTGGTGGTGGAGGTGGTGGTAATTGAGGTGGTCATGGTAGTGGTTTTAGTAGAGTTGGTACTAGTGAAGGAGGTCTTGGTGGTGGTGGTTGTGGTGGTATTGGAGGTGGTGGTGTTTAAAGTGGGAGGTGGTGGTGGAGGAGGCGGTGGTGGTGGTGGAGGTGGTGGTAATTGAGGTGGTCATGGTAGTGGTTTTAGTAGAGTTGGTACTAGTGAAGGAGGTCTTGGTGGTGGTGGTTGTGGTGGTATTGGAGGTGGTGGTGTTTAAAGTGGGAGGTGGTGGTGGAGGAGGCGGTGGTGGTAGAGAAGGTTTTGGTGGAGGTGGTGGTAATTTAGGTGGTCGTGTTAGTGGTTTTAGTTGAGTTGGCACTAGTGAAGGAGGTCTTGGTGGTGGTGGTTATGGTGGTATTGGAGGTGGTGGTGTTTAAAGTGGGTGGTGATGGTGGTAGTCGAGGTGGAGGTGGTGGTGGAGGAGTTGGTGGTGGTGGTGGAGGTAGTGGTAATTGAGGTGGTCATGGTAGTGGTTTTAGTAGAGTTGGTACTAGTGAAGGAGGTCTTGGTGGTGGTGGTTGTGGTGGTATTGGAAGTGGTGGTGTTTAATGGTGGTGGTGATGGTGGTAGTCAAGGTTGTGGTGGTGGTGGTGGAGGAGGAGATGTTGGTGGAGGAGGAGGTGGTGGTGGAGGAGGTGGTGGAGGTGGTGGAGGTGTTGGTAATGGAGGTGCTCTTGGTTGTGGTTTTAGTGAAGTTGGTAGTAGCGAAGGAGGTCTTGGTGGTGGTGGTGGTATTTGAGGTGGTGGTGTTTAAAGGGGGTGGTGATGGTGGTAGTCGAGGCAGTGGTGATGAAAGGGGCTGGTGGTGGTGGTGAAAGAGGTGGTGGTAGTCGAGGTGGAGGTAGTGGTGGAGGAGGTGGTGGTGGTGGTTGTGGTGGTATTGGAGGTGGTGGTGTTTAAAGTGGGTGGTGATGGTGGTAGTCGAGGTGGAGGTGGTGGTGGAGGAGGTGGTGGTGGTGGTGGTGGAGGTGGTGGAAGGGGAGGTGGTGGTAATTGAGGTGGTCATGGTAGTGGTTTTAGTAGAGTTGGTACTAGTGAAGGAGGTCTTGGTGGTGGTGGTTGTGGTGGTATTGGAGGTGGTGGTGTTTAAAGTGGGTGGTGATGGTGGTAGTCGAGGTGGAGGTGGTGGTGGTGGAGGTGGTGGTATTTGAGGTGGTCATGGTAGTGGTTTTAGTAAAGTTGGTACTAGTGAAGGAGGTCTTTGTGGTGGTGGTTGTGGTGGTATTGGAGGTGGTGGTGTTAAAAGTGGGTGGTGATGGTGGTAGTCGAGGTGGAGGTGGTGGTGGAGGAGGTGGTGGTGGTGGTAGTCGAGTTGGTGGAGGAGGTTTTGGTGGAGGTGGTGGTAATTTAGGTGGTCGTGTTAGTGGTTTTAGTTGAGTTTGCACTAGTGAAGGAGGTCTTGCTGGTGGTGGTTGTGGTGGTATTGGAGTTGGTGGTGTTTAAAGTGGGTGGTGATGGTGGTAGTCGAGGTGGAGGTGGTGGTGGAGGAGGTGGTGGTGGTGGTGGAGGTGGTGGTGGTGGTGGAGGTGGTGGTAATTGAGGTGGTCATGGTAGTGGTTTTAGTAGAGTTGGTACTAGTGAAGGAGGTCTTGGTGGTGGTGGTTGTGGTGGAATTGGAGGTGGTGGTGTTTAAAGTGGGAGGTGGTGGTGGAGGAGGCGGTGGTGGTAGAGAAGGTTTTGGTGGAGGTGGTGGTAATTTAGGTGGTCGTGTTAGTGGTTTTAGTTGAGTTGGCACTAGTGAAGGAGGTCTTGGTGGTGGTGGTTATGGTGGTATTGGAGGTGGTGGTGTTTAAAGTGGGTGATGATGGTGGTAGTCGAGGTGGAGGTGGTGGTGGAGGAGGTGGTGGTGGTGGTGGAGGTAGTGGTAATTGAGGTGGTCATGATAGTGGTTTTAGTAGAGTTGGTACTAGTGAAGGAGGTCTTGGTGGTGGTGGTTGTGGTGGTATTGGAGGTGGTGGTGTTTAATGGTGGTGGTGATGGTGGTAGTCAAGGTGGTGGTGGTGGTGGTGGAGGAGGAGGTGTTGGTGGAGGAGGAGGTGGTGGTGGAGGAGGTGGTGGAGGTGTTGGTAATGGAGGTGCTCTTGGTTGTGGTTTTAGTGAAGTTGGTAGTAGCGAAGGAGGTCTTGGTGGTGGTGGTGGTATTTGAGGTGGTGGTGTTTAAAGGGGGTGGTGATGGTGGTAGTCGAGGCAGTGGTGATGAAAGGGGCTGGTGGTGGTGGTGAAAGAGGAAGTGGTGTTGGAGGAGGTGGTGGTGGTGGAGGAGGTGGTGGTGGAGGTGGTGGTAATTGAGGTGGTCGTGTTAGTGGTTTTAGTGGAGTTGGTAGAAGCGAAGGAGGTTTTGGTGGTGATGGTGGTAGTCCAGGTGGTGGTGGTGGTGGAGGAGGAGGTGGTGGTGGAGGAGGTGGTGGTGTTGGTGGAGGAGTTGGTAATGGAGGTGCTCTTGGTTGTGGTTTTAGTGAAGTTGGTAGTAGCGAAGGAGGTCTTGGTGGTGGTGGTGGTATTTGAGTTGGTGGTGTTTAAAGGGGGTGGTGATGGTGGTAGTCAAGGTAGTGGTGATGAAAGGGGCTGGTGGTGGTGGTGAAAGAGGTGTTGGTGGTGGAGGAGGTGGTGGTGGTGACGGAGGTGGTGGTGGTGGAGGTGGTGGTAATTGAGGTGGTAGTGTTAGTGGTTTTAGTGGAGTTGGTACTAGTGAAGGAGGTCTTGGTGGTGGTGGTTGTGGTGGTATTGGAGGTTGTGGTGTTTAAAGTGGGTGGTGATGGTGGTAGTCGAGGTGGAGGTAGTGGTGGAGGAGGTGGTGGTGGTGGTAGTCGAGGTGGTGGTGGAGGTGGTGGTGGAGGAGGTGGTGGTGGTGGAGGAGGTTTTGGTGGAGGTGGTGGTAATTTAGGTGGTCGTGTTAGTGGTTTTAGTTGAGTATGCACTAGTGAAGGAGGTCTTGGTGGTGGTGGTTGTGGTGGTATTGGAGGTGGTGGTGTTTAAAGTGGGTGGTGATGGTGGTAGTCGAGGTGGAGGTGGTGGTGGAGGAGGTGGTGGTGGTGGTGGTGGAGGTGGTGGTAGGGGAGGTGGTGGTAATTGAGGTGGTCATGGTAGTGGTTTTAGTAGAGTTGGTACTAGTGAAGGAGGTCTTGGTGGTGGTGGTTGTGGTGGTATTGGAGGTGGTGGTGTTTAAAGTGGTTGGTGATGGTGGTAGTCGAGGTGGAGGTGGTGGTGGAGGAGGTGGTGGTGGAGGTGGTGGTGGAGGAGGTGGTGGTGGTGGTGGTGGAGGAGGTCTTGGTGGAGGTGGTGGTAATTTGGGTGGTCGTGTTAGTCGTTTTTGTTGAGTTTGCACTAGTGAAGGAGGTCTTGGTGGTGGTGGTTGTGGTGGTATTGGAGTTGGTGGTGTTTATAGTGGGTGGTGATGGTGGTTGTCGAGGTGGAGGTGGTGGTGGAGGAGGTGGTGGTGGTGGTGGTGGTAATTGAGGTGGTAGTGTTAGTGGTTTAAGTGGAGTTGGTCATAGTGAAGGAGGTCTTGGTGGTGGTGGTTGTGGTGGTATTGGAGGTGGTGGTGTTTAAAGTGGGTGGTGCTGGTGGTAGTCGAGGTGGAGGTGGTGGTGGTGGAGGTGGTGGTAATTGAGGTGGTCATGGTAGTGGTTTTAGTGGAGTTGGCACTAGTGAAGGAGGTCTTCGTGGTGGTGGTCGTGGAGCTGGTGGTGTTTAAAGTGGGTGGAGGTGGTGGTGGAGGAGGTGGTGGTAATGGAGGTGGTGATGGTGGTTGTTGAGGTGGTGGTTTTGAAAGGGGGTGGTGGTGGCAGTGGAAGAGGTGGTGGTGGTGGAGAAGGTGGTGGTGGAGGAGGTGTTGGTGGAGGTGGTGGTAATTGAGGTGGTCGTGTTAGTGGTTTTAGTGGAATTGGTACTAGTGAAGGAGGTCTTGGTGGTGGTGGTTGTGGTGGTATTCGAGGTGGTGGTGTTTAAAGTGGGTGGTGATGGTGGTAGTCGAGGTGGTGGTGGTGGTGGAGGAGGAGGTGGTGGTGGAGGAGGTGGTGGTGGTGGTGGAGGTGTTGGTAATGGAGGTGCTCTTGGTTGTGGTTTTAGTGAAGTTGGTAGTAGCGAAGGAGGTCTTGGTGGTGGTGGTGGTATTTGAGGTGGTGGTGTTTAAAGGGGGTGGTGATGGTGGTAGTCGAGGTAGTGGTGATGAAAGGGGCTGGTGGTGGTGGTGAAAGAGGTGTTGGTGGTGGAGGAGGTGGTGGTGGTGGAGGAGGTGGTGGTGGTGGAGGTGGTGGTAATTGAGGTGGTAATGTTAGTGGTTTTAGTGGAGTTGGTAATAGTGAAGGGGGTCTTGGTGGTGGTGGTTGTGGTGGTATTGGAGGTTGTGGTGTTTAAAGTGGGTGGTGATGGTGGTAGTCGAGGTGGAGGTGGTGGTGGTGGTGGTAGTCGAGGTGGTGGTGGAGGAGGTGGTGGTGGTGGAGGAGGTGGTGGTGGAGGTGGTGGTAATTTAGGTGGTCGTGTTAGTGGTTTTAGTTGAGTTTGCACTAGTGAAGGAGGTCTTGGTGGTGGTGGTTGTGGTGGTATTGGAGGTAGTGGTGTTTAAAGTGGGTGGTGATGGTGGTAGTCGAGTTGGAGGTGGTGGTGGAGGAGGTGGTGGTGGTGGTGGAGGTGGTGGTGGTGGTGGAGGTGGTGGTAATTTAGGTGGTCATGGTAGTGGTTTTAGTAGAGTTGGTACTAGTGAAGGAGGTCTTGGTGGTGGTGGTTGTGGTGGTATTGGAGGTGGTGGTGTTTAATGGTGGTGGTGATGGTGGTAGTCGATGTGGTGGTGGTGGTGGTGGTGGTGGAGGAGGAGGTGGTGGTGGAGGAGGTGGTGGTGGTGGTGGTGGAGGTGTTGGTAATGGAGGTGCTCTTGGTTGTGGTTTTAGTGAAGTTGGTAGTAGCGAAGGAGGTCCTGGTGGTGGTGGTGGTGGTATTTGAGGTGGTGGTGTTTCAAGGGGGTGGTGATGGTGGTAGTCAAGGTAGTGGTGATGAAAGGGGCTGATGGTGGTGGTGGAGGAGGTGGTGGTGGTGGAGTAGGTGGTGGTGGAGGATGTGGTGGTGGGGGTGGTGGTAATTGAGGTGGTCGTGTTAGTGGTTTTAGTGGAGTTGGTACTAGTGAAGGAGGTCTTGGTGGTGGTGGTTGTGGTGATATTGGAGGTGGTGGTGTTTAAAGTGGGTGGTGATGGTGGTAGTCAAGGTGGTGGTGGTGGTGGTGGAGGAGGAGGTGGTGGGGGTGGAGGAGGTGGTGGCGGAGGAGGTGGTGGTGGAGGAGGTTTAAGTGGAGGTGGTGGTAATTGAGCAGGTCGTGTTAGTGGTTTTAGTGATGTTGGCACTAGTGAAGGAGGTCTTCATGGTGGTGGTTGTGGAGGTGGTGGTGTTTAAAGTGGGTGGTGATGGTCTTGTCGAGATGGTGGTGGTGGTGGAGGTGGTGGTGGAGGAGGTGGTGGTAATGGAGGTGGTGGTGGTGGTAATGGAGGTGGTGTTTTTTAAAGGGGATGGTGATGGTGGTAGTTGAGGTGGTGGTTGCGAAAGGGGGTGGTGGTGGCAGTGGAAGAGGTGGTGGTGGTGGAGAAGGTGGTGGTGGAGGAGGTGGTGGTGGAGGTGGTGGTAATTGAGGTGGTTGTGTTAGTGGTTTTAGTGGAGTTGGTACTAGTGAAGGAGGTCTTGGTGGTGGTGGTTCTGGTGGTATTGGAGGTGGTGGTGTTTAAAGTGGGTGGTGATGGTGGTAGTCGAGGTGGTGGTGGTGGTGGAGGAGGAGGTGGTGGTGGAGGAGGTGGTGGTGGTGGTGGTGGAGGTGTTAGTAATGGAGGTGCTCTTGGTTGTGGTTTTTTTATGAAGTTGGTAGTAGCGAAGGAGGTCTTGGTGGTGGTGGTGGTATTGGAGGTGGTGGTGTTTAAAGGGGATGGTGATGGTGGTAGTCGAGGCAGTGGTGATGAAAGGGGCTGGTGGTGGTGGTGAAAGAGGAAGTGGTGTTGGAGGAGGATGTGGTGGTGGAGGTGGTGGTAATTGAGGTGGTCGTGTTAGTGGTTTTAGTGGAGTTGGTACTAGTGAAGGAGGTCTTGGTGGTGATGGTGGTAGTCGAGGTGGTGGTGGTGGTGGAGGAGTAGGTGGTGGTGGAGGAGGTGGTGGTGGTGGTGGAGGAGTTGGTAATGGAGGTGCTCTTGGTTGTGGTTTTAGTGAAGTTGGTAGTAGCGAAGGAGGTCTTCGTGGTGGTGGTGGTATTTGAGGTGGTGGTGTTTAAAGGGGGTGGTGATGGTGGTAGTCGAGGTAGTGGTGAGGAAAGGGGCTGGTGGTGGTGGTGAAAGAGGTGTTGGTGGTGGAGAAGGTGGTGGTGGTGGAGGTGGTGGTAATTGAGGTGGTAGTGTTAGTGGTTTAAGTGGAGTTGGTCATAGTGAAGGAGGTCTTGGTGGTGGTGGTTGTGGTGGTATTGGAGGTTGTGGTGTTTAAAGTGGGTGGTGATGGTTGTAGTCGAGGTGGAGGTGGTGTTGGAGGAGGTGGTGGTGGTGGTAGTCGAGGTGGTGGTGGAGGTGGTGGTGGAGGAGGTGGTGGTGGTGGAGGAGTTGGTGGTGGAGGAGGTTTTGGTGGAAGTGGTGGTAATTTAGGTGGTCGTGTTAGTGGATTTAGATGAGTTTGCACTAGTGAAGGAGGTCTTGGTGGTGGTGGTTGTGGTGGTATTGGAGGTGGTGGTGTTTTAAGTGGGTGGTGATGGTGGTAGTCGAGGTGGAGGTGGTGGTGGAGGAGGTGGTGGTGGTGGTGGTGGAGGTGGTGGAGGTGGTGCTAATTGAGGTGGTCATGGTAGTGGTTTTAGTGGAGTTGGTACTAGTGAAGGAGGTCTTGGTGGTGGTGGTTGTGGTGGTATTGGAGGTGGTGGTGTTTAATGGTGGTGGTGATGGTGGTAGTCGATGTGGTGGTGGTGGTGGTGGAGGAGGGGGTGGTGGTGGAGGAGGTGGCGGTGGTGGTGGAGGTGATGGTAATGGAGGTGCTCTTGGTTGTGGTTTTAGTGAAGTCGGTAGTAGCGGAGGAGGTCTTGGTGGTGGTGGTGGTATTTGAGGTGGTGGTGTTTAAAGGGGGTGGTGATGGTGGTAGTCAAGGTAGTGGTGATGAAAGGGGCTGGTGGTGGTGGTGGAGGAGGTGGTGGTGGTGGAGTAGGTGGTGGTGGAGGAGGTGGTGGTGGGGGTGGTGGTAATTGAGGTGGTCGTGTTAGTGGTTTTAGTGGAGTTGGTACTAGTGAAGGAGGTCTTGGTGGTGGTGGTTATTGTGATACCGGAGGTGGTGGTCTTTAAAGTGGGTGGTGATGGTGGTAGTCAAGGTGGTGGTGGAGGAGGAGGTGGTGGCGGTCGAGGAGGTGGTGGTGGAGGAGGTGGTGGTGGAGGAGGTTTTGGTGGAGGTGGTGGTAATTTAGGTGGTCGTGTTAGTGGTTTTAGTGGAGTTTGTACCAGTGAAGGAGGTCTAGGTGGTGGTGGTTGTGGTGGTATTGAGGGTGGTGGTGTTTAAAGTGGGTGGTGATGGTGGAAGTCGAGGTGGTGGTGGTGGAGAAGGTGGTGGTGGAGGAGATGGTAATTGAGGTGGTCCTGTTAGTGGTTTTAGTGGAGTTTGTACCAGTGAAGGAGGTCTTAGTGGTGGTGGTTGTGGTGGTATTGGAGGTGGTGGTGTTTAAAGTGAGTGGTGATTGTGGTAGTCAAGGTGGTGGTTGTGGTGGTGGTGGAGGAGGTGGTGGTGGAGGTGGTGGTAATTGAGTTGGTCGTCTTAGTGTTTTTAGTGGAGTTTGTACTAGTGAAGGAGGTCTTGGTGGTGGTGGTTGTCGTGGTGTTTAAAGTGGGTGGTGATGGTGGTAGTCAAGGTCTGGTGGTGGTGGAGGAGGAGGTGGTGGTGGTTGAGGAGGTGGTGGTGGAGGTGGTGGTGGTGGAGGAGGTGGTGGTGGAGGAGGTTTTGGTGGAGGTGGTGGTAATTTAGGTGGTCGTGTTAGTGGTTTTAGTGGAGTTTGTACCAGTGAAGGAGGTCTAGGTGGTGGTGGTTGTGGTGGTATTGGAGTAGGTGGTGTTTAAAGTGGGTGGTGATGGTGGTAGTCAAGGTGGTGGTGGTGGTGGAGGAGGAGGTGGTGGTGGTGGTGGTGGAGGTGTTGGTAATGGAGGTGCTCTTGGTTGTGGTTTTAGTGAAGTTGGTAGTAGCGAAGGAGGTCTTGGTGGTGGTGGTGGTATTGGAGGTGGTGGTGTTTAAAGGGGGTGGTGATGTTGGTAGTTGAGGAAGTGGTTGTGAAAGGGGGTGGTGGTGGCGGTGGAAGAGGTGGTGGTGGCGGAGAAGGTGGTGGTGGAGGAGGTGGTGGTGGTTGAGGAGGTGGTGGTGGAGGTGGTGGTATTTGAGGTGGTCGTGTTAGTGGTTTTAGTGGAGTTGGTACTAGTGAAGGAGGTCTTTGTGGTGGTGGTTGTGGTGGTACTGGAGGTGGTGGTTTTTGAAGTTGGTGGTGGAGGTGGTAGTCATGGTGGTGTTGGTGGTGGAGGAGGTGGTGGTGGTGGAGGAGGTGGTGGTGGAGGAGGTTTTGGTGGAGGTGGTGGTAATTGAGGTGGTGGTGTTAGTGGTTTTAGTTTAGTTGGTACTAGTGAAGAAGGTCTTGGTGGTGGTGGTGGTATTGGAGGTGGTGGTGTTGAGAGGGGGTTGTGGTGGTGGTATTGGAGGTGGTGGTGGAAGAGGTGGTTGTGGTGGATTTGGTGGTAATGGAGGTGGTCTTGGTAGTGTTTTTTTTGGAGCTGGTACTAGTGAAGGAGGTCTTGGTGGTGTTAATGGAGGTGTAGTTGTTTTAAGGGGATGGTGATGGTGGTAGTTGAGGTGGTGGTTGTGAAAGGGGGTGGTGGTGGTGGTGAAAGAGGTGGTGGTGGTGGAGGAGGTGGTGGTGGAGGAGGTGGTAATTGAGGTGGTCTTGTTAGTGGTTTTAGTGGAGTTTGTACCAGTGAAGGAGGTCTTGGTGGTGGTGGTTGTGGTGGTATTGGAGGTGGTGGTGTTTAAAGTGAGTGGTGATTGTGGTAGTCAAGGTGGTGGTTGTGGTGGTGGTGGAGGAGGTGGTGGTGGAGGTGGTGGTAATTGAGTTGGTCGTCTTAGTGTTTTTAGTGGAGTTTGTACTAGTGAAGGAGGTCTTGGTGGTGGTGGTTGTCGTGGTGTTTAAAGTGGGTGGTGATGGTGGTAGTCAAGGTCTGGTGGTGGTGGAGGAGGAGGTGGTGGTGGTTGAGGAGGTGGTGGGGACGGTGGAGGAGGTGGTGGTGGAGGAGGTTTTGGTGGAGGTGGTGGTAATTTAGGTGGTCGTGTTCGTGGTTTTAGTGGAGTTTGTACCAGTGAAGGAGGTCTAGGTGGTGGTGGTTGTGGTGGTATTGGAGTAGGTGGTGTTTAAAGTGGGTGGTGATGGTGGTAGTCAAGGTGGTGGTGGTGGTGGAGGAGGAGGTGGTGGTGGTGGTGGTGGAGGTGTTGGTAATGGAGGTGCTCTTGGTTGTGGTTTTAGTGAAGTTGGTAGTAGCGAAGGAGGTCTTGGTGGTGGTGGTGGTATTGGAGGTGGTGTTGTTTAAAGGGGGTGGTGATGTTGGTAGTTGAGGAAGTGGTTGTGAAAGGGGGTGGTGGTGGCGGTGGAAGAGGTGGTGGTGGCGGAGAAGGTGGTGGTGGAGGAGGTGGTGGTGGTGGAGGAGGTGGTGGTGGAGGTGGTGGTATTTGAGGTGGTCGTGTTAGTGGTTTTAGTGGAGTTGGTACTAGTGAAGGAGGTCTTTGTGGTGGTGGTAGTGGTGGTACTGGAGGTGGTGGTTTTTGAAGTGGGTGGTGATGGTGGTAGTCATGGTGGTGTTGGTGGTGGAGGAGGTGGTGGTGGTGGAGGAGGTGGTGGTGGAGGAGGTTTTGGTGGAGGTGGTGGTAATTGAGGTGGTGGTGTTAGTGGTTTTAGTTTAGTTGGTACTAGTGAAGAAGGTCTTGGTGGTGGTGGTGGTATTGGAGGTGGTGGTGTTGAGAGGGGGTTGTGGTGGTGGTATTGGAGGTGGTGGTGGAAGAGGTGGTTGTGGTGGATTTGGTGGTAATGGAGGTGGTCTTGGTAGTGTTTTTTTTTGAGCTGGTACTAGTGAAGGAGGTCTTGGTGGTGTTAATGGAGGTGTAGTTGTTTTAAGGGGATGGTGATGGTGGTAGTTGAGGTGGTGGTTGTGAAAGGGGGTGGTGGTGGTGGTGAAAGAGGTGGTGGTGGTGGAGGAGGTGGTGGTGGAGGAGGTGGTAATTGAGGTGGTCTTGTTAGTGGTTTTAGTGGAGTTTGTACCAGTGAAGGAGGTCTTGGTGGTGGTGGTTGTGGTGGTATTGGAGGTGGTGGTTTTTAAAGTGGGTGGTGATGTTGGTAGTCGAGGTGGAGGTGGTGGTGGAGGACGTGGTGGTGGTGGTGGAGGTGGTGGTGGTGGTGGTAATTGAGGTGCACCAGAAGGAGGCACCAGAAGGAGACCCCTCCCTGTGGTTCTCAGAGTCCGAGTTGGTTCATATGGCTCTAACATGTCAGAGATGTACTTTGGTGCTAAGCCATGAAGAGACTTGTAGACAAGCAGAGCTGTTTTAAAGTCTATTCTTTGGGTGACAGGAAGCCAGTGCAAAGACCTGAGCACAGGACTAATGTGGTCATATTTCCTGGTTCTGGTCAGGACTCGAGCAGCAGCATTCTGGATGTACTGCAGCTGTCTTACAGCTCGCTTAGAAACCCCAGTGAGCAGGCCGTAACAGTAATCTAACCTGCTGGAGACAAACGCATGGATGAGTCTCTCTAAATCAGGTTTAGACAGTATTCCTCTGATTCTGGAGATGTTTTTCAGATGGTAAAAAGCCGCTGATGTTATTGATTTAACATGGCTGTTTAAGTTGAGGTCTGAGTCCAGTATTACCCCTAGATTTCTAACCTGACTATTACCCTTTAGAGAGAGAGTCTCAAGGTGACTGATAACACTTTCTCTTTGTTTCTGTGGACCAAAGACAATGATTTCAGTTTTGTCTGAGTTTAGCTGGAGAAAATTGTTTTGCATCCACACACTGATCTGTTTGATGCAGTGACAAAGTGAATCTACAGGCCCATGTTCACCTGCTCTCAGGGACACATAGATCTGAGTGTCATCTGCGTAGTTGTGATAGGAAACTTTAAAGCTGCGTATTAGCTGGCCTAATGGCAACATGTACAGATTGAACAATAGGGGTCCCAGGATTGACCCCTGGGGAACCCCACAGGTCATAGCCATTTGGTCCGAGACACAGTTACCAATTTCAACAAAGAACATCCTGTCCTCAAGACAGGACTTTAACCAGTTCAAAGCAGTACCAGAAATTCCTGCCCAGTTTTCTAACCTCTGTAATCTGTAATATGGTCAACTGTGTCAAAGGCAGCACTCAGGTCCAGCAGAACTAAGACTGAAACTTTGCCTGCATCTGTGTTCAGGCGGATATCATTTGTCACCTTGATCAGAGCTGTCTCAGTGCTGTGGTGGGGCCTAAAGCCTGATTGGAAAGTATCAAAGGTATTTTTAGACAAAAGAAAGTCAGTAAGCTGGTGGTATACCACTTTTTCCAGGACTTTACCTAAGAATGGTAGGTTCGATATAGGCCGGTAGTTGTTCAGTACTGTGGCATCAAGACTGCTCTTCTTCAGGAGAGGCTTAATGACAGCAGTTTTTAAGGCCTTTGGAAATGTCCCAGTCTGAAGTGAGAAGTTGACTAAATCAGTGAGTTGTGGTGACAAGCTGCTCACCACAGACTTTAGAAATCTAGTGGGTAACTCATCAAGGCAGCACGATGATGGACTCAGACTGCAGATGATATCTTCGACTGTTTTGTCAGTAACTGGTGTGAAATGTGTCAGCTCTAGATGTCTAGCTGGCTGCAGAGTGGTTATTTGTGATGTGGAAATTATTGCATTTTTAATGCCTTGAACTTTGTCATTAAAGAATTTTGCAAACTCATTGCACTTAGATGTAGACACCAGTTCTAAGGGCAGTGAAACTGGAGGGTTTGTTAATCTGTTTACTGTAGCAAACAGGACACGAGAGTTGTTACTGTAGTTTTTGATAATTTCAGAAAAATAACTCTCCCTTGTTCTATGCAAAGTCTGGTTGAACACACATAACTTTTCTTTGTAAATCTCATAGTGAACCTGGAGCTTTGACTTGCGCCATTTCCGTTCGGCTCTCCGGCACTCCCTTTTCTGTGCCCTGACCGAGTCTTCATTTCTCCATGGCGCCTTTTGCCTATTTTTAACCATTCTAGCCTTGACAGGAGCAATGGTATCCAAAACATTTAAAACACTTGATGTGTAGGAGCTCAACAGATCATCAACATTAGAACATGGAGTATTTTCAAACCTAATCATTTCCTTGAACTGTGCCCTTGTGTTGTCATTTATGAGTCTTCCTCGAACAACTGCAGATCCAAGTGCTGGTTTGGGTGTAACAGACAGGTCGAAGAAAACACAGAAATGATCGGATAAAGCAACATCAATGACATCCACATTTGAGATAATAACATTCTTAGTAATGACCACATCTAGAGTGTGCCCTATGCTGTGGGTGGGCTCAGTCACATGTTGAGTTAGACCAAACATTTCAAGGACAGCAGTGAGTTCTTTTGCTTGCTTGTCATGAGCTACATCCAGGTGCACATTCAAGTCCCCTGTTATGACCAAACAGTCAAATTCAGTGCACACAACTGAAAGAAATTCAGTAAAATCATCAATAAAACAATTATGTGGTGGTTTGTAAATGGTGATATAAAGTATGGAGGATTGCTTTATCTCCATCTTGAATGACACATACTCAAATGATGAAAATACCCCAAACGACACTTTGCGGGTGAGTATATTGTCCTTGAATATGGCACAAACACCTCCACCCCTCTGGTTTTGTCTTATTTCAGACACAAACCTGAATTGAGATGGACTAGACTCAATCAGAACTGCATTAGCTGTGTTTTTCTCAAGCCATGTCTCAGTTAAAAACAGAAAATCAAGATTGTAAGAGGAAATAAAACTATTAATTAGGAATGATTTGTTACTTAAAGATCTGACATTTAGTACTGCGTGTTTGAGATTAGCTGGAGTTGAACCAGATGCTGTGTTATTGCAAGGAATATGGATAAGATTTCTCTGGTTGGACAGTCTGACTGTCCTTCTCTTATCTAGTCTATGTGATTTGACTGTAGTTATTGTTTTAGAAGAGAGCACTCCCTCCCTGGGCCTCTGGCTGATATGGGAGATGGCAATGCAGAGGCCCTTAGCATCCTAGACAACAGCATTGACGCTGCTGGAGATAACAGCTGTGGGCACCAATGGTGGGGGCCGAGCTGGGGGGGCTTTGGTTGGTGGAGTAGACTGGGGAGGGAGAGGGGCTCGATTCTTCTTTGAGGATGAAGTCCTTGATCTTGTCACATCTGGCGTGAGGGGAACCATTTTAATCCCTGATTTCACCAAGCTTTCGAGATGTTCAGGAAGTCTCATGGGTGATGGTGGAGATGAGAACGACAGTGAAGCACCTCTGGAGGGTGTAGATGCTGCAGGTGGCTCCCAGGCCTGTGGTGAGGGCCCTGTTGAGGGCCGTGGTGAAGGTCTTGGTGAGAGCCGTGGTGACGGCAATGGAGGTGCTGCTGCGTCTGAATCCTGTGTTTGGGCTGCTGGAGGTGCTGCTGCAGTTGAATCCTTTGCTGGGTCCTTGGCTGGGTTCTTGGCTGGCGAGGCTGAAGCTCCTCTCTGGCTCCTCTCGTCTCTCGGTGGAAGCACAGGACCCAGTCCTGGCCTATTCTGATGCCTCAGAGCATGGAGGAGATTATCTGTCAGTCGTCTTACTCCACCTCTGTTCAGGTGTGGGCCTCTTCCTTGGAAAAGATCATCTCTTTGCCAGAAAAGATTAAAGTTCTCAATGAAATGCAGTCCTCTGGACCCACAGACTCTGTACAGCCATGTGTTCAGCTGAAGCAGCCGGCTGAATTTGTTGATCCTCCTGTCAATGTTTGGTAGAGGTCCACTGATGAATGTTGGTATTGCCAATTTGTCAAGACTCTCAAATAATGTATTAAAGTCTTTTTTTAAGATTTCAGACTGTGCCTTCATGATGTCCACTGCACCCACATGCACAGCTGGTTCACTCCTTGGTGTTTTGCCAGTTCCTTTGGTAGGAGTTTTGTGACGTCAGAGACAGTGGCACTTGGATAGCTGCAAGTAATCATTCTGTTTATGTTTATATTAGATATGGCGCCGTCTCCAAGCACAAGAGTATCTTTGACCTTGACAAGTGGCACAGACATTCTGTCCTTCTGCTGCTTTGTGCTGACTTCATGGTTCCCGTTGTGCACAGTGATTTTTCTCTTTGTTGTATTCAGTTACATTTGGCTCTGACAGTGGTATAAATCTGTTTGTTAACTTTATTCCAGGTGATGTTACATATCCTCCATTGATGCCAACATTTCGACTTTGCTTTGGTTTAGCACCAAGTCCATTATAAGTGTCTTTACATAGTCTTGGAAAAGACACAGTATCATTTAGTTTTAAGTTGAAAGTAGCAGTTTTTTCACCCTTTCCGTTGGAAGTAAATGTGGATTTCTTACCACTGGATTCCACTGGGAGCGTTTCATGAAGTCCTTTTTCAGTTTCTAAGGCAAAAATCCTTTCTTGTAGTGCACAAATTTCTTGTTGATATATCCGACAGCTTTCACAAGGAGACTTTGTTTGGGTTACTCTTTCAGGCATGTTGAGAAGAATGTAGTTGCTGGTTTGTCAGATCCATTTAAAAAAAAAACATAAAAATGATTAAAAAGTCTTGGTTCACTTAAAAGAAAAAGAATAAAATCGTATCCAAGACTTGTAGAGAAATTAAAGTGATTAAGAGTGAATAAAGCAGCAGAAAATCAGGAAGCAGCAGGAGCAAGCGGAGACACGTCTGCACTCCTCAGCGTCTCAGGGGAGCTACAATGAGTTCCTGGTTCATGGCAAGATGTCAGAGTTTGATGCGTCACCATGGACACACTGTTTAACTACAGGACATGACCTGATGCTTTATGAATGCCTGAAAGACATTACAGAGCAGAATAGAAAGAAATATTTTAAATCACTGAGTAAAACATATGAGTTCCTGTTGACAATAGGTGGTGCTGTAGTTTTAGATTTAAAAAAAAAAAAAAAGCATATAGGTGTATTCAGGCTGTGACATTGAACATGTGTGTGCATTTTGGTCCAGATCCAACATTGTACATACAGTCAATGAAGTTTTTAATTTTTCAGAAAAAAAATCAACTTTGGCGACCTCCTGTGGCCACGCCCATTGAGATATAAAAATTCCTGTAATAATTTTTATTGTCAGTGTGTCTAGTACACGCAGAACAATTTTGAAGATTATTGGAAAAAAACTGGGACGAGTTCCATCAAATGCATACCCTAGAAACCACAAAAAACAGACATTTAACTCCAATTTCCAAACTTCTTGTTTGGAATTCACTATGGTCATAAGAGACTTTTTTTGTAGGGCTTGGCATGATAGTTATGCACACCAAAAATTAGACCCATACCTATCGGCATGCAAACACGAATCATAAATTTTTCACCATGACTGAATTTTGTGGCTAAGTGAATTTGCATTTATCTCATGCGGGGGCACACAATTTGGGGTTAAAGTGAAGAAGTGAAGAAGTGAAGAAAGAAAGAAAGAAAGAAAGAAAGAAAGAAAGAAAGAAAATAATCCTAAGGGTTTCAAGAGCGCCTTTGCCCAATTCCTGGGCTTGGGCTCTAATTAATCAATAACTGCCAAAATGGGGTGTGTTAGTCAGTCAAAGCAAAGAAAAACAAAAAAGGTGCATGGGCTGGCTGGAATGTGTAAAGCAAAATGAGAGAACGAGCAGCAGCGGGTCTGGGCTTTAAAGCACCAGCCAGGGCCAAGCCCAGGTGCTCCAATCAGTTCCAATTAGTTATCTCTCAGACAGAAGAAGAGGGTAGGTTAGACACAGTTAGACAAAGAAACAGCAGGGCCGTCACAAGTGTTGAGGAAGACACCTGTCCAAGAGATATTGGCTGGTAACATCACAAGAAGCCTCAACAAGGGTGTTTTGAAAAAAACAAACGTATGAAAGTAAAGAAGCTTCATAATGGCGTAGTGCTTGAACCAATGATGACACAAAAAGCAATCAAAGTGATTAGCAGTCAGGTGTCTTCAAAAGGCTACCGTAAACACCTGCTAATAAATCCTGTCTCTGTATAATTAAACACAGACATGGGAATAAACATTTTAGCAGAACACCTGCGAAGACCATCACCCACCACCCTCTGTCTTGATGCTACAGGAGGTGTTGTGCAGGAAATCCCAGATCAACACAAAAAAGTCTGATATTTTATCTTGGTTTTGCCAGGCATGGGAAAGGACAAGCCCCCCTTGCCAGTCTCAGAACTTCTTACCAACAGCCATTCCATTCCATCAATTTCCCAGTGGCCCATGGAATTCAAAAGAATGTTATCCTACACAACAAAGAGAGGAATAGCACAGGTTGAGACTGATTATAGCTGGGCCCTAATAAACAGCGTACTTCTCGCCTTCAGTAAGGAGAATATTTCAGCATAATTGACCGGAGCCTTTGAAATAGTGTCAGGAAAAGCTGTGTGCTCTGCCCACATCATCAAAGCAGTGTCACAAGCATTCTGCAAAAGAACGACAGACAGAGGCATACAAGAGTATGCCACATTCTGTTTTGCCTACCTTCTCAACTGTAGAAGTATGCAAGTTGCTCTTGAGGTTTTCTACCATATATGTGTCCTATTTGATGCAGAGAAGTGCACTCATACTGTTCAGCAAAGCAAAACATACCTCGATGAGTGTGTTCTACAAACCAGAGACATGAAGCTGGAACAGAATGAAGATGTAATGGAAGAGGAGGAAAGCACAATTGAGAAACCTGCAAACAGTACTGTTGGGTAGTCACCTTTTACCCACGTTTTTCAAGTTAGACGGGACCAAACAGAATGACTTCCTGTCAGATGATGCAGCTGGCATTAGAAATCATTACCTCTGTCCCAGTGTCATTGATGTGCTGCTAAAAACATAAATGGGGATCTTCCCATTATGGAGTGGGTTGTTGCTTGGCAATCTGTCCAGGTACAGAAAAGACAACACATCCAAAACAGATTCAGGTGACAAAACAAGGCACACCAACTGCCAGGTTGAGCTGTGGTTTTAGTTTGGTGAAACACTCCATTCTACAAAAAAAGAAGTCCCTGAAACCAGCAGAATTTATTCAAAACTGTTTGATACAACTCAAGGAAAATATGTTGAGCACATAGCACAACATAATCTGCCAATGCAGATTTTTCATCAAGTCATTTTAAGTTCCAAAGGGCCAGCTGATGACCATGAAGAGAGCTGGAAAAAAGTGGGGTAGCTCTGCTGGTCAGTTTAAGTCAAAGACCAAATACTTCGACCCACCTTAAGAAAATGCCAAAACCCAAAAGTCACAGGAAAGGAAAAAAGGATCATCAAGGCAAAGATGCACAGATAATGTGTTTTTTTGGTAATGAGACTATGTTTATTGCATTTCTTGAGCAAAAACTCTAGATTGCACAAATATCATTTTAAGTTCTACGAGAATTTTAATAATAGGCTACGATCTTATTTATGTGCCATATATGTAGCACTAGATCACTAAACAATACAACACATAATCATACAACACAGGTGGGAATGAGATGTAAAATGTGAAACCCAATGTAAAGTTCAGGGGGGAATTCTGGTCAAGGCATGTCTTGCATTATCTCCTGTTTTTTTGTTAAGATACTTGGGAATACTTCTTCATGGAGAAACAACCTTTGAAGCTTTATTGTTGTTTGTTTAGATGGCAAACACACTGATGGAGGCCTTCATCAGATTATGTGATCCCTAATATGGCATTTGAAACATCAAAATCAGCCATAGAGAAAGAATGGCACTTCAGCTCCTAGAAGCTTCAGGTACACTTTATGCAATAAGTACTGCATGCAGTTCATCTGCAATATGTTTTGTAAATGTAATATTTACTTGTTAAAATTTTTATCTTTCAGTCTTTGATGAATAGAGTCATTGTGCAATGTGTGCATCTGTAAGGCCCCCCGGATCAGGCCCTCTGATTATAGACTGAGTGAGTTACCGTGACAAAATGGAAAAATTGAAATAATTAGTCTCCGAAAAAAACATGCCCCTTTAGGAGACAGTTGGAACAAAGCGAGCCGACACAAGGATGTTATTTTCTTGCTGTCTGACAGCAAAGTAATGCAATAGAATCTATCCAAGAACTTGATCCTGACCTGAACTTTCTTGATACTGTCAACCAGCAGTGCACCTACTACACAGAGAAACGGCTCAACTCATTTACCAAATGTGAGACTGGCATATCTATCATACAGTTCCAATAGTAGAAATTTGTATGCGAACTTTGAAAAGATAAAAGACTATTTGGATCTTTTTGCAAATTCCTTTAATATAGTAGCTATCTCAGGAACATGGATAGACGCAGTGAGGGGAGCAGACTTTGTACTGCATGGCTACAACTTTCAGTGTCAGTAGAGCAAATGGGGAAGGAGGAGGTGTTACTCTGTTTGTTGATGAAGACCTGTCATATGCACTTACTGACAAATTCTCTGTATCTATCGATGACGTGCTAGAATGCATCAGCATTGAAACAAGTATTCAAAAAAGCTGAAATATAATTGTAAGCTGTGTCTACAGGAAACCAGGATCTAACATGGAGGTATTCATTGTTCAAATGGAAAGACTCTTTAATGCTTCACAAGCCATAACAAAACCCAGTAGAATAAAAAATTCATAATGCTTCACTTATCAATAACATATTCACAAACAATATGGAAGGAAACCCAACAAGTGGTCTATTGATAACAGACATCAGTGATCATCTCCAGGTATTTGCTATTTATCTGTGTGACTATAAGAAAAAGAAATGGGCAAGAGAAACCAAATAAAGAAGAATTAGGACAGAGGAAACACTAAACAAATTCAAGATGGAGTTACTACAATGGTACTGGACCAGTATATTTAGTAGATCAAATGTTAATATAGCCTATCATACATTCGTAGATATTTAAAAAACCCTGTTTGATAAATTCGCCCAATTATTGAGAGAAGCTACAGAAATAAATACTCAGAAAAGCCGTGGATGACTAAGGGAATTCAAAATGCTTGCAAAAAGAAGAACAACTTATACAAACTCTTCATAAAACAGAGAACAAAAGAAACAGAGTTTAAATATAAAAAAATATAAAAATAAGTTATTAGCTATTATTAGAATAAGTAAAAGGGACTATTATACTACACTATTAGATAAAAACAAAAATAACATTAAAGGTACTGGGAACATATTTAATGGTGTAATCCGAGCAAACACTCAATCTGTAAATACCCTGACCACTTTGCTCACACTGGGAATAGAATCACCAATATAAATGAAATTGTTGATAACTTAAACCAATTCTTTGTGGAAGTGGGGACTAAACTGGCTGAGGAGGCTAGGAAAAGTGTTTCAGCTAAGTTTCTAATATAGAATGTATGTATGGACTGGTGCACAAAAATGTTGTCATTGAGATTATTAAAAGCTGTAGTACCAAAAACTCAGCAGATGGGGTTGTTTTGGATATGACACTAGTGAAATACACAATGTGGAAGATAATTGAGCCACTGTCTCATATTCCTCTCATTCCAGTCGGGAGTGTTCCCTGAGAAAATGAAGATTGCTAAAGCTATTCCCATACTTAAATCTGGAGACAGACGTCTTTTTACCAAATACAGACCAGTGGCCTTACTGTCACAATTTTCAAAAATTCTTGAAAAATTATTTATAAAAAAAAACTAGATCTTTTTGTAGAAAAGAATAACATCTTAATGCACAGTCAATATGGTTTTACAACAGCAAGAGCTTCATCTATGGCTTTAATAGAACTTGTTGAAAACATTACTACCAACAATGATAAGAAACAGCACACCCTGGGAGTATTCAGTGATTTAAAAAAAAGCATTCCATGGATTAGGAGTTATATCAGTAACAGGTCACAATTTGTACGGATGGGCTCTCACAGGTTTAAATGCCTGAACATTACTTGTGGTGTCCGACAGAGGTCAGTATTGGGACCCAAATTATTTATCAGTACATAAATTACATTCTCACTGTATCCAAGGTATTGAAACTTGTAATTTTTGCAGACGATATTAACATTTTATGTTCTGGTAAAAACTTACAGCAGCTGGCTAAAGTGGTGAATAAGGAATTAAAGAAACTTAAATGCTAGTTCAACAGGAATGGACTATCTACTAACTTTAGCAAAACTAAGGTAATTTTATTTGGAAATCGTAAATCAAGCGGAGTATTTGAGACAGAAATAGATAAGGTTAAGATTGAAAGACTGTATGAAACAAAATTTCTAGGTGTTTTAATACACCACAAGCTGTGCTGGAAGCCAATGCTTGTCCTCAGGGATCTCAAGGAGCATTGGAATAGTGAGCAAAAACAAATACATACTAAAACAAGAATCTTTACACACTTTAGATCATGCACTAGTAGTACCAAATCTGTCGTACTTTGTTGAAGATTGGGGAAACACATACAAGAGCAACCTTCAAAAGCTATACACATTGCAAAAAAGAGTGTTACAAATAATAAATCATACTGGATACTTAGATTTCACTTACACTCTTTTTAAAGATCAAAAGAACTCAAATTTGTAAATTTAGTGAAGTTTACTCTTGCTCAATTTATGTATAAAGCAAAAGTAAAAAATAAAAAACGGAACATTATCAAAGAACTTGATGAGACTTTTCTCATACAGACAAGCGGAGTATGATTTACGGGGGAATTGAAATTTAAACAAATTGGGATACGGATGACTCGTAAAAGCATGTGCATATCAATTTGTGGGATAAAGCTCTGGAACAGCCTTGACATAAAACTCAAAATGTGCAACACAATAAAAGAATTCAAGTACTGCTACAAGCAGTTTCTCTTAGAACAATACAAAGCTCAGTTTAGACAGGTAAAATTTATGTGGATGAAAGTGGTTTCTTTTTCTTTTTGGAAATTTTTTTATTAATGGATACATGGTTCACATGCATGTGACTTAGGCATGCATAAGTGTGTCACACTTGGGTATGGATGAATTTGTACATATCTATCATTCTATATATATATATATATATATCATTCTATATATATATATATATATATCATTCTATATATATATATATATATATATATATATATATATATATATATATATCATTCTATATATATATATATATATATATATATATATATATATATATATATATATAAATGCCCACACTCACCAGCCACTTTATTAGGCACACCTGTCCAACTGCACTTTATTAGGCACACCTGTCCAACTGCTTGTTAACGCAAATTTCTAATTAGCCACATGGCTAGTCACATGGCAGCATGTAGACATGGTCAAGACGATCTGCTGCAGTTCAAACTGAGCATCAGAATGGGGAAGAAAGGTGATTTAAGTGACTTTGAACGTGGCATGGTTGTTGGTGCCAGACTGGCTGGTCTGAGTATTTCAGAAACTGCTGATCTACTGGGATTTTCACCCACAACCATCTCTAGAGTTTACAGAGAATGGTCCAAAAAAGAGAACATATCCAGTGAGCAGCAGTTCTGTGGGCAAAAATGCCTTGTTGATGCCAGAGGTCAGAGGAGAATGGCCAGACTGGTTCGAGCTGATAGAAAGGCACATTTTGTTTCTGGTGTAACTGAGGCCAACTTTAACTCATTCACACATGTGTGCTTTGCGCGCACTGTCACATATGTAATAATATTAATATTATAATAATAATAATAATATAATAATATATCAAGAAACCAGATGTGTAGATGTTTTAACTCAGGTCAAATGTAACTCATGCACACATGAGCGCGCTTCATATGTGCACACTGTCAAATATAAACTTTTCTAACTCAACAACAATATAGCATGGTTTCTCTTTGAACTGAGGTCCAATTTTCCAAATACACACACACATACACACACACACACACACACACACACACAGATGTGCACTTAGCGCGCTTCGGCGCTTCGGGGCTTTTGAGTTGTCTGAGGTCCCTTTAACATCATCAGCACGCACACATGTACACATATGCGCGCGTTGCATGCACTTTCAACAACAAGAACATTTCTGTGTGTAGGCTTTCATTGATAATACATTGTTTGACAGACAGACAGACACACACACACGCACACAGACAGACATGCACTCTTGTGTGCTTGGAGTTGGGGGGTTTTGTGTGAACTGAGGTCCCTTAATCACAATAATCAGTACACATACATACACGTATGCACGCTTTGGGAAGAAAAGAACACGTCTGTATTGTTTTTCTTTTATTATACATTGTTTAACACAAACACACCCCAAAAAAACACACACACAGAAACATGAATGCTTGCGTGCTTGGGGTTGGGGGGGGGGGGGGGGGGGGGTGTGAAATGAGGTCCCTTTAACTGTATAATCAACACACACATACATGTATGCATGCTCCGCGTGCCATTTCAAGGACAAGAACACCTCTTTGATTGAGCTTTCATTGATGACACATTGTTATTTACAAACACACACACACACTCACAGAGAGAGAGAGCGAGAGAGAGAGCGAGAGAGAGAGCGAGAGAGAGAGAGCGCGAGAGAGAGAGAAGTGTGCTTCACACGCTTGGATGTGGTTTGGGTTATGTGTGAACTGAGGTCCCTTCAACACAGTCATCAACACACACACACACACACACACACACACACACACACACACACACACACACACACACATGGGTGCGCTCTGCGCGCCTTTTCAAAGACAAGAACCCCTCTGTGAGTGGCCTTCATTAATTTGTTTTTCACACACACAGACATGCACACTACGCTCGCTTAAATGTGAGGGGGTTTTGTGTGAACATGTGATTGGCTGATTAGACATTTGCGTTAACAATCAGTTGGACAGGTGTGCCTAATAAAGTGCCCAGTGAGTGTGCATATATATATATATATATATATATATATATAATTTTTATCATTTCTATGTGCAATATTCAAATTTACAATCTCCCCTTAATTTAGCATCTGTTACAATGCAAAGACAAAAATATTTTTTGATGTAATGGTGTATTGCAGTAAGGGGTTAAAGGTTTCATTCATCATTGATTTAATCAGTAAAAGAAAATGCCGGAGTCAGTCAGAGCATTTCCATAGAGAGAGAGAGAGTTTGCATCATCATCATCATCATCATCATCATCATCATCATCAGCAGCAGCAGCAGCAGCAGCAGCATCATGCTCCAGTGCTCTGGGAGAGTTTATAGTCCTGAGAGTTGAACACTGGATGACTGACAGCTGTCCTTCATCACAACAGAAGCCACAGAAATCCTCCTCCTCCTCTTCATCATCAAAAACATGACTGTGAGCTGCGTCCTCATCTGGACTCTCCTCTGCTGCTGCTTCACAGGTAAAGTCCAGAGAATCAAACTCCTCTCCTCTATGAACATCCGTCCCTCTGAAATGAAGCCCACAAAAGCCTGACTCTGCTTTCTGTTTTTGTCTCTGTATCCTCAGAGTCCAGAGGACAGGTCACAGTGATTCAGCCTGCAGCAGTGAGCTCTGCTCCGGGACGCTCCGTCACCATCTCATGTACCACCAGTCAAGATGTTCATATTCATAGCAGCCAATACCACCGTTTAGCCTGGTACCAACAGAAGGATGGAGAAAAGCCTAATCTGTTCATTTACTGGGCTAGCAGTCGAGTCTCAGGCATTTCAGATCGTTTTTCAGGCAGTGGATCTGGATCTAACTTTGCTCTGACCATCAGTGGAGCCCAGACTGAAGATGCAGCAGTTTACTACTGTCAGAGTGCTCATAACATCAACAGTCAGTGGGTGCTCACACAGTGAAAAAGTGTCTTACAAAAACCTCCCTCAGTCAGACTGAACAGAAACTGAACTGACAGCTGCAGCTGGAAGCTTCTGCACAGACTGACACACTTCATTTGAGGACACAAACACTAAAAATTTTTCACTTTGTTCATTTTATTTCACCTCTAAATGTCATATAATTAACTTATATTCTCTGCTCTTAAGTACTGTTTAACATGGTTTTCATGGTTTTTCAATAATCATCAAACATCAGATTTTCTGTATCTTTATCTTTGTCTCATTTCATAAAATCTTCCTCTCGGTATCTTAAAGCACATAAACTCAAACTTTCATCCAACATGTGTTCAGAGAAAGCCAGCTGAGTCAGGAGTAGACCCCCTGATGAGTGAAAACCTGACTGAACAGGGAGACCTTAGCCTCCTTATAGAGCCTCTATCAGCTGATCCACACCAGCTGAGGGAGAACATCACAGCTGCTCCTAATATCTGCTGATTGATCAACATCTTCATCTTTTTCTTCCTTTCAGGAGGTTTTGAAACATTTAAAAGTCGCCCTGATTTGACTAAAGCTCTGAATATATGATAGTAATGAAATGAAGTGAAAACACAGGCCACTGTCATGATAAACATGATCAAATCTTTATTGTTTTCAAACCTTGAATCCATCAGCAGAAGTAGAAACATTGAAATGTTGAAAGATGAAACATGTCATGATTGAAAGAGAGAAGCAGAGACAGAGAGTTTAGACTGAGAGCAGGAACAGAGAACAGACAGAATCAGGGGCCCAGTCAATCACATCAGTACTGGGAACACTGGTCTCTGATCAGGGACTCGGAGACCGGAGTCTGGGAGCCCTGGGTGGCCTCACAGGTCACTGAGGTCACCTTCTCCCACTGGTCTGCAGGGAGCCTCAGGGTGCTGCTCCAGCTGTATGCACCGTCCTTCAGCACTGCCTGGCTCTGCTCCCAGATGCTGCCGCTGTTTCCGTCCACCTTCCAGGCCAGACTCCAGCCTGAGGGGAAGCCCTTGTTGGCCAGGCACATGAGCGTGGCCGTCCCCTGCTGCAGCTCCTCTGTGGAGGGGGGCAGCACCGTCAGGGTGGGACGGACATCACCTAGGAGGGACAAAGCAATCAGCTTAGAGGACAGGGAGCACACAGCTGTCAATCAAAGAGCAGACACTGAGACAGCTTGAATGTTGAAAGTTGAATTTGTGCTTGAAGGAGTTTCTGTCAGATGGTTTTTCTGCTCCACCAGTCACTCACTCACTCACACATTGTTTCACTTCCCTTTAAGAAGCCTCTCATGCATATCAGCACAGAGACACTCATCATACACAAGCAGCTGAAACACAGCAAACTACACTGCAAATGAAAGATAGGAGAGAAAAACTGGACTTGATGTCCATCAAAAAGAGAATCAGTTTCAAAAATCTAATCTGAAGTCACATTAGATGCAAAAAGAGATCAGAGATTTTTTTCTCTTCACTGTCTTCAAACTCTCCAAAGCACTAAATGAGATCAATATTTTTCAAAGGTATCACTGCAGGCTCAAAAAGTGAGAGAAACAGAAAAAAGTCAAGATTCTTTAGATCAACTTCAAGCTTTTGAACTTTCTTCAACTTCTCAGGAGAAGGAGTCCAAACAGGCTGAGTGTAGCTGTCCTGAATGAAGCTCCATGACACAGAAATAATGATTCAAAAATCAATGATTAAAGTGTCCAAACTGAAGAGAAAAGCTTCAGTTAGCAAACAGAATGGAAACATTTCTTTGCTCTTAAAGATGAAGTCTTTAAATATGAACTTACTTCCAACATCCAGTCTGGTTCCTCCACCGAACGTCCACCACAGTGATACAAACTCATTGAGCCGCCGTACAAAAACCTCTGACTGTAGAGAGACACGGCTCTCTGACTCTGACTGAACTAAAGCTACCATCACCTAAAGATAGAACTCTACCATAAGAAGGAAAACAAGTTGGACTTATTCAGATTTTCTCTCAATATATATGACTTTAAAAACAGTTTTTTCTTTCTAAAAACCTGCATCCTTTGAACTCAACTTTGTCTACTTTATCTGTAAAACATGGATTTAGAAAAAGAAATGAAAGCATATGTTATCCTCAGTCTTCAATGTGAAAAAAAGAAAAACAAAAATAAGTTACTGATGTTAAAAAAAGACAGATATCTGACTTACTTCCAACATGCAGTCTGGTTCCTCCACCGAACGTCCACCACAGTGATACAAACTCATTGAGCCGCCGTACAAAAACCTCTGACTGTAGAGAGACACGGCTCTCTGACTCTAACACAAACAGAGTCTCAGAAATCACTCTCTGTCTGCAAGATTTTCAGATAAATTAAAATATCATGAATAAAAATAAATAAATGAACGAACGAACAAATGAATAAATAAATAAATAAATAAACAGAAATCTTTTTAATAAATAAAATATTTATTTTTGGAAATTTCTTTATAAAAAGTTGAATAACTGCAACAAAAATGTTAGAATAAAATCACACTAATAGATTTCTTGTTAGTAATTCAATAAATAAATTGATCCAAAGAAAGTTGAAGCAGTAGTTCAGACAAAAATCAGTTCAATCAAGAATGATTTTCTGGATCTGGGACCAAAAAGTCCAGGTCTGGACCTGGGGTTTGCTGTGGATGTCCTGGTCCTGATCAAGCGGCAACCTCCGGTCTGAAAATATGAGGCAATGTGGAAGTGCTAAAGTCTGCTGTTCCTCGAGTGTCCGCTTGAGGCTGGCTCCGGAAGTACCGGAAGTCACAAACACACCAAGACAAAAAAAGCTGTTTTCACGGCCAAAATAAGCCTATTTACAGCCTGGTACAAAGAACGTCTCCTGTCTGAATCGCTAATTTCACTAACGGCACGCACTGTACTGGGGGTGAATTTTTTTTTCTAATTCGGCAGTTTCCACAATATCAAGCTCGCCAGTTCGTCCAATCAGAGGCACAGCTCAGATCACGTGACTGTGGAGCGTCCTATGGTTGTTACTGTGGAGACACACAGCACGCCTCATTTCCAATATGGCCGCGCCGACCGTTTGGCTTCAAAAGTCCGTTTCAGGAACAGATGGGTGACGTAGCAGAGACTACGTCCATTAATTATACAGTCTATGGTCCTGATGTTAGCTGCTAAGTGGCTTTTTTAGGAGCTGGCTGATGTCCGGCCTCATCCTCTCCTTTCACAGTCAGACTCTTAACTCACAGAAATGTGATCCTCACGTTCTAAAATTCTTCCTCTCTATTGTCACACAAAGCTTTGCTCTCCTCAAAATTCACCAAGGCCCTCTGAGCAGAGGATCTTCATATGTCCTCTTCATCCACTGGGATGAGGAGCCACACAGGAGAAGGGACTGATTTGTTGCACCCGCCTCCAGTTTGAACCTGGGAGAGCTCAGAGTGTTACCTTTGGGTCAAAGGTCAGATATGGGGATGATGTGAGCAGACATGTTAGAAGTGTTTGAAATGATTTCAAGTTAGGAATGAGAAACTCCAACAAAACAACTCTGCAGCTTTTCTTTTTATTATGGCCCAAGAAAGAGTTGGTACTTGCTTACCACCAGTTTTTAGTGCCTGGGGTCGTTGCTTTGTTGGTGGAAACACAAAGAACCGGTGCTAGCTAAGGGGTCACACTTCGCTCATGCACACTCAGCCCACCCCCCCCACCTCCCTGCTCTACTGTGAGTGAGGTACTTTGGGAAAATTACTCAGCAAACTTTTTACTCAGGAGTAAACCAGGGAAAACACAAACCAATCTTTGTGTTTGGCATCCAATTTATTAAACCAATCAAATTCTGTCCTACCCGCCTCCTGCGCGTACATTTCGCAGGCGTGCATTAGCCCTGATTCAATGCACATAGCAGAGTGTAGAGGGATCCAAATACAAGGATGGCAGAGAAACTACCCATACTCTGATATCTAGTAACTGCTCCTCTTGTTTAAAAAAAAGGCAGAGACAAGAAAGTATGTGGACAAAGCCAGGGCGAAAACAAGAGTCAACATCAGCACAGCTCTCTAGCAATGGAAACAGCTGAAAGAGGTCAAGGGCTTTAAAAGTGATGCCATAGTTGCTCATTTCTGCTGGAAAGGTAAGTTGTGAGTTTGTTTCAGGGTGATTTTTAGTCTTGATGAAATATTTAGCTCGATGCTAATTACTCAGGCATGTTAGCCTGATGCTAAACATTAGCTTCTGTGTCTGCGTCAGCCATTACATTAGCTATGCCTAGACATTCCAACTTAGCTCAGTGTGTCTGAGATCTGTCATTTACTACAGGAGCATAAGCGTTGACCAACAGTCACAGCTGTGTGGATTTAGTGTATTAATCTGTCGTTTTAGCCATGTGAGGATTTATGTTTTACTGGGGTTTTGTCTTTGTGAAATAACAAGTCAAGCTGACATTCATGTGGCCATATCAGGCTAATGCTAACGCTAGCTTCTCTGTTGGTGAATGTCTTTACATTTACATTTGAACAGGACATTTTGCAGCTGTGGGGATGTCAGGTATCTGTGTGTTGTTTCAATTATATGAAGGATCTGTCAACTTTGACGCCAGTCAAACCTGGTTCCATGAGACCCCCTCCCGCTGCTGTGTCAACTGTTGCTTCAGAGTCTCCCTCCGTCCGGTGAGTAAACCTTGATATGTGCATGGAAACTGTTGAGATTACTGTTCTCTTTGATGTGCATTCTCCCGTTTTGCTCGTTTCACATACACAAAAGTCACCTTGTCAGAATATCCATCAGTCGTACAACATTTTGTATGCAATCATAGCACCTTCTCAGATTTATCTCCAAGTTCACTTCATTTTCGCAACAGTCCAGTTTTTCTTCCTCGACAGACTGAAGCTGACACCACTCCTTCTTGTCAGATTCTGTAAATATTTTATAATTGTATTATCTTCACAGAGATGATGACTTCTCAGTAGCAGGGGTTGAGGAGTTGGACTGTAGTGGCCCAGCAGTAACAGATCTTGAGCAATTGGATGCAAGGTATAGTACCTGTTGAAAGAAATATTTCTCCTTTTTTCCCCCAAATTATGGTACAAAGTCTGTGTCTCAGCCTTACTTCAACAACATAATGCCACATCACTGTAACTGTTGTTGTTTTCTCTTCTTTTAGTATGGCCTCAGTTGAACTAAATTTAGATGCTGATGCTGAGGAGTTCAATGACATTCGTAACTCCAAGTAAGTTGTTTTGTGAACTGCAGATATGGTTTACGGTTATGGTTATACCTGAAAAAAATGTACATGTAATATAAATAACACTGTGTGAAGTTCCTCTCTCTGCTCCAGCATCGACTGGGAAGATAGCTCCTGGTATCCAGATAAAGACACACAGTCTGTGTCATCACTAGAGGAAGATGCAACACGGGGAGTTGACTCAGAGGATGAAGACAGTAATGATGCTACTTACAGGCCTCGTATTTGTGTGAGGTATACAAAAATGACCTCTGGCTTTAGTTTCAGCCATATTTCATTTTGGATTCTTAATGTTTTTTTTTTTTCTTTAAGTTTTAATAGGACTGGTGATGCTATTCCCAGATAACAAATTTCTTCTGGCCCAAACCTGACATGTTCATCTGGCCCACATTCAGTATGGAATGATGGAATGATGGAATGATGGAATATATATATATATATATATATATATATATATATATATATATATATATATATATATATATATATATATATATATACACATTTTTGATGAGTAAGTAATATTGTCTGTGAGGATTATAATTTTTATGCAGTTCAGTAGTTGGATCAGCATGAAATAGAAAACACTTCAAAATAACTTTATGTTTTTTCCTGTCAATGTCTTCAAAAGAGATGATCCTATGGACAGTCCTGAATTCTGTCGCCATGGAGAAGGAAGGTTTCATACGAGCATTTGAGACACTGCATGACGACCTCATCATCATGTGTTATTGTGTGCCATCTTGTTGGGCTTCTGTGTTTTTATAAAGCACTTTGTAACATCTGTTTTGATTTGTAACTTATAAATAAACCTCATCACTGTTATTATATCATAATAAAAAAGGGACCTAATATGGAGCCCTGTGGAATACCAGGCTGAATGTTGCTGTAAGATGAGTTTGCTCTGTTTCAATTAACTGTTTCCTGATAAACAGGAAGTTTTTAAACCTTGAACTGAGTAATCCTGTTAACCTGATGCAGAGTTATAAAAATATTACTGTGTCAGAATCTTTAGATAAATCAGTAAATGCAGTGAATGGGAATTCTTTTCAGTGCAAAGCTGTTTCAGTTTCATCAGCTGATTGGAGCAGGCCCACATAGATAGAAAGATTTTCACACAATCCAGACTGACAATCACTCAGCAGGTATTGTCCACAAGAGACTCGACTCAACCACTGTGCACTAAATGTTGAAGAAGTCTGCAGAAGCTTCCAGCTGCAGCTGTCAGTTCAGTTTCTGTTCAGTCTGACTGAGGGAGGTTTTTGTACGATGCTTTTTCACTGTGTGAACACATATGGACTGTGATAACTCATACAGTAGTAAACTGCTGCATCTTCAGTCTGGACTCCACTGATGGTCAGAGCAAAGTTAGATCCAGATCCACTGCCTGAAAAACGATCTGGAGTCCCTGATTCTCGAGTGCTAATATACTTAATGAGCAGTTTAGGAGTTTCTCCATCCTTCTGTTGGTACCAGAATAAATGGTTATTGCTGTAAACACTCGGATTGGTGGTACATGAGATGGTGACAGAGCCTCCCGGAGCAGAGCTCACTGCTGCAGGCTGATCCACTGTGACCTGTCCTCTGGACTCTGAGGATACAGAGACAAAAACAGAAAGCAGAGTCAGGCTTTTGTGGGCTTCATTTCAGAGGGACGGATGTTCATAGAGGAGAGGAGTTTGATTCTCTGGACTTTACCTGTGAAGCAGCAGCAGAGGAGAGTCCAGATGAGGACGCAGCTCACAGTCATGTTTTTGATGATGAAGAGGAGGAGGAGGATTTCTGTGGCTTCTGTTGTGATGAAGGACAGCTGTCAGTCATCCAGTGTTCAACTCTCAGGACTATAAACTCTCCCAGAGCACTGGAGCATGATGCTGCTGCTGCTGCTGCTGCTGCTGCTGATGATGATGATGATGATGATGATGCAAACTCTCTCTCTCTCTCTCTATGTAAATGCTCTGACTGACTCCATCAGGGGCTGGGATCACTCTCAGCATGCTCATGATCAATCATCAATACGTGGATCAAAGAAATGATTGATGGAGTTTTTGCTTTAACTTTGTATATTTCAGTGTTTTTGATGAATGCAGAAAGATTTTCCTTCAGATGATTTTCTGTCTGCTTTCATTCAGTTCTCGGGGGCTGGTTTTCACTTTGACTCAAAGTGTAAGAATGGATGTAAAGTTGTAACAAATGAAGAAAAGCTGTGTGACTGTTTGACAAATGGAAAGCAAAGAGTGACTTCTTTGAAGATCAGGAAGAGTTTGTGTTGAGTTTGTTGTGTTCAGAGTCAGAGAGCCGTGTCTCTCTACAGTCAGAGGTTTTTGTACCACGGCTCCGTCTGTTTGTATCACTGTGGTGGACGTTCGGTGGAGGAACCAGCCTGCATGTTGACTGAGAGTCACTTTCTACTTCTACACAAACTCTAAATCAATCATTTGTCTGATTTTTACTGAGCAGAAACAAATCTTCAAGCTGCTGAATGAAAGTGAATGAAATGTGTGTGAGCATTTCTTCAGTGTTTTACAGATAACACTCTGTCTGATGAAGGAAGTCTTTACTTTGACTCAAAATCACACTCACACTTTGGACACTCTCAACATTTGTTGTGAAGACGTCAACTTCATTTGAAAGACATTTCTCTGTGTCTGTTCTGCATTTAAAGACGTGTTTGTCAAACTTTGACTCAGTCATGTTTGTGAAGAATGAGCTCATTTGAAACTTTGCGTGGAGTCAAAGCTCAAAGTGTTTCTTCAGTCAGAGAGTTTTCTCTACAAACTGCTCCAGTCTGACTGGCTCTTCTACTCAGACTGATGACTTCACATCCTGACTTGAATCAGTCATTATTATCAGCTAACTGCAGCTGCTTATAGGAGCAGAACTTTTCAGATTCAAGTTCTTGTTGGTCCAGTTTTCAGTGCTGAAGTCTTTCTTTGCTCATGGTGAATAAAAACACTCTGTATCTGAGGACTTTTGGATGAGCTGTTTCTCTCAGCAAAGACTTTCCCTCCTGACATTTATCTTTAGTCCTGAAACCTGTCTGCTGCCATGCTTCAGCAGTGATGCCTGTCTGTTGCTATGACGACTGAGATCAGAGCGGGAAGTGAAACACAGAGGAGCAGTTTCAGCCGTCCTGAGGAGCAGCTTCAGAGCCAGCAGCAGCCCACTTTTCTTTTCCTCTCTGACTGAACTTCCTTCATGTTGTCTCTCTGTCTGGTCTCTCAGTGGGTGCAGTGGTCCCCACCCTGACGGTGCTGCCCCCCTCTACAGAGGAGCTGCAGCAGGGGACGGCCACGCTCATGTGCCTTTTAAACTTTATTTGCAACGTTTCGGTCTCAGACCTTCATCAGGCAAACAGTTTGTTAAAGAGGGCAGGACGTCTTAAGTAAGGAAGTGCCAATCACACCTGTAGACAATTATCATCATGATGTAACATCTGCACCAGAGAAATAAGTAAACAGAAAAACAAACACATTGGCTTCCTGACTGAGATAGTCAACATGATGAGAGTCTTTTTTAAGGCCTCCAAATGAGGCTAAAAATGAAAACATCAATCACAAAATACACAGTTTAGGGGACATTAAAGGTCCATAAGACAAGTAATATTGTAGATAAATATCATAATAAGCTTTAAATTGATACAACCCATTGATTATTAAATTATTAAATCATTAAATCACTAAATTTCCCGCAAGATAAACAGTCCAAAATGCAGTACAACCTGATGATATCAATACATATAAATAGGCACATTTGATAGGTCACTTGGTCATAGACAGTGGGCCTAGAAATGTGTGCACTTCATATGTATCACACATATAATAGTCAAAAGGAGTGAGGATATGTTCTAATGTAAGGTATAAATCCAGTATGCTTCCCGCTGTTGTAAAAGTCTGTCATGATTGCCACCCCTTAGTGGTAATTTGACCTGTTCGATGCCAACAAAACGCAGGGTGGAAATGTCATGTTTTGCATCATTAAAGTGTACAGCCACAGGGTAGTCCCGGTCATTTCTGCGTATAGAGCTTTTGTGTTCTCTGATTCTTTGTTTTAATTTCCTGCTTGTTTTACCAATGTAGGCCAAGCCACAGGGGCAGCGAATCATGTAAATGACATGACATGATGTACAGGTGATGATACTTTTAATAAAATATTTTTTACCAGTCTGAGGATGAGTGAAGTGATCAGTTTTATGGGTGTTGTTGCACTGCGCACAGCAACCGCAACGATAGTTTCCATTAGGCAGAGGCCGAAGACTTGGTTGCGTATCTGAACTTAAATCATGATGGAATGTAGCATGAACTAAAAGGTCCCTGATGTTTTTCCCTCTTTTGCTAACAAATAGGGGAGGGTCTTTAAAAACAGAGGAGAGTTCACTGTCTGATGATAGAATCGGCCAATGTTTCTTAAAAACAGAACTTATGGTGTTAGAGTGTGTGGAGTGCTGTGTGATACATGTCACAGAGAATTTCTTCTTCTTTTTTACACTCTTTTTTAATAAATCTGATTGTGTTTTTTTAAGGGCCACTTCGTATGCTTCATCAATCCATAGTGAGGGGTATCCTCGCTGTGAAAATCTGTTTTTCATATCTACAGCTTTTTCCTTAAAATCCTCTGTAGAGTGACATATTCTCAGATGGGAAAAACTGGCTGATGGGGAGACCCTTTTTAAGAGGAGTGGGGTGAAAACTGGAAGCAAGCAGGAGAGTATTTTTGTCCGTCTCCTTCTGATAAAGTGTGGTGATAATAGAGTCTTTGTCCTTTATAACCCACATATCCAAGAAACTCACTTTGTCATGGCTGAAGTTGGATGTAAATTCTAAGTTGTGTCATGAGTAATGTCATCAATATACCGATACCACTTCAAAATTTTAGACAGGTGATTATTCTTGTCAGGGTTGAAAACAAACCTTTTTCCAAAAAGACCAACAAACAAATTTGCATAATTAGGTGCACAGATAGTTCCCATACTAGTGCCCGAAACTTGTAAGTAGCAGTCTTTTTCAAAATAAAAGTAATTATGTGTCATTACAAAATTTGCCAACTCAAGGATAAGTTGGTTCAAGGGATTGCATGAATCACTGCGTTGTTGTAAATAAAAAGCTAAAGCTTCTAAACCGCCCTTGTGGGATATGTTTGTATATAGGCTTGTGATGTCAAGAGTAAGAAGAAGGGCATTATCAGGTGATTCGGTTAGATTGGAAATTTTTTCAATGAAGTCTGTAGAATCCTTAACATAGGCAGGCAGTGTTTGGACATATGGTTTAATAAATGAATCAACAAATTGTGATAATGGAGACCAGAGGGAGTCTGTCTGTGCAACTATTTGACGACCTGGAGGACTAGACAGTGATTTGTGAATCTTGGGCAATGTATATATCACAGGACGTACTGGGTATTAACAGTATAGGAAATCAAATTCAGATTTTGATAGCCATCCCTTCATTTGTGCATCTTCAAGATAGGCGAATATTTCCTTTTGAAAGGGGATGGTAGGATCCTGATTTAGTTTTTTGTAAAATTTTATGTTTGACAACTGAGAAAAGATTTCGAGTTTGTATTTATCTGCATCCTGGATACAAATACCACCCCCTTTGTCAGCTGGTTTTATGACGATGTCTACATCATTTTTAAGCTCATTAAGAGCGTTTTTTTTCATTATTAGATAAATTAGTAGGGCTTGGGCGTTGTTTTGAAATCACTGTCATAATGTCCTGTTCAACAAGTCTGCAAAAGGTATTGATTGAAGCATTGTTTGTATATGGACAAAAAGTGCTTTTTGTTCTAAAGGCAGATGTTTCAGAGTTCGTCACAGTGTTTTGATTGGAGGAGAAAAAGTGATGTAATTTGATTTGCCTGAAACACTTAAAAAGGTCAACTTTTAGTCCAAAAGCATTCAGTCCACAGTTTGGCACAAAAGACAGTCCCTTAGATAGAAGTGATACCTGGTCATTGGTCAATTCTTTAGAGGAAATATTAATTACCGTGTCTGTGAGTTGCTGCGTGTCCACGGCCGGTGTCCAGTACTTGGATGCGCACTTGCCCTGTCTACATTTCTTTTTCCTCTCCTTTCCTGTTTCTTGCGGTTGTATAAAAAAATGGACTGATCTGGCCGGGTGCCTGAGTCACTGTCAAAGGTGAAGTCACTGTCCATGGAGGAGTCGTTGTTGGCGGCGTGTTCTCTCCGGTGAGCGCCGGGTCTTGGTCCGTCCGAAAATCTGTGGATCAAATGTGAGGTTTGTGTTTCCATCATTGTTTCTGTTTGTGAGGAGATTTGATCTGAATGCTGTCACTGACTGCAGCTTCACTGCTCTCCTCACTTCATATTTGTCTCCTTTAAAGAACATTTGGAGCAAAACACATGAAGGCACATTTCAAAATAAATCCTCAGATCAGTTCTTATAACTGAGCTGTATGATGGAGAGGACTGCTCATATATTACTGAGTAATGAAACAACTTCAGAATGATTATCTGTGAAAAAGTTTCTGACTTGAAATGAAGTAAAAAGCGTGAAATCATCAGCATAAAGAGAAATACAGAAAGTCAGATACACAGTATTATCTGTTCATCTTTATCAATCAGACTTTATTTGTAAATCTCTTTTCATACAAAAATGATGTAACTCTACATGCTGCACTTTAACTAAAGTTATTAGTAATTAAAAGAAATAAAGTTAACAATCAGTAAGACCCTGAACCATGGATGCAGAAAACAGATCAATCAAACTTTTTCAGTCAAAGACTCAGTGAAAAACAAGAGCTGAACTGATCAATCAAACTATTAACGGCTGTCAGTGGAGGGAGGTACTAACGTGAACTGGTCTGACATCTGATGGAGACGGTCTGTCCTGGAACAGCAGACTGAGATCTAGGAGTCTGAGTCAGGACGATGTCTCCTGGTGAACCTGGAAAAGTTCAGTCTTGTGAGGAGTTCCATGTGGGGACTCCATTCTTCTCCTCTGGGACTACAACATCCATGTTAAGATGGAGACACCTGAGGCTGGGTAGTTGATCTATGGCTTAACCAGACCCTAAAATACGATGAGCCAATCACAGTGCTCATAGCCATCCCAAACACTCAGACATTCTCTGCCCAGACATCCACTGAAATACATTGCAGAGAGTCAGTTTTTATTCAGTTTTATGACTTTTTTTCTGAGAAAAATGGTCAAACTGTGTAAATGGGGTACATCCAACTCGAACATAAAGTATCCTGAGAGGCTGAGTGGTGAGGTGCGTTTTTGACCCTTTCTTAAGACACATCTCAACTCAGAAAAGTGTTTTCTATGAATAAAGTTGTGCTGTAGACCAAAACTTCAACTCAAGGTGAATAAAATTAACAAGGATGTTTACATCTGTTCTAAGATAAGTCAACATCGTATTTGAGGCAACAAAGTGTTGCTTTGCTGGGAAGAAATATAAAGCTGTCTTAAACATCTCTAATGTTAGCTAAAGTTAGCCTATCGTTAGCTCTTAGCTATGATTGTCCATCATTGTTAGCTGTTGTCCAAAGGGCTCCAATGAAACTAACGTATGGTTTGTGATTCAGTGTAAACACTGTAGCTCCAAACTAACAGAGACACTCTTGGTTAAGATGGTAAAAAGGACGTTAGATTTTCCTCATGTCCAATGCTGATCCTCTATCATGGTGATGGTAACATGTTTGCTCTTGGACCTGTAAGTTTGGTCTTGTAACTGTTTTTTCAACCTTCTCAACGATAAAATGATTCATGTATCCATCCAATGTGGAGTTTAGACCCTTTTGGTGACTTCTAGATGATATGTGATCTTTCTGTCTTCAGAAATCATCAGTGGCAGCCTGTGGAATGTCTCCTACTGTGACACCTGTCACTGAATGTTCCATTCCATTTGATCTGAGACAAAGTGGGATTTGTTATTGGACCTCTGATCTAGTGGTTGTGGAAGCAAAAACCCGCTTGTGAGAACAGCTGGTGGAGAGGATGGAGACAGATAGAAAGTTTTGGCAAACCATCAGACGACTCATTTAGTTGGTCCATAAACACCAGCTTCATTCAGATGTGAGTAATGTTGAAGAGTGTGAAATGAAGATCCAGAGAACGGAATACATGAACATCATCAGTTGAGTCAGTCAGAGCATTTCCATAGAGAGAGAGAGAGTTTGCATCATCATAATCATCGTCATCATCATCATCATCATCATCATCATCATCATCATCATCATCAGCAGCAGCAGCAGCAGCAGCAGCAGCAGCAGCATCATGCTCCAGTGCTCTGGGAGAGTTTATAGTCCTGAGAGTTGAACACTGGATGACTGACAGCTGTCCTTCATCACAACAGAAGACACAGAAATCCTCCTCCTCCTCTTCATCATCAAAAACATGACTGTGAGCTGCGTCCTCATCTGGACTCTCCTCTGCTGCTGCTTCACAGGTAAAGTCCAGAGAATCAAACTCCTCTCCTCTATGAACATCCGTCCCTCTGAAATGAAGCCCACAAAAGCCTGACTCTGCTTTCTGTTTTTGTCTCTGTATCCTCAGAGTCCAGAGGACAGGTCACAGTGAATCAGCCTGAAGCAGTGAGCTCTGCTCCGGGACGCTCCGTCACCATCTCATGTACCACCAGTCAGGATGTTTATTATGTCAGCAGCTTGGGCCCCTTCTTATTCTGGTACCAACAGAAGGATGGAGAAAGTCCTAAACTGCTCATTAGGTTGACTAGCACTCGAGAATCAGGGACTCCAGATCGTTTTTCAGGCAGTGGATCTGGATCTAACTTTGCTCTGACCATCAGTGGAGTCCAGACTGAAGATGCAGCAGTTTACTACTGTAAGAGTTTTCATGTCATCAACAGTCAGCGTGTGTTCACACAGTGAAAAAGCGTTGTACAAAAACCTCCCTCAGTCAGACTGAACAGAAACTGAACTGACAGCTGCAGCTGGAAGCTTCTGCAGAGACTGACACACTTCACTGAGGATACACACACACACACACACACACACACACATAAGCACACAGAGAGAGAGAGAGAGAGAGAGAGAGAGAGAGAGAGAGAGAGAGAGAGAGAGGGAGAGGGAGAGAGAGGTCCATAAAATCATCCTCTATGCTGATGATATAAAGTTTCTCGTTAACAAAGTCTTACCGACTCATTTGGCCCATAATGTCTCTCTTCAGTCTGTGGTGATCTTTCTCACCACTGATTGGTTTTGTCCCCCCCCCCTCCACAACCCGTTCCCTGATGCACTCTATGCTGCACTCACTCTCCCTCTCCCTCTCTCCACACCTGCACACTGATCCTCCCTGCACACCTTAGGACAATCACCATTACCTTCTTGACAGCATTTAGGCTGGGACGACTACCAGGCGCCAGAGTATTCCCACTCTAACTGTGGTGCATCAGCACTTTGCTCTTGTTTTGTGTCTGATTGTGGAGATGAGCCGTCCTCCAGAGGTTCAAATATCTCACTCCTTGATTTTTACTGTGACAATTCTTTAGAAAACTCCTTTAAAAATGATTTACATCAGTTTTATGTCTGCTTTATACAGATGATACTCTGATTTATGATCTTGATTCTAAGAACAGTCTCATGTGTTCAGAGTTTAAGAAAATAACGAACAGTGAACTGAAGCAACACGAGGACAGAACATCTGGATCTGCTTGAAGGTTTGATATCAGAGAGGAAATGTTTGAGTTTGGACGTCACCTCACTTTGACTAAAGCTCTGAATATATGATAGTAATGAAATGAAGTGAAAACACAGGCCACTGTAATGATAAACATGATCAAATCTTTATTGTTTTCAAAGCTTGAATCCATCAGCAGAAGTAGAAACATTGAAATGTTGAAAGATGAAACATGTCATGATTGAAAGAGAGAAGCAGAGACAGAGAGTTTAGACTGAGAGCAGGAACAGAGAACAGACAGAATCAGGGGCCCAGTCAGTCACATCAGTACTGGGAACACTGGTCTCTGATCAGGGACTCTGAGACCGGAGTCTGGGAGCCCTGGGTGGCCTCACAGGTCACTGAGGTCACCTTCTCCCACTGGTCTGCAGGGAGCCTCAGGGTGCTGCTCCAGCTGTATGCACCGTCCTTCAGCACTGCCTGGCTCTGCTCCCTGCTGCTCCTGCTGCTTCCGTCCACCTTCCAGGCCAGACTCCAGCCTGAGGGGAAGCCCTTGTTGGCCAGGCACATGAGCGTGGCCGTCCCCTGCTGCAGCTCCTCTGTGGAGGGGGGCAGCACTGTCAGGGTGGGACGGACATCACCTAGGAGGGACAAAGCAATCAGCTTAGAGGACAGGGAGCACACAGCTGTCAATCAAAGAGCAGACACTGAGACAGCTTTAATGTTGAAAGTTGAATTTGTGCTTGAAGGAGTTTCTGTCAGATGGTTTTTCTGCTCCACCAGTCACTCACTCACTCACACATTGTTTCACTTCCCTTTAAGAAGCCTCTCATGCATATCAGCACAGAGACACTCATCATACACAAGCAGCTGAAACACAGCAAACTACACTGCAAATGAAAGATAGGAGAGAAAAACTGGACTTGATGTCCATCAAAAAGAGAATCAGTTTCAAAAATCTAATCTGAAGTCACATTAGATGCAAAAAAAGAGATCAGAGATTTTTTTTCTCTTCACTTTCTTCAAACTCTTCAAAGCACTAAATGAGATCAATATTTTTCAAAGGTATCACTGCAGGCTCAAAAAGTGAGAGAAACAGAGAAAAAAGTCAAGATTCTTTAGATCAACTTCAAGCTTTTGAACTTTCTTCAACTTCTCAGGAGAAGGAGTCCAAACAGGCTGAGTGTAGCTGTCCTGAATGAAGCTCCATGACACAGAAATAATGATTCAAAAATCAATGATTAAAGTGTCCAAACTGAAGAGAAAAGCTTCAGTTAGCAAACAGAATGGAAACATTTCTTTGCTCTTAAAGATGAAGTCTTTAAATATAAACTTACTTCCAACATCCAGTCTAGTTCCTCCACCGAACATCCACCACAGTGATACAAACTCATTGAGCCGCCGTACAAAAACCTCTGACTGTAGAGAGACACGGCTCTCTGACTCTGACTGAACTAAAGCTACCATCACCTAAAGATAGAACTCTACCATAAGAAGGGAAACAAGTTGGACTTATTCAGATTTTCTCTCAATATATATGACTTTAAAAACAGTTTTTTCTTTCTAAAAACCTGCATCCTTTGAACTCAACTTTGTCTACTTTATCTGTAAAACATGGATTTAGAAAAAGAAATGAAAGCATATGTTATCCTCAGTCTTCAATATGAAATAAAGAAAAACAAAAATAAGTTACTGATGTTAAAAAAGACAAATATTAGACTTACTTCCAACATCCAGTCTGGTTCCTCCACCGAACGTGTACCACAGTGATACAAACTCATTGAGCCGCCGTACAAAAACCTCTGACTGTAGAGAGACACGGCTCTCTGACTCTGACACAAACAAAGTCTCAGAAATCACTCTCTGTCTGCAAGATTTTTTTTAAAAAAAAATGAAAAACTCAAAAAAACTGCCAACTTTTTATTAAATTAAATTGTTTATTTTAGAAATTTCCTTCAAATTTCTGAATCATTTCAACAGACGTTTCTAACACTTCAACAAGAGACCTGAATAAAAAAATTAAAATAGTGCTGAAAATAAAAGATGTCTAATGAATAGTTTGATAAACAAATTGGCCCAATAAAATAAAAATAATTAGAAAAAAATAAAAGGAAAAAACAGACACAAGCTTTTGAATCAAACCAAAGAAAGTTGAAGCAGTAGTTCAGACAAAATCAGTTCAATCCAGAATGATTCTCTGGATCTGGGACCAAAAAGTCCAAAAGAAGACTTGATGTCCTGCACATGAGTAGCTGCTTTCTGTTTGGGCCCTGGTTCATCTTTATCACATCAGCAGCCATGTGAGGTGGTTCATTCTGTGGACATAAAGATCATCCAGTTCTTCCCCTGCTGGTCTTTGATGTCCTGGTCCTATGGCTGGCTGCTGAGGGTCTGGACCTGGGGTTTGCTGTGGATGTCCTGGTCCTGATGTTAACCGCTAAGTGGCTTTTTTAGGAGCTGGCTGATGTCCGGCCTCATCCTCTCCTTTCACAGTCAGACTCTTAACTCACAGAAATGTGATCCTCACATTCTGAAAGTCTTCCCCTCTATTGTCCCACAAAGCTCTGCTCTCCTCAAAATTCACCAAGGCCCTCTGAGCAGAGGATCTTCATATGTCCTCTTCATCCACTGGGGTGAGGAGCCACACAGAAGAAGGGACTGATTTGTTGCACCCGCCTCCAGTTTGAACCTGGGAGAGCTCAGAGTGTTTCCTTTGGGTCAAAGGTCAGATGTGGGAATGATGTGAGCAGACAAGTTGGAAGTTTTTGAAATGATTTCAAGTTTTGAATGAGAAACTCCAACAGACGACTTGCTCTGCAGCTTGTCATGAACTTAGAAGCAGATGAGGACACAAATGCAGATCATACACAGAGAATCTATCCAAAAGCAGAGCAGAGGTATCCAAAAAACCTGAGGCAAAAAGGCTTAACAAGAATCAAAACGAGGTTCAAAAACGGCAAGACAAGACTGTGGAAACAAGGCTGGAATTAGGACAATGAGTACGACGAACTGGCGACGAGACAGTGAAAGACATGAGGTTAAATACAAGAGGTAGTAATGAGGGGTGATGACACACAGCCAGGGAGAACAATCAGGAATCAGGTATGACAGACGGGGGCAGGACAGACAGGAACAAATATAGAAGACAGAGACAAGAGTTGGACACTTCAAAATAAAACAGGAAACCAAAACATGAACTGAAATGTGCAAAAAATGACGAGAACTTTACAGACATGACAGTACCCCCCCTCAAGGGCCGACTCCTGACGGCCCGGGAGCATCAGTATGGGAAGCGTGGGAGTCTTTAATGAGAGACGGGTCCAAAACGAAGCGAGACGGGATCCTCGACCGCTCCTCTGGCCCATACCCCTTCCAGTCCACAAGGTACTGAATCTCCTGGCCATGACGACGAGCAGACAGAAGCTTCTTGAAGGTGAAGACAGAGTCACCATCCATGAACTGGGGGGTTGGAGGGGGTGATGACAAACTGACCGATGCTCCTAGTAGCCTACAGAATTCTTTCCAAAACTGTGAGATGAATTGTGGTGCTGCGGCTGTGATGAAACACTCTCAGCAGCCGCTTTGACCTTGCCCTCAATGTCCCAGGTAAGCACAGAAACAAAACAAGATTTGGAAAGGATGGTCTTTGGTTCAGCTACCAAACCTGGAAGGTCAAACTTTCGTGACACAGAATCAGGCTTGCCATTCTTGGAACCAGGACGGTAGGAGAGAACAAAGTTGAAGCAGCTAAAAAAAATAGCCCACCTAGCCTGCCGTGCATTTAACCTCTTAGCGGACTTCAAATATTCAAGGTTTTTGTGATCAGTCCAAACCTGAAATGGGAGCTGGGCCCCCTCCAACCAGTGACGCCATTCCTCCAGAGCCACCTTAACTTCCAGCAGTTCGCGGTCACATTTGTCATAATTGCATTAACTAGAAGACAGTTTCTTTGACAAAAAGGCACATGGATGTAATTTACTTTCTTTTAAACTCACTTGAGACAACACCGCCCTAACACCCAAGTTGGAGGCATCCACCTCGACCACAAACTGCTGGCAGGGATCCGGGAGGATGAGCATTGGAGCGGACACAAAACTTTCCTTTAAGCCCCGGAATGCAGCACCACATTCAGGGGACCAGACAAAAGATCTGTGGGGAGAGGTAAGGTCATGCAACGGTGAGGCCTTTACACTGAAATTCCTAATGAATTTCCTATAGAAATGAGCAAACCCCAAAAACCTTTGAACCTCCGTACGGGAACAAAGGGCTGGCCAGTCAGCTACAGCTGACACCTTCTCTGGATCCATCCTGATCTCACCCTCAGCCAGCACAAACCCCAGAAAAGAAACTGAGGGTTTGTGGAACTCACACTTTTCAGCTTCAATGAACAGTTGATGCTCCAACAACCACTGAAGCACAGAGCGCACATGCCGTGTGTGGGTCTCCTCATCGGGCAAAAAGATCAGGAAGTCATCTAAATAGACAAACACATAACTGTTGAGCACGTCCCTCAAAACATCATTAACACGATTTTGAAAGGTAGCAGGAGCATTAGTCAACCCAAATGGCATTGAGGTACTCATAATGACCAGTAGGAGTATTGAACGCTGTCTTCCACTCATCCCCCTCTCTGATCCTGAACAAAAAGTAAGCATTACGTAAATCCAGAAAAAAACCTTGGCTCCTTCCAAGAGCTCAAAAGCGGCTCAAATGATCTCTTCTGTATCAGCACACAGTTTTAAATATTTTGTACATTTTTGTTGAATACAGTCTCCAGTGTGTTGAACTCATTGATCTCATTTATTCTCAAGTTTAACTTGCTGAAAAGTGAGTGAGTGAGTGAGTGAGTGAGTGAGTGAGTGAGTGAGTGAGTGAGTGAGTGAGTGAGCAACACAAATAAAGATGCATCTCTGTTATGAAAGAAGTCATGAAAGAAAAGATCCTTCGGCAGCAGGTTTGAACAACAGAATATTTTCTTTATTTTTATGGACCCCCCGATAAAGCCCTCCCTCTGGACACACCTTGAAAAAAAGTCAAGCTGAGCCGCTGTTAAGATTTGATTAAGATTGTGATTATTTCAGTGTTAAATTAATGATTCAGAGAAGGAAACTGATAAACTTCATCAGGAGAATAACCTGTACCACTGATGAAGCCAGTCAGAGCATTTCCATAGAGAGAGAGAGTTTGCATCATCATCATCATCATCATCATCATCATCATCATCATCATCATCATCATCATCAGCAGCAGCAGCAGCAGCAGCAGCAGCATCATGCTCCAGTGCTCTGGGAGAGTTTATAGTCCTGAGAGTTGAACACTGGATGACTGACAGCTGTCCTTCATCACAACAGAAGCCACAGAAATCCTCCTCCTCCTCTTCATCATCAAAAACATGACTGTGAGCTGCGTCCTCATCTGGACTCTCCTCTGCTGCTGCTTCACAGGTAAAGTCCAGAGAATCAAACTCCTCTCCTCTATGAACATCCGTCCCTCTGAAATGAAGCCCACAAAAGCCTGACTCTGCTTTCTGTTTTTGTCTCTGTATCCTCAGAGTCCAGAGGACAGGTCACAGTGAATCAGCCTGCAGCAGTGAGCTCTGCTCCGGGAGGCTCCATCATCATCTCATGTACCACCAGTCAGGACGTTCATAACAATAACCATTTATTCTGGTACCAACAGAAGGATGGAGAAACTCCTAATCTGTTCATTTCGTATACTAGCACTCGAGATTCAGGAACTCCAGGTCGTTTTTCAGGCAGTGGATCTGGATCTAACTTTGCTCTGACCATCAGTGGAGTCCAGACTGAAGATGAAGCAGTTTACTCCTGTCAGAGTGTTCACTGGATCAACAATCAGTGGTTGTTCACACAGTGAAAAAGCGTCGTACAAAAACCTCCCTCAGTCAGACTGAACAGAAACTGAACTGACAGCTGCAGCTGGAAGCTTCTGCACAGACTGACACACTTCACTGAGGATACACACTTCATTTTGTGCGCTGATCATATTCAGTTTCTTGTGATAAAACCCTCATGTCCCACTGATTCTGTCCATCCATAAGATCACTATTCATTCATTGGAACACTACTTTTCATTCAATAAATAATTATAATTCAAAAAACAGTTCTTCTACAGAATTCACAAACCATCAGAATCATGTTTGCCAAACACCTGCAGAAACAGGCAGAGCTGGTAAAAGTCCAAATCCAGAGAGAGAAACTGATATGATATAACTGGTATATATATATATATATATATATATATATATATATATATATATATATATATATATATATATAGATAGATAGATAGATAGATAGATAGATAGATAGATAGATAGATAGATAGATAGATAGATAGATAGATAGATAGATAGAGATTTTTTTTTTTTGAGGAGTAAGTAATATTGTCTGTGGATAAACATGAAATAGGAAAAAACATAAAATTATTTTAAAGTGTTTTCTATCAATTGTCTTCAAAAGATATGCTCCTATGGACAGTCCTGAATTCTGTTGCCATGGAGAAGGAAGGTTTCTTACGAGTATTTGAGACACTGCGTGACGACCTCATCATATCAGAAATCTGCACAGATGCTCATTAGCAGATATCAGCCCTATTCAGTAAGTGGATTCATTACATTTTTAGCAAGGATTGTTACATCAGTCCAACCGTATGCATACATTTATCTGTTTCAGGACTGGACAACCAAGGAACAGCCTGAGCATACGGATGAGAGAAACATTTCTACGAGGTGTATAAATATTTTAAAGTTTGACTTTAGTCCATTTGGAATGAAGGGGGAGACAGAGGTTTTGACGTGTACTGCAGTACTTCGTTGTTTTTCTACGGACATTCATATGAAGTTATTGAATGATCTCCAATAAAACACTTTGAAATGTGTTTATAAATATATACAGCTTATGATCAGATTTTAGTTGTGGTTTCCCTGTGATATCCACTCTGTTGTTAGAACTTCTGTAAGCGCAGCTGAACGCTAAAGCGATCGCATTAAAACACACTCTTGAATCTACGCTACTGTGATTGGCTGACCTGGGAGAGACATCTGATTGGCTACAGACATTTCCCTGTTGAAAAAAATGCATTTGTGAATCTAAGGGTGTCAGGGGAGTCTCAAAAATCCACACCCAAATGCAGCGAGGTTAACAAATGAAAGGCAGCTCGTAAATGCGCCGTATATTTATGAATTTCTATTAAATATATATAAAACAATAAACATTTGTGAATCATTCTGTGTACATTTGTGAATTCTGAGACTGATCTGACTCCAGGAGCATCCTGGAGGAGCATCAGCTGAGGCCAAATTCAAAAGGTCAAACATGAGGCTTGGGTCACATGTCAGGCAGAGTTGGAGCAGCTGATGTGACTCCTCCAAACTGAGTCTCTGAATTCTGGCCTGGAAAGCACCATGTAAATATTATCAAGGTGATTTTGCAGATTTAATTGAACAGAGCTTTGTCTACGCAGATGTCATAAGCAAGTTACATGCATGGAGGAGTCTTGAGGAGATGCTACATTCAGTCATGCTAGTTTTCCGTGATTACCAACCCCACTTATGACCTTATATCTGAAGATGTTATGTTGAAAGAACTTCTTCTGCATGTCCATGGTGATTAATTATTCTTCTTTATACAGCTGTAGTTTTAGAACTAACTTTTTCTTTTATTCAGAGTTGTGTTGTTTCCCCTTTTATTCACTTTGTCTTGTCCTTTATTCAACATTCTTCCTGTTTCTGTGTTATTGTGTGCCATCTTGTTTGGGCTTCTGTGTTTTATAAAGCACTTTGTAACATCTGTTTTGATTTGTAACTTATAAATAAACCTCATCACTGTTATTATATCATAATAAAAAAGGGACCTAATATGGAGCCCTGTGGAATACCAGGCTGAATGTTGCTGTAAGATGAGTTTGCTCTGTTCCAATTAACTGTTTCCTGATAAACAGGAAGTTTTTAAACCTTGAACTGAGTAATCCTGTTAACCTGATGCAGAGTTATAAAAATATTACTGTGTCAGAATATTTAGATAAATCAGTAAATGCAGTGAATGGGAATTCTTTTCAGTGCAAAGCTGTTTCAGTTTCATCAGCTGATTGGAGCAGGCCCACATAGATAGAAAGATTTTCACACAATTCAGACTGACAATCATTCAGCAGGTATTGTCCACAAGAGACTTGACTCAACCACTGTGCACTAAATGTTGAAGAAGTCTGCAGATGCTTCCAGCTGCAGCTGTCAGTTCAGTTTCTGTTCAGTCTGACTGAGGGAGGTTTTTGTACAACGCTTTTTCACTGTGTGAACACATATGGACTGTGATAACTCTGACAGTAGTAAACTGCTTCATCTTCAGTCTGGACTCCACTGATGGTCAGAGCAAAGTTAGATCCAGATCCACTGCCTGTAAAACGACCTGGAGTCCCTGATTCTCGACTGCTCGCATATGAAATGAACAGTTTAGGAGTTTCTCCATCCTTCTGTTGGTACCAGAATAAATGGTTATTGCTGTAAACACTCGGACTGGTGGTACATGAGATGGTGATGGAGCGTCCCGGAGCAGAGCTCACTGCTGCAGGCTGAGTCACTGTGACCTGTCCTCTGGACTCTGAGGATACAGAGACAAAAACAGAAAGCAGAGTCAGGCTTTTGTGGGCTTCATTTCAGAGGGACAGATGTTCATAGAGGAGAGGAGTTTGATTCTCTGGACTTTACCTGTGAAGCAGCAGCAGAGGAGAGTCCAGATGAGGACGCAGCTCACAGTCATGTTTTTGATGATGAAGAGGAGGAGGAGGATTTCTGTGGCTTCTGTTGTGATGAAGGACAGCTGTCAGTCATCCAGTGTTCAACTCTCAGGACTATAAACGCTCCCAGAGCACTGGAGCATGATGCTGCTGCTGCTGCTGCTGCTGCTGCTGCTGCTGCTGATGATGATGATGATGATGATGATGATGATGATGATGATGATGCAAACTCTCTTTCTCTATGTAAATGCTCTGACTGACTCCATCAGGTGCTGGGATCACTCTCAGCATGCTCATGATCAATCATCAATACGTGGATCAAAGAAATGATTGATGGAGTTTTTGCTTTAACTTTATATATTTCAGTGTTTTTGATGAATGCAGAAAGATTTTCCTTCAGATGATCTTCTGTCTGCTTTCATTCAGTTCTCGGGGGCTGGTTTTCACTTTGACTCAAACTGTAAGAATGGATGTAAAGTTTTAATAAATAAAGAAAAGCTGTGTGACTGTTTGACAAATGGAAAGCAAAGAGTGACTTCTTTGAAGATCAGGAAGAGTTTGTGTTGAGTTTGTTGTGTTCAGAGTCAGAGAGCCGTGTCTCTCTACAGTCAGAGGTTTTTGTACCACGGCTCCGTCTGTTTGTATCACTGTGGTGGACGTTCGGTGGAGGAACCAGACTGCATGTTGACTGAGAGTCACTTTCTACTTCTACACAAACTCTAAATCAATCATTTGTCTGATTTTTACTGAGCAGAAACAAATCTTCAAGCTGCTGAATGAAAGTGAATGAAATGTGTGTGAGCATTTCTTCAGTGTTTTACAGAGAACACTCTGTCTGATGAAGGAAGTCTTTACTTTGACTCAACATCACACTCACACTTTGGACACTCTCAACATTTGTTGTGAAGACGTCAACTTCATTTGAAAGACATTTCTCTGTGTCTGTTCTGCATTTAAAGATGTGTTTGTCAAACTTTGACTCAGTCATGTTTGTGAAGAATGAGCTCATTTGAAACTTTGCGTGGAGTCAAAGCTCAAAGTGTTTCTTCAGTCAGAGAGTTTTCTCTACAAACTGCTCCAGTCTGACTGGCTCTTCTACTCAGACTGATGACTTCACATCCTGACTTGAATCAGTCATTATTATCAGCTGACTGCAGCTGCTTATAGGAGCAGAACTTTTCAGATTCAAGTTCTTGTTGGTCCAGTTTTCAGTGCTGAAGTCTTTCTTTGCTCATGGTGAATAAAAACACTCTGTATCTGAGGACTTTTGGATGAGCTGTTTCTCTAAGCAAAGACTTTCCCTCCTGACATTTATCATTAGTCCTGAAACCTGTCTGCTGCCATGCTTCAGCAGTGATGCCTGTCTGTTGCTATGACGACTGAGATCGGAGCGGGAAGTGAAACACAGAGGAGCAGTTTCAGCCGTCCTGAGGAGCAGCTTCAGAGCCAGCAGCAGCCCACTTTTCTTTTCCTCTCTGACTGAACTTCCTTCATGTTGTCTCTCTGTCTGGTCTCTCAGTGGGTGGAGTGGTCCCCACCCTGACGGTGCTGCCCCCCTCCACAGAGGAGCTGCAGCAGGGGACGGCCACGCTCATGTGCCTGGCCAACAAGGGCTTCCCCTCAGACTGGAGTCTGGCCTGGAAGGTGGACGGAAACAGCGGCAGCATCTGGGAGCAGAGCCAGGCAGTGCTGAAGGACGGTGCATACAGCTGGAGCAGCACCCTGAGGCTCACTGCAGACCAGTGGGAGAAGGTGACCTCAGTGACCTGTGAGGCCACCCAGGGCTCCCAGACTCCGGTCTCAGAGTCCCTGATCAGAGACCAGTGTTCCCAGTACTGACTCACTGGGACTCTGCTCTGTTCCTGCTCTCTCTCTCTCTCTCTCTCTTGTAGCTGAATGAATCAGGAGTTTAGGAGCTTCTCCAGGTTTCTGAAGGTACCAGTGGAGATAGCCGCTAACACGTGAACTGGTCTGACATCTGATGGAGACGGTCTGTCCTGGAACAGCAGACTGAGATCCAGGAGTCTGAGTCAGGACGATGTCTCCTGATGAACCTGGAAAAGTTCAGTCTTGTGAGGAGTTCCATGTGGGGACTCCATTCTTCTCCTCAGGGACTTCAACATCCATGTTAAGATGGAGACACCTGAGGCTTTGAGGCAACATATTGTTGCTTTGCTGGGAAGAAATATTAAGCTGTCTTAAACATCTCTAATGTTAGCTAAAGTTAGCCTATCGTTAGCTCTTAGCTGCTTGTCCATCATTGTTAGCTGTTGTCCAAAGGGCTCCAATGAAACTAACGTATGGTTTGTGATTCAGTGTAAACACTGTAGCTCCAAACTAACAGAGACACTCTTGGTTAAGATGGTAAAAAGGACGTTAGATTTTCCTCATGTCCAATGCTGATCCTCTATCATGGTGATGGTAACGCGTTTGCTCTTGGACCTGTAAGTTTGGTCCTGTAACTGTTTTTATCGACCTTCTCAACAATAAAATGATTCATGTATCCCTCCAATGTGGAGTTTAGACCCTTTTGGTGACTTCTAGATGATATGTGATTTTTCTGTCTTCAGAAATCATCAGTGGCACCCTGTGGAATGTCTCCAACTGTGACACCTCCCATAGCACCTCTCACTGAATGTTCACTGTGTTTTTGAGTGAGTGGAGGGGGGCGGGGCTTAGCCATAGGTCAACTGGGAGGACTGGCCCATTTGATCTGAGACAAAGTGGGAATTTGTTATTGGACCTCTGATCTATCCATAGATTGTCTGTAAAAATAGATCATGTTCAAGCACAAGGGGAGGGGAGGGGCATCAGTGTACTTGTACCAGACCCCCTGAGGTCAAAGCTGGTGATGGACTTTGAGCACTCAGGTGAAGAGAGGAGCAATGATCACCATCAAACTGAAGAAGGAGGCTTTTTGGGTTTGGCTGGTCCAGGGGTCTGCAGAAGCAGCTGTAAAGTACCAGGAGGAATCCTGTTTCAGTGGTTGTGGAAACAAAAACCCGCTTGTGAGAACAGCTGGTGGAGAGGATGGAGACAGACTTTGAATTGACTTCAAGAAAGTTTTGGCAAACCATCAGACGACTCATTTAGTTGGTCTCATAAACACCAGCTTCATTCAGATGTGAGTAATGTTGAAGAGTGTGAAATGAAGATCCAGAGAACGGAATACATGAACATCATCAGTTGAGTCAGTGAGAGCATTTCCATAGAGAGAGAGAGAGTTTGCATCATCATCATCATCATCATCATCATCATCATCATCATCAGCAGCAGCAGCAGCAGCAGCAGCAGCAGCAGCAGCATCATGCTCCAGTGCTCTGGGAGAGTTTATAGTCCTGAGAGTTGAACACTGGATGACTGACAGCTGTCCTTCATCACAACAGAAGCCACAGAAATCCTCCTCCTCCTCTTCATCATCAAAAACATGACTGTGAGCTGCGTCCTCATCTGGACTCTCCTCTGCTGCTGCTTCACAGGTAAAGTCCAGAGAATCAAACTCCTCTCCTCTATGAACATCCGTCCCTCTGAAATGAAGCCCACAAAAGCCTGACTCTGCTTTCTGTTTTTGTCTCTGTATCCTCAGAGTCCAGAGGACAGGTCACAGTGGCTCAGCCTGCAGCAGTGAGCTCTGCTCCGGGAGGCTCCATCACCATCTCATGTACCACCAGTCAGAATAATGATGGCAACGATTTTTCCTGGTACCAACAGAAGGATGGAGAAACTCCTAAACTGCTTATATACTATATTAGCACTCGAGCATCAGGGACTCCAGATCGTTTTTCAGGCAGTGGATCAAGCAGTGGTTCTAACTTTGCTCTGACCATCAGTGGAGTCCAGACTGAAGATGCAGCAGTTTACTACTGTCTGGCTGAACACTACATCAACAGTCAGTATGTGTTCACACAGTGAAAAAGCGTCGTACAAAAACCTCCCTCAGTCAGACTGAACAGAAACTGAACTGACAGCTGCAGCTGGAAGCTTCTGCAGAGACTGACACACTTCACTGAGGACACACACACACACACACACACACACACACACACACACACACACACACACACACACACACACACACACACACACACACACACAAACACGCACACACACACACACACACACACACACACACACACACAGAGAGAGAGAGAGAGAGAGAGAGAGAGAGAGAGAGAAAGAGACAGAGACTGAGAGAAAGAGAGAGAGAGATCCATAAAATCATCCTCTATGCTGATGATATAAAGTTTATCATTAAAAAAAGTCTTACCGACTCATTTAGCCCATAATGTCTCTCTTCAGTCTGTGGTGATCTTGCCCCCCCCCCCCCCCCCCCCCCCCCACACACACACACACACCCTTCCCTTTATGCTGCAATCTATTCTGTACTCACTCTCCCTCTCTCTCCAAACCTGCATGTTGATCCTCCCTGCACACCTTAGGACAATCCCCATTACCTTCTTGACAGTATTTAGGTTGTGCTGGGATGACTACCAGTCGCCAGAGTATTCCCATTCTAACTGTGGTGCATCAGCACTTTGCTCTTGTGTTGTGTCTGATTGTGGAGATGAGCCATCCTCCAGAGGTTCAAATGTCTCACTCCTTGACTTTTATTGTGATAATTCTTTAGAAAACTCCTTTAAAAATGATTTACATCAGTTTTACATCTACTTTATACAGATGATACTCTGATTTATGATCCTGATTCTAAGAACAGTCTCATGTGTTCAGAGTTTAAGGAAAAAACAAACAAACAGTGAACTGAAGCAACACGAGGACAGAACATCTGGATCTGCTTGAAGGTTTGATATCATAGAGGAAATGTTTGAGTTTGGACGTCACCTCACTTTGACTAAAGCTCTGAATATATGATAGTAATGAAATGAAGTGAAAACACAGGCCACTGTAATGATAAACATGATCAAATCTTTATTGTTTTCAAACCTTGAATCCATCAGCAGAAGTAGAAACATTGAAATGTTGAAAGATGAAACATGTCATGATTGAAAGAGAGAAGCAGAGACAGAGAGTTTAGACTGAGAGCAGGAACAGAGAACAGACAGAATCAGGGGCCCAGTCAATCACATCAGTACTGGGAACACTGGTCTCTGATCAGGGACTCTGAGACCGGAGTCTGGGAGCCCTGGGTGGCCTCACAGGTCACTGAGGTCACCTTCTCCCACTGGTCTGCAGTGAGCCTCAGGGTGCTGCTCCAGCTGTATGCTCCGTCCTTCAGCACTGCCTGGCTCTGCTCCCAGATGCTGCCGCTGTTTCCGTCCACCTTCCAGGCCAGACTCCAGTCTGAGGGGAAGCCCTTGTTGGCCAGGCACATGAGCGTGGCCGTCCCCTGCTGCAGCTCCTCTGTGGAGGGGGGCAGCACCGTCAGGGTGGGACGGACATCACCTAGGAGGGACAAAGCAATCAGCTTAGAGGACAGGGAGCACACAGCTGTCAATCAAAGAGCAGACACTGAGACAGCTTGAATGTTGAAAGTTGAATTTGTGCTTGAAGGAGTTTCTGTCAGATGGTTTTTCTGCTCCACCAGTCACTCACTCACTCACACATTGTTTCACTACCCTTTAAGAAGCCTCTCATGCATATCAGCACAGAGACACTCATCATACACAAGCAGCTGAAACACAGCAAACTACACTGCAAATGAAAGATAGGAGAGAAAAACTGGACTTGATGTCCATCAAAAAGAGAATCAGTTTCAAAAATCTAATCTGAAGTCACATTAGATGCAAAAAGAGATCAGAGATTTTTTTCTCTTCACTTTCTTCAAACTCTTCAAAGCACTAAATGAGATCAATACTTTTCAAAGGTATCACTGCAGGCTCAAAAAGTGAGAGAAACATAGAAAAAAGTCAAGATTCTTTAGATCAACTTCAAACTTTTGAACTTTCTTCAACTTCTCAGGAGAAGGAGTCCAAACAGGCTGAGTGTAGCTGTCCTGAATGAAGCTCCATGACACAGAAATAATGATTCAAAAATCAATGATTAAAGTGTCCAAACTGAAGAGAAAAGCTTCAGTTAGCAAACAGAATGGAAACATTTCTTTGCTCTTAAAGATGAAGTCTTTAAATATAAACTTACTTCCAACATGCAGTCTGGTTCCTCCACCGAACGTCCACCACAGTGATACAAACTCATTGAGCCGCCGTACAAAAACCTCTGACTGTAGAGAGACACTGGTCTCTGACTCTGACTGAACTAAAGCTACCATCACCTAAAGATAGAACTCTACCATAAGAAGGAAAACAAGTTGGACTTATTCAGATTTTCTCTCAATATATATATGACTTTAAAAACAGTTTTTTCTTTCTAAAAACCTGCATCCTTTGAACTCAACTTTGTCTACTTTATCTGTAAAACATGTATTTAGAAAAAGAAATGAAAGCATATGTTATCATCTGTCTTCAATATGAAAAAAAGAAAAACAAAAATAAGTTACTGATGTTAAAAAAGACAAATATTTGACTTACTTCCAACAACATCCAGTCTGGTTCCTCCACCGAACGTCCACCACAGTGATACAAACTCATTGAGCCGCCGTACAAAAACCTCTGACTGTAGAGAGACACGGCTCTCTGACTCTGACACAAACAAAGTCTTCTTAATCGCAATCTGTTTGCAAGATTTTTCAGGATAAAAGATTTGATAAATTAATAAAAATAAATCACTGTTATTTATTTTACAAGATAAAAACATATTTTCTGTGTTCTTAGAGAAAATGTAAACAAGTTTTTTAAAGAGAAGACCTTTATCTAAATCTTGTCCAGAGGCCTGAACCAAAAATCTGATCCAGGAGTACGATAATGTGTCTTTAACTATTTTTTTTTTTTTTTTTTTTCACTTGTCCTGTCCGGCATCTTGACAACAGAATTGTGGTCTGGCTGTCGTATTTGTGCAGAACAGATTTGCTTTGCCAAAAGGAGCTGTTTATGGAAAAGGCTCCCCTTGAGTTTTAAATGATACTTTTTATTGGTGCTTTGCAATTTCTCTCTTTTTTTTTTTTTTTTAATGTGTATTGCCAAGTTAACAAAAATGTACAGTCGGACCGGACAAGAGTGATAGCAGAAGACAGAAAAAAAAGATTGCATAGTGAGAAGTAAAAAGACAGAAAGGGAGAGAAAAACAACAAAACAGCGGTAGAGAACAACCACAACAACTGAGCAAATGCTTACAGACAGGAGAACCGAACAACCAGCTGCTGAGCCTGTAAAGAAACATTAACCTGAGGTCTTTGACACAACATTCACCAGGGGCACCTGCAGAGAAATAAACTGGAGAGATCATTAGCAACAATGAGCACAGCAATAATAATTACAAATATACATACGCATACAAACATTTACTAACATACACATACACCCACAATTGTTCACATGTACATACATGCATACGCACATATGCACACATATACACATATAAACACATACACACATGTACATATACATACATATATATGCACATATATATATATATATATATATATATATATATATATATATATATATATATATATATATATATACACACATACATATACATATACATACACACATACATATCTACAAACACACACACACATATATATATGCAAACACACATACATACAAATAAATACACACATATACACATACAAATAGGAATGTATACGCATAGACACACCCCCATGTGTATGTGTCTATGCAAGGGTGAGAAAGCAGATTATTTGGGTTAAGTTGTGTTTTGTGTTGAGTGGTCATGCCTAGGAGTGATCGTGCAGGTGTGTTCCAACTGCCTTCAGGGACCAGACGCATACAGAGAGGACCCCGGGTGCCGGGCAGCTAGTAGTCGCAATGGAGCACAGAACCAAGACAGTCCACCGCAGAGATAGCTATGGGCCAACTTAGGAGGAGGAGGCCGGGAGAGGAGGCAAGGGGAAGCGAAAGGCAGACCCCTAGCACCTCAGGGTAAGGGCCACGGGGGGCCAGGAGTAGAGGCCCGCAGGCCCGGCAGGACGCCAGGCCCCCGACTGTGTGCCGGGGACAGGACCTGGGGCCCCGTGGGCCCAAGGACCTTAACCTTGTCTTTAACTATTTAACCAGTGAGGACGACTCAACATGGACTTTTGTAACTTTTGGACCTTTTGTCTCAAACCAGTTAACAAGTGAATAATTTTGAGCCTGGTAGTGAAGAAAGCTGAATTCATCTGTTAGCAGAACAACTAGTCTTCATTTGGATTATCCAAGTGAACTGGTAAACACTTTTCAGTCACACTCATTAACTCGTGGGGTAAACAGACCTCAGCCAGCATGAGCTGTGGACTCTTTGACTTTTGCTGGTCAACCAGTAAGATCCTGAATCCTTCCACATGTGTAAATTGTTGGCCTCATGTGGTTTGGTCGTGGACATTTTCACCCTCTTAGTCAAATCCAGACCAAGAAGAGTCACCACCTTAATGTGGGAGAGGGGTTTGTGTGGCCCTGTGAACCTGGGAGCTGTTGTCAGGGACATCGCTCCTTGTAGGGTCTCCCAAGGCAAACTGGACTCAGGAGAGGGTCCAGACCAAGAGTGACTCAGAACAGACCACATGACAAACCTTTCCCAGTAGAGAGAAACTGGGGTACCTCTCTGGAGCCAGACCTGGGCAGGTGTAGGTATACTGACAAGCACCCGTCTGAGCGGTTCAGTGTTGGGGTTCTCCCCGGGAAACGAGAGGGTCTCTTCATTGAGACTCCAGGTCACAGGGAGGAAGACTCTTACTGTTGTTTGTGTCTAACTTTGTATCTCATAAATAAACAAGTCCGGTCTAACAAACCCAGATAAATAGTCCAAAAAGGCTCATGTGGTCCAGCACTGTATGATATAGTAATAAAGTTCTGATAACTGGACCCATGTGGTTTCTAGACAACACAAACACACTTCACCAAACCAGGATGAGGGGACCTACATGCTGTCACACACCTGGGACGCTGACCTGAGACTGTCAGACAACAGGGGGCGTGGTCACCCTGCTGCTCCAGGTAGGACGACCAAACCTCTATAAAGGGCCTGTTTCCAGTAATGTTAATTCTCCATAGGAGCCTGCCCCCGTATAATTTCTTATCTAGCTCAACTACTGTTTTTTTCTTTTCCGAAAAATAATTTTACACCTTTCCGACACCCAGATTTCATAATTTCAGTGAAAATGTATTTTTATAAAGTTGTCAATTTCAGCATCAAAGACATAAGTTCGTAAATAAAAGAAGGTTATCTAGAAATTGTAATTCGCAAAATAGTATAAATTTCTTTTGATAAATATTTCCAAAACATTGTGTTTATTCATAAAACAGAAAAAAAAAATTCTTGGATGAAAATGCACTTGCAGAGACACAATTATGAAGAAAAATGCCATAAATTTGCAATTTTCTCCCGTTATATAGTTTTGGATGCAAATTTCCATCAGAAAATCGGATAGAGCTTTACTTGTTTCATATGTGTACCAAAAATCAGCTAATTCCATGTGGTGGAACATTCTCATATCGCCGCCTGAATGTGGCTGTAAATTGAAAGAAAAGGGGAAATGAGTAACAACCTTGTCTGAAACCCTATTATATAGCTTATTATATACAAACTTTTATATTGATTATCAGAGCGGATATTTTCATGACAGTTTTATGATGTGTAACGACTAAATAAATAGTATCGATATAAAGATTTACACTGAGGACACCCTGATACATGAATACTGTTCTATCTCAAGTTGTCCTCTTCTGAATTTTCTGATCGTGTGGCCTTGTACATTTATCCGTATCTTCTTGTCTTTGTCTATACGTTTACGAAATCATTCACTCGACGCTAGCTATTCTTGTCTCAATTTCCTTGTTTTATTGTCCCATCTCCAAAGCGTTTTGGCTCTGTCAGGGTTGGGACCCTGACTTGTCTCACTTTCTTTGTGCCTGCCGACCACGCCACATCGAATAGATAGATTATCCATATGAAATACTTTATTTTGTTCTAAGTAATCAATCAATTCTGGGCTTCTTGGAGGTATTGAATGTGATTTATTATATTGTCTTGTTATTTTGTGTAATTAGTTGTTCGTTATTTATCACACATTTCCGCATAATTGTACCAAACTACTAAGTATTAGCTGTTTACAGCAATCATCGGTGGCTTGCTATTTTGTTACTTTATCAACGCTTCATAAACCAATTGTTATGGTTTCAAGATGGAGGGTAAATGTGTTGGAGAAGAGTGTCAAGTATACTTCAAGAAACGTAGTGGCAATAAGAACAGAAGTGCACGCAATGTAAATAGTCCACAATATAAATGGCTCCTAGATACGCTGGTGCAACAAGGATTGATGTCAGCAAAGGAACAAGCATTTCTTTGCCAGAAGTGCTACATGAAGTATCTTCGGAACAAAAATCAGCCTGAACCTGAACCCGAGCAGAACCAGGAAATAGAGGAAGAAGACGACTCCCCGTCCCATATCCTGCCGTTGCTGACCCTTCATGATCTTTTGAATGGATCATCTTCACACAAAAAATGCTGTCTCTGTCTTGTTACCTTTGCAAAAAATGGAACAAAATCATCAGTCTTACCAAAACGTGCAAGACATCACCTGATCTATTCACACAAACTGTGGTGTCCCACCTCATCCCGCGTCTGCTCCATTCACCTTATTGGTAACGACTTAGATCCATCTACAGAGGTTGTCCTTGATGGTAGAGGTTCCTTGGAATCTCAGTTACCATCAAAATCATCCGAAATCATTAATGACCTCCTAGAGGTGTCGCACGTCCTTCCACAGAACCAGTCTGCGTTTACAATAAGCTTTTCTTCTCTTGATGACTCGGCATGCATGGCCTGGACAGGTTGGTCCAAAGATCAGTTCCTTGAAATCCACTCGCACTGTTCCCCATATCTTTCATCTGGTATATATACCAAGACTACACACGATGCTCTATTACTGTAGTATGTAAATATAGGTATTATACAATCGCCCGTAGCTATGAACACTCCCGTAAATGCGAAAACCAACCAAAATCATAAGGAACACATTTTGTTTGTTGTTCTGTCTATTTGTCAGCCAATGTCTTCAACCACGGGGACTTGTGAAGTAGCAATCTTGGATTTTTTTATGAAAAAGTGTTTCTCTCACTTTTTTTCATATCTGTGTACATATTCTCAACATACCGAGCAAATACTCTCGTTTTTTTGTTAATTATCTAAAGAAAGTTGAAAATCAGCAATTCAACCATAGGCTAATTCAACCCAACATTTGAAAATGTTCCACCACTTACATTTTGATGATTTTTCCTCTCATCAATAGCATATTACGTACTATTTAATAGGATAAAAATTGGTTTGCATCCAACGCCCATAAAAGGGTGTATTCTCTAAAAAACACAGTTTTTGTGTCTAAAATGTTATCATCGAAAATGGCATTTTTGAGATTGTTTCTTCAATAAAACAGCCAAATGGCGCGATGGAAACATGATTTTTTGTCACAATCATGCCATGAATGTATTCTTTACGGTGACCATCATTTGATTAGATTTTCATTAATATTTTACATAACATGCACATTTTATCAACACTTAGACAGCTTCTGAAAGGTACAACTTTGAGGAGCCATAAAAAACAAACCAAGTGACCTAAATCTTTATACTTTATAGATTTGTGACCACAACGGCATGGGCAATGCACCACCAACAGGAAATTTGAATCAGAGAAGGGGCCGTTTTGGAAACCGTCCCTTTAGATGACAGACAAGACACATCAGCCCCAGACTCCTCTGAGGAAGACTGCAGGAGGAGTTTAAACCAAACATGTCAGAGTGAATAGAAAACACTGCTCCAGTTATCAGAACTTTTTTTTATCTCTAAACCTGAACTAGAGGGCCTTTTGGTGCTTATTACCAAACCTGTTCATGTCTCCAGGTTCACTGGTTCACTAGAAATGTCAAAATACTGGTTAAGAAGAATCACAGCTTCTAAAGGATGAACAGTTTTTAGTCAGTAAATTCATGTTAAGATCAAAGTTGTAGGTTTACTGATGTTTTGAGTTGGCAGCTTGTTGATAAACAGAATAATGTAAAGTGTTTATGAACATTAGAATCCTGACAGAGTGAAGTCAAGTCTTCATCTCATGAAAACCACAAACATCAGAAGAACAATCTAAACCACTGATGGAGTCAGTCAGAGCATTTCCATAGAGAGAGAGTTTGCATCATCATCATCATCATCATCATCATCATCATCATCATCATCAGCAGCAGCAGCAGCAGCAGCAGCAGCAGCAGCATCATGCTCCAGTGCTCTGGGAGAGTTTATAGTCCTGAGAGTTGAACACTGGATGACTGACAGCTGTCCTTCATCACAACAGAAGCCACAGAAATCCTCCTCCTCCTCTTCATCATCAAAAACATGACTGTGAGCTGCGTCCTCATCTGGACTCTCCTCTGCTGCTGCTTCACAGGTAAAGTCCAGAGAATCAAACTCCTCTCCTCTATGAACATCCGTCCCTCTGAAATGAAGCCCACAAAAGCCTGACTCTGCTTTCTGTTTTTGTCTCTGTATCCTCAGAGTCCAGAGGACAGGTCACAGTGAATCAGCCTGCAGCAGTGAACTCTGCTCCGGGAGGCTCCGTCACCATCTCATGTACCACCAGTCAGAATAATGATGGCAGCGATTTTTTCTGGTACCAACAGAAGGATGGAGAAACTCCTAAACTGCTCATTAAGTATATTAGTACTCGAGAATCAGGGACTCCAGATCGTTTTTCAGGCAGTGGATCAAGCAGTGGTTCTAACTTTGCTCTGACCATCAGTGGAGTCCAGACTGAAGATGCAGCAGTTTACTACTGTCAGAGTGAGCACTACATCAACAGTCAGTGGTTGTTCACACAGTGAAAAAGCGTCGTACAAAAACCTCCCTCAGTCAGACTGAACAGAAACTGAACTGACAGCTGCAGCTGGAAGCTTCTGCAGAGACTGACACACTTCACTGAGGACACACACTTCATTTTGTCTGCTGATCATATTCAGTTTCTTGTTATAAAACCTTCATGTCCCACTGATTCTGTCACCATTCATTCATTGGAACATTACTTTTCATTCAATAAATAATTATAATTCAAAAAAGAACTTAAAATTTACTTTATAAAAAAAATGATATGAGCTGTTTCAGTAAAGCAGAAGGCCGTACCAGAAAAAAAAGTTTTATTTTCTGTTCCACATGGAGGCGCTGTGGGTCTCCAGAAAGAAGATTTTCACAACAAGGCAATTCAAAGTGCTGCACAAGACATGAAAAGAATCACTACAAAGGTCAACAAAACAAAAATTAAAACTTAGGTGAAATAATGATTTCAAGTTCAAGCAAAGAAAATATAAAATATCAGCAGAAACAAAAAGTTAAAAATTGTGTGATTCAAACAAATATTAAAATAATCTGTTTAAATATTCAAACCAAAGGAAGCTGTGAAAAGATGAGTCTTCAGCCTGGATTTAATGGAGCTGAGAGTTTCAGCAGACCTGATATTTTCTGGGAGTTTGTTCAGATATTTGGAGCATAAAAACTGAACTCTGCTTCTCCATGTTTGGTTCTGGTTCTGGGGTCAGAAAGCAGACCTGTCCCAGACCACCTGAACGGTCTTGATGGTTTTTACTGAAGAGAAGATCACTGATATATTTTGGCCCTAAACAATTCAGAGCTTCATAAAGCAGCAGCAGTATTTTAAAGTCTCTGACAGACAGGGGGCAATGCAAAGACCTCAGACCTGGACTGATTTGATCTACTTTATTGGTCTTAGTGAGGACTGGAGCAGCAGCTGTCTGACTGATTTTGAAGAGAGACCTGTAGAAACAGAGTCCACAGTCATCAAGTGGACTGAAGATAAACATGTGGACCAGGTTTTCCAGGGAGGTACTGCACAAAACTTGGATAAAGACATCCAGGAGAAACGAGCAGGCGTGGCTTGACTAAGCCTTGTTGGTGTTGAATTAATCAGTTGCACGTTTGCTCAGCCAGGATGAAAAGACGCAGCTTAGTCAAGACAGGTGTGGATTGTTGGGATAAGTGTGTGTTCATGGCATATATACATAAAAAGACCACAAGATCGATCCCAGAATCACTTAAGGAAAATGGAACATGGAAGCACATCATTCTTCACACCTTCTGAGAAAGAGCTGCTTCTTCAGTAATACGAAGAAATGAGAGTTATGATGCAAAAAAAGGAAACACCAGGGCTGTTAAAAAGAGGAGGGAAAAGGCCTGGCAGACAATAACAGACTGGCTTCATGTGTAAGTAGCCCAAACATGTACAATTAACAACCTCTACCCTACAGGAACTGTCATAATTACAGTTAAATGATTCAGAGCTAATGACTTTCAGTCCACTTATCAACAGTTGTTTTTTGCTTTAATGTGGCCTATAGACCTGCATGTTACTCAGGTAATGTGGAGATTAATTAAGTTCAAAGAAATGATCTACTGCTAAGTTACTTTAGTGTAGCTTAAAGAGCCTTTATCAAATGAAGTGACCAGTTTTGTGTTCAATGAATTTCTGTAGTGATCAAGAAAAAAGCACAGAATTAGCACAGGGTGGGGCCCAGCCAACCAGAACCTGACCCCAGCAGAAGAGCTGGAAATGGATCTGAATAAAGGGGGCCCAGTGATGGACAGGATCCAGGGAGGGACCATGATGAACCCTGTCCTTACAATGTAAAGTTGCAACTTCTTGCAAGGAACAAATTTTAGTTCCACTGAAGATTAAACACATTTGACCATATTAGACTGTCTGACTCTGGATCTGCTGCTTTTGGAGCCACCAGAAGACGATCCAGTTATTACTGTACATTTCATTGAAATTACAGTCTTGGCATGTCTTTTCAAATGTGAACATGAGTCGTCTTGTTCCGTGGATGTGGCAGGGGGAAGGCACATCAGCAGCCGTGGAGTGGACCTCTGCAGATGAGGAGACGCTGTCACTGGACTCTCGAAGGCTTGAGGTGTCCTGTCACATTTGTGGTGAAACTGCTCATTTAGTTCAACACGTATAGAAAGTCAGTGATGTGGTGCTAATAAAGTTTTACAAGATCATGAGACTTCACTGCCTCAAAATTAAGGATTGTGAGTGTACTATATGCTGAAATAAATCTATGTGATGCACCAGTCCTGTTGCTAACTGACAATTCATCTACAGAATTCACAAACCATCAGAATCATGTTTGTCAAACACCTGCAGAAACAGGCAGAGCTGGTAAAAGTCCAAATCCAGAGAGAGAAACTAAATCTGGAGGTGACTGAGCTGGACACTGAAATCAAAAGGAGGAAGCTGAGGACACTGGAACTAAAGATCCAGAAGCTGGAACAGGAGGTGAGTATCTCAGTGCTCACTGTAACCATATTTGTGATTGAATGTGTTAATCCTTGTGACTTTCTCTCAACTCCAGGCTCAAAGCTCAGGAACGCAGATTTTACTGTGAATAAACTGGAAAATTAACTAAAAAAAAACAAGTGTGTCCTTTTGTCTTTGACGATGAATGTGGGGTCTACACTTGATATTGAAATTTGACCACATGGTGTACTACCAATCCCAGAGAAAAGGAACATACACTGGGAAAAGTACCACACAGATCCATACATCTAAATTCCACACCTATGAAACAAAAATTGGTCATGTACCCTAACTCTTTAAAGTAAAGACACCAAATGAATGAACAGAAAGATTGTTGAAATTAAAAACTAAATCAGAATGATGCTTAACCCTTTAGAGCCGACAGTAAAGTCTTCACTTTCTCTGCCTGTTTTTAAGAGACAGTTAAAACAAAATGATCTTCTGTCAGTTACATTGTTGTCCAAATGATTCAGTGGTTCTATATCTATGTATATAATACATATAGAGGTATTATATATATATATATATATATATATATATATATATATATATATATATATATATATATATATATATATATATATATATATATACACACACATTCTTTTTTTTAATATATATATATATATATCACATGTTTACCTCTCCTCTCATTCTGTAGGTTTTGGGGTTGTTTTATATCTGTATTGTATTACATCTATTTGAGTGAGGTCTTTTTGTGTCTTTTCAAACCTTTAAATGTTGGTGTTTTATTAATAAGGAAAGAATTCCAATAAACCGTCTGGCTTCTTACATTTGGTACTCAAATATTTTGTCATTTTATACGGATATAATCTGTGCAAACATACTAAAAGTCAACAGGCAAATGAAATGATTACAATTATAATATTTGGCTGCAGGAATAATAAAGGATGTAACATGTAGAAAAACCATGGAAATGCTGTAAACCACGCTCATGTCTCTCAGTCCTGGCAGCAGAGTCACCACAGGATTAATCTGATCCTGGTTTTGTGCAATACCCCCCAGCTCCTGCTGTGACATTAGTCCTTTAATCCTCGACACAATCTTTAAGTGATAGCAGGCTGACTGTGTAACAGTCTCAATATGTTTTTAAATTCAGGTCTGAGTCCAGGATTCAGATTTATGGTATAGTCAGTTGTTTTTAACTTTATCATCTCAAGCTGCTTCCTGACTTTGAATCTCCTCTTTGGCTCCAAAAACAACAACCTCAGTTTGATCTTTGCTCAGCTGGAGATAATGTAGTCCCATCCACTAATGACTGTAATGTATAACTGTGTGTCATCTGCATAATGACACTAACTGACTTTATTATTTTCTATAATCAAAACAGACATCAAAACAGAAAAAGATTTTTAAATATTTTTATTTAAAAATGAAAAAAAAAAAAAAAACACAAATATGGTTCATTAAAAATAAAAAATAAAAAACCTCTTAAACTTTAAAAGTATCTACAGTAATCCACTGACGTGAATCATTTCCATAGAGAGAGTTTGCATCATCATCATCATCAGCAGCAGCAGCAGCATCATGCTCCAGTGCTCTGGGAGAGTTTATAGTCCTGAGAGTTGAACACTGGATGACTGACAGCTGTCCTTCATCACAACAGAAGCCACAGAAATCCTCCTCCTCCTCTTCATCATCAAAAACATGACTGTGAGCTGCGTCCTCATCTGGACTCTCCTCTGCTGCTGCTTCACAGGTAAAGTCCAGAGAATCAAACTCCTCTCCTCTATGAACATCCGTCCCTCTGAAATGAAGCCCACAAAAGCCTGACTCTGCTTTCTGTTTTTGTCTCTGTATCCTCAGAGTCCAGAGGACAGGTCACAGTGGCTCAGCCTGCAGCAGTGAGCTCTGCTCCGGGACGCTCCATCACCATCTCATGTACCACCAGTCAGAATGTCCAGTTTTTCAGCAACTCTCATCTCTCAGCCTGGTACCAACAAAAAGATGGAGAAAGACCTAAACTACTTTTTTCTCGCACAAATGTTCGCCAGTCAGGGACTCCAGATCGTTTTTCAGGCAGTGGATCTGGATCTAACTTTGCTCTGACCATCAGTGGAGTCCAGACTGAAGATGCAGCAGTTTACTACTGTCAGAGTCAGCACTACATCAACAGTCAGGGAGTTTCCACACAGTAAAAATGCGTCGTACAAAAACCTCCCTCAGTCAGACTGAACAGAAACTGAACTGACAGCTGCAGCTGGAAGCTTCTGCAGAGACCGACACACTTCACTGAAGGGGCACTGACAGCCACACTCATTTCTGACACTTTATGTTGTTACATATCAAGTTCCCAACTTTTGATGGGAGAAAAGCCAACGGTTGGCGTACAAATCCAGACAGTTGTTGTTAATGCAGCTGAACATCACCCAAACTCAGAAAGACTTTGGTTGAAATTTATGTTCATCAATGCACTGCATGTACATTTTCTCTTCTTGCTGGTCACACAAAGCCTCTTTTGTTTTGTCTCTAATCCACATGGAAATTCAGGTGTGCGTTCACAGCAGCTCACCTCATGGCTGCAAAACACCTTAACATACAAAACGATGCAAGGGTCTGTTCACTGCTGCTCGGGCTTTGATAAGATGCCGTATTGACCTGAATATAGGACGACCCCGATTATAAGACTCTCTATTCTATTCAAGATCATCTTCAGAAAAAGACTCTGATATCAAAATTTACTCTGTTTAAAGAAACTATTTCTTACTGACAGTCTGAAAAAGAATCATTGAAATATCAGAGACTGCTTTCATTTTTGGCTGTAAATACAAACCTTAAGATCTGTATTTCAAATGTAAAACTGATGAGAGCTTTGGTAACAGGCATGCCTTCATTACATTTCTCAGTTACAAACTCAACAACATGAAAAATATACAGTTGATATAGTGTGGGGGTGATATGATCCCAAGACTGTGTGTGACAAAGCACTCTGACAGCTGAGTTCTGTACATGTTGAAGTCTCTGTAGGGTTGTTGTGGGGAGGCCAAGGAGGAGAGCATTACAGTTGTCCAGTTGGGTAGGGATGAAGGCATGTATGAGTGTCTCTGCAGTAGTGTGACTGAGCAAGGGGTGAAGTCTGGATCTATTTTTAGGTTGAAAATGAAGTTTTGGTTGTGTTTTTAATGTGTGTGCTGAAACAGAGCATGGAGTCTAATGTTAAACCAAGATTTTTGACTGTAAAAACAGATGAAGTGATCAAACCGGGACTGGAAAATTTCTGTTTTGAGACCTTGTGTAGTTTCGTGGTCCAAGGACTGAACCTTGAGGTATACTTTGGGTCAGGATGGACGGCAGTGACCTGAAGTTACCAATAGATATAAACTGTTGTTGTGCAGTGAGGTAGGACTTGAACCAGAGTAATGAGAGGCCAGTGATGTGAAGTAGAGTTTCCAAACAGAAGTTCTTGGGAAACTGTATAAAAGGCAGCAGTGAGATTCATGAGTATAGGTAGATTGATATCATCAGACTCAGCGGCGAGCAGCAAGTCATTTATGACCTTGGTCAGAACAGTTTCCATGCTGTGATTTTCCCTGAACTTAGACTGAAAGTCTTCCCATAAGTTGTTTTTTTGTCTGATGGTCTTTGAGCTGGATGCTACAGTCCATTTCAGCAATTTAGTCAGAAATAAATGATGAGTCAGTGCTTCTGAACGTCCTGTGGGTCAGTTCCTGTTTTTTTTTTTTTTTTTTTCTGAGGACGAGGGTGGCAGCAATTTTTAAAGCAGAGGGCAAAGAGCCAGACTAAGAGATAATTGATTAAGAGTTTAATGATAGACTGCTCACCCACAGGTGAAAACGAAGAAAAACAGCTGCCATTGAAACGGGGTATGATGGTCATACCACTGGTTTTGGAGGCCGTGTAGTGAAGCTGTTGATAAATGGATCTGATTTTGCACTGGAAAAAGTCCATCAAGTCAGCACACAGTTTGTTGGTGGAATCCAGAGGAAAGTTTTGGGCTTGCTGAAGTAACTTAATGATTGTGAGAAAGAGGATTCAGGGGTTAGTTTGTCCTTCTGATATAACAGATTGTAGTAAATGCTCTTGGTCTTATTCATAGCTGTGAATATGGTCTTTGTAGGTCAATACATGGACAGTTAAACCAGTTTTTCTACTCAGTCGCTCAAGTCTGCGTCCAGCGGTCTTCATTGAGCAGAGTTCTGGTGTAAACCATGGGGCAAAGTGGGAGAAGGATACTTTACATGATTTTAGCAGGGCAATGTGGTTCAGTGTGTCAGATAGCGGTTGGTTATATATTGAGACCAGGTCATCAGTTGCCAAATTAGTACAGGTGTCATACAGATGATACCATGTTTATTTTATTGTTCATGCAGTTTAATAAAACATGAGCTGACACAAGGATCTTCTTGAAAAGGTGTGGGAAAAGACTTCAGAGCCTTCATCTGACTTCATCTAAACATTTAGTTTTCATGTTTGCAGATTTTTTATTTTTGTTTTTTAATCTTCATAAGCTTAAACAAGAGGTCTTATGTAAATGTTTTTATATTCTGTTTAACTAATAAAACCTGAAAGGACCAGTTAAATGTAACTTTATTACCAGTGACATAAAACAACCTACAGGAGTCAGTCAGAGCATTTCCATAGAGAGAGAGAGAGAGTTTGCATCATCATCATCATCATCATCATCATCATCATCATCATCATCATCGTCAGCAGCAGCAGCAGCAGCAGCAGCAGCAGCATCATGCTCCAGTGCTCTGGGAGAGTTTATAGTCCTGAGAGTTGAACACTGGATGACTGACAGCTGTCCTTCATCACAACAGAAGCCACAGAAATCCTCCTCCTCCTCTTCATCATCAAAAACATGACTGTGAGCTGCGTCCTCATCTGGACTCTCCTCTGCTGCTGCTTCACAGGTAAAGTCCAGAGAATCAAACTCCTCTCCTCTATGAACATCTGTCCCTCTGAAATGAAGCCCACAAAAGCCTGACTCTGCTTTCTGTTTTTGTCTCTGTATCCTCAGAGTCCAGAGGACAGGTCACAGTGGCTCAGCCTGCAGCAGTGAGCTCTGCTCCGGGACGCTCCGTCACCATCTCATGTACCACCAGTCAGAATAATGATGGCAACGATTTTTCCTGGTACCAACAGAAGGATGGAAAAACTCCTAAACTGCTTATATACTATATTAGCACTCGAGCATCAGGGACTCCAGATCGTTTTTCAGGCAGTGGATCAAGCAGTGGACGTAACTTTGCTCTGACCATCAGTGGAGTCCAGACTGAAGATGCAGCAGTTTATTACTGTCTGGCTGAACACTACATCAACAGTCAGCGTGTGCTCACACAGTGAAAAAGCATCGTACAAAAACCTCCCTCAGTCAGACTGAACAGAAACTGAACTGACAGCTGCAGCTGGAAGCTTCTGCAGAGACTGACACACTTCACTGAGGATACACACACACACACACACACACACACACACACACACACACACACACACACACACACACAAACACAAACACACACACACACACACACACACACACACAGAGAGAGAGAGAGAGAGAGAGAGAGAGAGAGAGAGAGAGAGAGAGAGAGAGAGAGAGAAAGAGACAGAGACTGAGAGAAAGAGAGAGAGAGATCCATAAAATCATCCTCTATGCTGATGATATAAAGTTTCTCATTAAAAAAGTCTTACCGACTCATTTAGCCCATAATGTCTCTCTTCAGTCTGTGGTGATCTTGCCCCCCCCCCCCCCACACACACCCTTCCCTTTATGCTGCAATCTATTCTGCACTCACTCTCCCTCTCTCTCCAAACCTGCATGTTGATCCTCCCTGCACACCTTAGGACAATCACCATTACCTTCTTGACAGTATTTAGGCTGTGCTGGGATGACTACCAGTCGCCAGAGTATTCCCACTCTAAACGTGGTGCATCAGCACTTTGCTCTTGTTTTGTGTCTGGTTGTGGAGATGAGCCGTCCTCCAGAGGTTCAAATGTCTCACTCCTTGACTTTTATTGTGATAATTCTTTAGAAAACTCCTTTAAAAATGATTTACATTAGTTTTACATCTGCTTTATACAGATGATACTCTGATTTATGATCCTGATTCTAAGAACTGTCTCGTGTTCAGAGTTTAAGGAAAAAACAAACAAACAGTGAACTGAAGCAACACGAGGACAGAACATCTGGATCTGCTTGAAGGTTTGATATCAGAGAGGAAATGTTTGAGTTTGGACGTCACCTCACTTTGACTAAAGCTCTGAATATATGATAGTAATGAGATGAAGTGAAAACACAGGCCACTGTAATGATAAACATGATCAAATCTTTATTGTTTTCAAAGCTTGAATCCATCAGCAGAAGTAGAAACATTGAAATGTTGAAAGATGAAACATGTCATGATTGAAAGAGAGAAGCAGAGACAGAGAGTTTAGACTGAGAGCAGGAACAGAGAACAGACAGAATCAGGGGCCCAGTCAATCACATCAGTACTGGGAACACTGGTCTCTAATCAGGGACTCTGAGACCGGAGTCTGGGAGCCCTGGGTGGCCTCACAGGTCACTGAGGTCACCTTCTCCCACTGGTCTGCAGTGAGCCTCAGGGTGCTGCTCCAGCTGTATGCACCGTCCTTCAGCACTGCCTGGCTCTGCTCCCAGATGCTGCCGCTGTTTCCGTCCACCTTCCAGGCCAGACTCCAGCCTGAGGGGAAGCCCTTGTTGGCCAGGCACATGAGCGTGGCCGTCCCCTGCTGCAGCTCCTCTGTGGAGGGGGGCAGCACCGTCAGGGTGGGACGGACATCACCTAGGAGGGACAAAGCAATCAGCTTAGAGGACAGGGAGCACACAGCTGTCAATCAAAGAGAAGACACTGAGACAGCTTTAATGTTGAAAGTTGAATTTGTGCTTGAAGGAGTTTCTGTCAGATGGTTTTTCTGCTCCACCAGTCACTCACTCACTCACACATTGTTTCACTTCCCTTTAAGAAGCCTCTCATGCATATCAGCACAGAGACACTCATCATACACAAGCAGCTGAAACACAGCAAACTACACTGCAAATGAAAGATAGGAGAGAAAAACTGGACTTGATGTCCATCAAAAAGAGAATCAGTTTCAAAAATCTAATCTGAAGTCACATTAGATGCAAAAAGAGATCAGAGATTTTTTTCTCTTCACTGTCTTCAAACTCTTCAAAGCACTAAATGAGATCAATATTTTTCAAAGGTATCACTGCAGGCTCAAAAAGTGAGAGAAACAGAGAAAAAAGTCAAGATTCTTTAGATCAACTTCAAGCTTTTGAACTTTCTTCAACTTCTCAGGAGAAGGAGTCCAAACAGGCTGAGTGTAGCTGTCCTGAATGAAGCTCCATGACACAGAAATAATGATTCAAAAATCAAAGATTAAAGTGTCCAAACTGAAGCGAAAAGCTTCAGTTAGCAAACAGAATGGAAACATTTCTGTGCTCTTAAAGATGAAGTCTTTAAATATAAACTTACTTCCAACATGCAGTCTGGTTCCTCCACCGAACGTCCACCACAGTGATACAAACTCATTGAGCCGCCGTACAAAAAACCTCTGACTGTAGAGAGACACGGCTCTCTGACTCTGACTGAACTAAAGCTACCATCACCTAAAGATAGAACTCTACCATAAGAAGGAAAACAAGTTGGACTTATTCAGATTTTCTCTCAATATATATGACTTTAAAAACATTTTTTTCTTTCTAAAAACCTGCATCCTTTGAACTCAACTTTGTCTACTTTATCTGTAAAACATGGATTTAGAAAAAGAAATGAAAGCATATGTTATCCTCAGTCTCCAATATGAAATAAAGAAAAACAAAAATAAGTTACTGATGTTAAAAAAGACAAATATTTGACTTACTTCCAACAACATGCAGTCTGGTTCCTCCACCGAACGTCCACCACAGTGATACAAACTCATTGAGCCGCCGTACAAAAACCTCTGACTGTAGAGAGACACGGCTCTCTGACTCTGACACAAACACAGTCTTCTTAATCGCAATCTGTTTGCAAGATTTTTCAGGATAAAAGATTTGATAAATTAATGAAAATAAATCACTGTTATTTATTTTACAAGATAAAAACATATTTTCTGTGTTCTTAGAGAAAATGTAAACAAGTTTTTTTTAAAGAGAAGACCTTTATCTAAATCTTGTCCAGAGGCCTGAACCAAAAATCTGATCCAGGAGTAGGATAATGTGTCTTTAAGTATTTTTTTTTTTTTTTCACTTGTCCTGTCCGGCATCTTGACAACAGAATTGTGGTCTGGCTGTCGTATTTGTGCAGAACAGATTTGCTTTGCCAAAAGGAGCTGTTTATGGAAAAGGCTCCCCTTGAGTTTTAAATGATACTTTTTATTGGTGCTTTGCAATTTCTCTCTTTTTTTTTTTTTTTTTTTTTAATGTGTATTGCCAAGTTAACAAAAATGTAGTTGGACCGGACAAGAGTGATAGCAGAAGACAGAAAAAAAAGATTGCATAGTGAGAAGTAAAAAGAGAGAAAGGGAGAGAAAAACAACAAAACAGCAGTAGAGAACAACCACAACAACTGAGCAAATGCTTACAGACGGGAGAACCGAACAACCAGCTACTGAGCCTGAAAAGAAACATTAACCTGAGGTCTTTGACACAACAATCAGAAGGGGCACCTGCAGAGAAATAAACTGGAGAGATCATTAGCAACAATGAGCACAGCAATAATAATTACAAATATACATACGCATACAAACATTTACTAACATACACATACACCCACAAATGTTCACATGTACATACATGCATACGCACATATGCACACATATACACATATAAACACATACACACACATGTACATATACATACATATATATGCACATACACACACACATATATATATATATATATACATATACATACACACATACATATCTACAAACACACACACACATATATATATGCAAACACACATACATACATCCAATAAATACACACATATACACATACAAATAGGAATGTATACGCATAGACACACCCCCATGTGTATGTGTCTATGCAAGGGTGAGAAAGCAGATTATTTGGGTTAAGTTGTGTTTTGTGTTGAGTGGTCATGCCTAGGAGTGATCGTGCAGGTGTGTCCCAACTGCCTTCAGGGACCAGACGTATACAGAGAGGACCCCGGGTGCCGGGCAGCTAGTAGTCGCAATGGAGCACAGAACCAAGACAGTCCACCGCAGAGAGCTATGGGCCAACTTAGGAGGAGGAGGCCGGGAGAGGAGGCAAGGGGAAGCGAAAGGCAGACCCCTAGCACCTCAGGGTAAGGGCCACGAGGGGCCAGGGGTAGAGGCCCGCAGGCCCGGCAGGACGCCAGGCCCCCGACTGTGTGCCGGGGGCAGGACCTGGGGCCCCGTGGGCCCAAGGACCTTAACCTTGTCTTTAACTATTTAACCAGTGAGGACGATTCAACATGGACTTTTGTAACTTTTGGACCTTTTGTCTCAAACCAGTTAACAAGTGAATAATTTTGAGCCTGGTAGTGAAGAAAGCTGAATTCATCTGTTAGCAGAACAACTAGTCTTCATTTGGATTATCCAAGTGAACTGGTAAACACTTTTCAGTCACACTCATTAACTCGTGGGGTAAACAGACCTCAGCCAGCATGAGCTGTGGACTCTTTGACTTTTGCTGGTCAACCAGTAAGATCCTGAATCCTTCCACATGTGTGAATTGTTGGCCTCATGTGGTTTGGTCGTGGACATTTTCACCTTCTTAGTCAAATCCAGACCAAGAAGAGTCACCACCTTAATGTGGGAGAGGGGTTTGTGTGGCCCTGTGAACCTGGGAGCTGTTGTCAGGGGCATCGCTCCTTGTAGGGTCTCCCAAGGCAAACTGGTCTCAGGAGAGGGTCCAGACCAAGAGTGATTCAGAACAGACCACATGACAAACCTTTCCCAGTAGAGAGAAACTGGGGTACCTCCCTGGAGCCAGACCTGGGCAGGTGTAGGTATACTGACAAGCTCCTGTCTGAACGGTTCAGTGTTGGGGTTCTCCCCTGGAAAAGAGAGGGTCTCTTCATTGACTCCAGGTCACAGGGAGGAAGACTCTTACTGTTGTTTGTGTCTAACTTTGTATCTCATAAATAAACAAGTCCGGTCTAACAAACCCAGAATAATAGTCCAAAAAGCTCATGTGGTCCAGCACTGTATGATATAGTAATAAAGTTCTGATAACTGGACCCGTGTGGTTTCTAGACAACACACAACACACTTCACCAAACCAGGATGAGGGGACCTACATGCTGTCACACACCTGGGACGCTGACCTGAGACTGTCAGACAACAGGGGGCGTGGTCACCCTGCTGCTCCAGGTAGGACGACCAAACCTCTATAAATTTAGATGACGGATGAGACACATCAGCCCCTGACTCCTCTGAGGAAGACTGCAGGAAGAGTTTAGACCAAACATGTCAGAGTGAATAGAAAACACTGCTCCAGTTATCAGAACTTCTTTAACTCTAAACCTGAACTAGAGGGTCCTTTTGGTGCTTATTACTAAACCTGTTCATGTCTCCAGGTTCACTGGTTCACTAGAAATGTCAACATACTGGTTAAGAAGAATCACAGCTTCTAAAGGATGAACAGTTTTTAGTCAGTAAATTCATGTTAAGATCAAAGTTGTAGGTTTACTGATGTTTTAAGTTGGCAGCTTGTTAATAAACAGAATAATGTAAAGTGTTTATGAACATTAGAATCCTGACAGAGTGAAGTCAAGTCTTCATCTCATGAAAACCACAAACATCAGAAGAACAATCTAAACCACTGATGGAGTCAGTCAGAGCATTTCCATAGAGAGAGAGAGAGAGAGAGAGAGTTTGCATCATCATCATCATCATCATCATCATCATCATCATCATCATCAGCAGCAGCAGCAGCAGCAGCAGCAGCATCATGCTCCAGTGCTCTGGGAGAGTTTATAGTCCTGAGAGTTGAACACTGGATGACTGACAGCTGTCCTTCATCACAACAGAAGCCACAGAAATCCTCCTCCTCCTCTTCATCATCAAAAACATGACTGTGAGCTGCGTCCTCATCTGGACTCTCCTCTGCTGCTGCTTCACAGGTAAAGTCCAGAGAATCAAACTCCTCTCCTCTATGAACATCCGTCCCTCTGAAATGAAGCCCACAAAAGCCTGACTCTGCTTTCTGTTTTTGTCTCTGTATCCTCAGAGTCCAGAGGACAGGTCACAGTGAATCAGCCTGCAGCAGTGAGCTCTGCTCCGGGAGGCTCCGTCACCATCTCATGTAGCACCAGTCAGAATAATGATGGCAGCGATTTTTCCTGGTACCAACAGAAGGATGGAGAAACTCCTAAACTGCTCATTAAGTATATCAGCACTCGAGAATCAGGGACTCCAGATCGTTTTTCAGGCAGTGGATCAAGCAGAGGACGTAACTTTGCTCTGACCATCAGTGGAGTCCAGACTGAAGATGCAGCAGTTTACTACTGTCAGAGTGAGCACAACATCAACAGTCAGTGGTTGTTCACACAGTGAAAAAGCGTCGTACAAAAACCTCCCTCAGTCAGACTGAACAGAAACTGAACTGACAGCTGCAGATGGAAGCTTCTGCACAGACTGACACACTTCACTGAGGATACACACTTCATTTTGTACGCTGATCATATTCAGTTTCTTGTTATAAAACCCTCATGTCCCACTGATTCTGTCCATAAGATGACTATTCATTCATTGGAACACTACTTTTCATTCAATAAATAATTATAATTCAAAAAAGAACTTAAAATTTACTTTATAAAAAAAATGATATGAGCTGTTTCAGTAAAGCAGAAGGCCGTACCAGAAAAAAAAAGTTTTATTTTCTGTTCCACATGGAGGCGCTGTGGGTCTCCAGAAAGAAGATTTTCACAACAAGGCAATTCAAAGTGCTGCACAAGACATGAAAAGAATCACTACAAAGGTCAACAAAACAAAAATTAAAACTCACGTGAAATAATGATTTCAAGTTCAAGCAAAGAAAATATAAAATATCAGCAGAAACAAAAAGTTAAAAATTGTGTGATTCAAACAGATATTAAAATAATTTGTTTAAATATTCAAACCAAAGGAAGCTGTGAAAAGATGAGTCTTCAGCCTGGATTTAATGGAGCTGAGAATTTCAGCAGACCTGATATTTTCTGGGAGTTTGTTCAGATATTTGGAGCATAAAACTGAACTCTGCTTCTCCATGTTTGGTTCTGGTTCTGGGGTCAGAAAGCAGACCTGTCCCAGACCACCTGAACGGTCTCAATGGTTTGTACTGAAGAGAAGATCACTGATTTATTTTGACCCTAAACCATTCAGAGCTTTATAAACCAGCAGCAGTATTTTAAAGTCTCTGACAGACAGGGGCCAATGCAAAGACCTCAGACCTGGACTGATTTGATCTACTTTATTGGTCTCAAAAGAGCCTTTATCAAATGAAGTGATCAGTTTTGTGTTCAATGAATTTCTGTAGCGATCAAGAAAAAAAGCACACAGAATTAGCACAGGGTGGGGCCCAGCCAACCAGAACCTGACCCCAGCAGAGGAGCTGGAAATGGATCTGAATAAAGGGGGCCCAGTGATGGACAGGATCAAGGGAGGGACCATGATGAACCCTGTCCTTACAATGTAAAGTTGCAACTTCTTGCAAGGAACAATTTTTAGTTCCACTGCAGATTAAACACATTTGACCATATTAGACTGTCTGACTCTGAATTTGCTGCTTTTGGAGCCACCAGAAGACGATCCAGTTATTACTGTACATTTCATTGAAATTACAGGCCTGGCATGTCTTTTCAAATGTGAACATGAGTCGTCTTGTTTGGTGGATGTGGCAGGGGGAAGGCACATCAGCAGCTGTGGAGTGGACCTCTGCAGATGAGCAGACACTGTCACTGGACTCTCGAAGGCTTGAGGTGTCCTGTCACATTTGTGGTGAAACTGCTCATTTAGTTCAACACGTATAGAAAGTCAGTGATGTGGTGCTCATAAAAGTTTTCAAAGATCATGAGACTTCACTGCCTCAAAATTAAGGATTGTGAGTGTACTATATGCTGAAATAAATCTATGTGATGCACCAGTCCTGTTGCTAACTGACAATTCTTCTGCAGAATTCACAAACCATCAGAATCATGTTTGCGAAACAGGCAGAGCTGGTAGAAGTCCAAATCCAGAGAGACAAACTGAATCTGGATGTGACTGAGCTGGACACTGAAATCAAAAGGAGGAGGCTGAGGACACTGGAACTAAAGATCCAGAAGCTGGAACAGGAGGTGAGTATCTCAGTGCTCCCTGTCACCATATTTGTGATTGAATGTGTTAATCCTTGTGACTTTCTCTCAACTCCAGGCTCAAAGCTCAGGAACGCAGATTTTACTGTGAATAAACTGGAAAATTAACTAAAAAAACAAGTGTGTCCTTTTTCTCTGACAGTGAATGTGGGGTCAACAATTGATTTGGAAATTTGACCACATGGTGTACTACCAGTGCTTAATTTGTGCCGGAGCTAGCCGGAGCGCGCTCCGGGACCTCTTGGATCGGATCCAGGACCTATTTGATCCGCTCCGGCACCTCTTTGATCTGCTCCGTGACCTTTCCTGTCAATAAATAAACTGTGTTTTTAGCTGTGTTTTCTCTGCGCTTTAATCCTCTCTGAAGTGACGCCTGTTGGCTTATTTCTTATGCATTTTACTCAGAAATTAGGTAAAACGGGGGGGAAAGTGATTCATGCCGTCACGTGTCACAACGCAATGCGCATTGCGAAGGTATTGTTTCCGCACCGGCACCGCACGCAAACGACACTTAACAGCCAGGTGACTGACAACGCTGTTACACTTGGCCTGCTAAAATGTCAAAGCGACAATCAAAACTCTCAAGTTTCTTTAAACCAGTCTGTCAGCCAGACCCCAAACTGGCCAAAGTTGTTCCGGAGGCAGAGCCCGGCTCCGCAGATACGGGTGGTGACAGCATGATAGCCGCTGAAGATGTGGTCTGTGCAGTCAGGAGCACAGATAAGGATGAGGGAGCAGTGACGTCAGTTCACGAGAAACTGTAGTCACCACTGGTGACTACAGTTTACAAGAGAAGACAATCGGTTAACAAGCATTAAGTTATTTGTGGGCAAAGCACACAACAACGTGGCAAATAGACAGGAAATTTAATCAGACTGTGTCTGCTGCCTGTCAAGTTTGGTAGGATACTTTATTACTGTGCAGAGTGCACAACACATCATTCTAGTGATGTTTGGTCATTTATCCTTCCAAATACAGACCTTTTTTCTAATTCTTTCTTGATTTTTGATTCTCAGGCTTTTGTTAAATTTATTGTATTTATTTTTTTCTGGCGTGGTGCTTACATGACAGTGACACACAAAAAAATCCCATTAGCAATAAAATGTGTTTATTTGCAATATGTCAGTTATTTAAATTGCTCATTCCAAATTGATTCCAAGTGTTCTGATGGGCCACATGGTGTGCCAAATGTTGCTGCAAATGTTATACTAGGTAAGTGCGGAAATTAAGGTGAAAAAGAAGATAAAAACGCGTTAAAACCAGAGAAAAAAGGTTTCTTTCGGCGCACAATTTCGAAAGGGGACCCGGCACCTGACTGGGGACAAATTAGGCACTGTGTACTACCAATCCCAGAGAAAAGGAACATATGCAGCGAAAAGTACCACACAAGTCCATAAATCTAAATTCCAAACCTATAAAACAAAAATTGGTCAGATACCGTAACCATTCATAGTAAAGAGACAAAATGAATGAACGGAAAGATTGTTGAAATCAAAAACTAAGTCAGAATGATTAGAGATGGTTAAAACAAAATGATCTTCTGTCAGTTACATTGTTGTCAAAATGATTCAGTGGTTTTATATATATATATATATATATATATATATATATATATATATATATATATATATATATATATATATATATATATATATATATATACTACTGTATGAGTCTTCATAACATCAACAGTCAGGTATATATAATATATATATATATATATATATATATATATATATATATATATATATATATATATATATATATATATATATATATATATATATAATCTGTGCAAACAAATATACTGAAAGTCAACAGGCAAATGAAATGATTACAATTATAATATTTGGCTGCAGGGATAATAAATGATGTAACATGTAGAAAAACCATGGAAATGCAGTAAACCACGCTCATGTCTCTCAGTCCTGGCAGCAGAATCACCACAGGATTAATCTGATCCTGGTTTGGTGCAATACCCCCCAGGTCCTGCTGGGACATTAGTCCTTTAATCCTAAACACATTCTTTAAGTGATGGCAGGCTGACTGTGTAACTGTCCTAATGTGTTTTTAAATTCAGGTCTGAGTCCATGATCATTCAGATTTATGGTATATTCAGTGGTTTTTAACTTTATCATCTCAAGCTGCTTCCTGACTTTGAATCTCTCCTCTTTGGCTCCAAAAACAACAACCTCAGTTTGATCTTTTGCTCAGCTGGAGAAAATGTAGTCCCATCAACTAATGACTGTAATGTATAACTGTGTGTCATCTGCATAATGACACTAATTGACTTTATCGTTTTCTATAATCTGAGTCAGTGGAAGCCTATAGATGTTAAACAGAAGAGGCCCCAGAGTGGAGCCCTGGGGGACTCCACATGTCATTTCTGTCTGCCCAGATGTAAAGTTACCAAAAGACACAAAGTAGTCTCTGTGCTTTAGTACCATTTAAACCAGATGTCAGAAAAGATGACAGGAAGTCCCACCCAGTTCTCCAGTTGGTTAAGTCGTATATCATGTCGGACTGGTTCAAAAGCAGCACTTAGATCCAGAAGTACAACAACTGAAATTCAACCACTGTCAGAGTTTAAGAGGATGCCATGAAACACCTTAAACAGAGCAGACCCATTGCTGTGATGAAGACAGAAACATGACTGGGAGACATCGAAACAGTCATTCAGTGTCATGAAGGACTGTAGCTGTTAACAAACTGATTTTTCAAAAGCTTTATTTTTTTAAAAAAAGGTAAACATTTAAAAAGGGTTCAATATAAAGAAAAAAAATGAAGAAACCTCTTAAGGTATAAAAGTACCTTTAAAAAATCTACTGACATGAATCATTTCCATCGAGAGAGAGACTTTGCATCATCATCATCATCATCATCATCATCATCAGCAGCAGCAGCAGCAGCAGCAGCAGCAGCATCATGCTCCAGTGCTCTGGGAGAGTTTATAGTCCTGAGAGTTGAACACTGGATGACTGACAGCTGTCCTTCATCACAACAGAAGCCACAGAAATCCTCCTCCTCCTCTTCATCATCAAAAACATGACTGTGAGCTGCGTCCTCATCTGGACTCTCATCTGCTGCTGCTTCACAGGTAAAGTCCAGAGAATCAAACTCCTCTCCTCTATGAACATCCGTCCCTCTGAAATGAAGCCCACAAAAGCCTGACTCTGCTTTCTGTTTTTGTCTCTGTATCCTCAGAGTCCAGAGGACAGGTCACAGTGGCTCAGCCTGCAGCAGTGAGCTCTGCTCCAGGAGGCTCCGTCACCATCTCATGTACCACCAGTCAGAATAATAATGGCAACGATTTTTCCTGGTACCAACAGAAGGATGGAGAAACTCCTAAACTGCTAATATACTATTTTAGTGCTCGAGCATCAGGGACTCCAGATCGTTTTTCAGGCAGTGGCTCAATCCGAGGATCTAACTTTGCTCTGACCATTACTGGAGTCCAGACTGAAGATGCAGCAGTTTACTACTGTCAGAGTTTCCATGTCATCAACAGTCAGCATGTGTTCACACAGTGAAAAAGCATCGTACAAAAACCTCCCTCAGTCAGACTGAACAGAAACTGAACTGACAGCTGCAGCTGGAAGCTTCTGCAGAGACTGACACAGTTCAATGAGACATACACACACACACACACACACACACACACACACAGAGAGAGAGAGAGAGAGAGAGAGAGAGAGAGAGAGCATATTTTCAGATATATGTCCATAAAATCATCCTCTATGCTGATGATATGAAGTTTCTCATTAACAAAGTCTTACCGACTCATTTAGCCCATAATGTCTCTCTTCAGTCTGTAGTGATCTTTCCACCACTGATTGGTTTTGCCCTCCCTTCCCTTCCCTGCTGCACTCTGCTGAATTCACTCTCTCTCCCTCTCTCTCCACTCCTGCCCACTGATCATCCTTGCACACCTTAGGACAATCACCATTACCTTCTTGACAGCATTTAGGCTGGGCTGGGACAACTACCAGTCGCCAGAGTATTCCCACTCTAACTGTGGTACATCAGCACTTTGCTCTTGTTTTGTGTCTGATTGTGGAGATGAGCCGTCCTCCAGAGGTTCAAATGTCTCACTCCTTGACTTTTAGTGTGATAACTCTTTAAATGTCTCCTTCAAATATGATTTCCATCAGTTTTACATCTACTTTATACAGATGATACTCTGATTTATGATCCCGATTCTAAGAACTTTCTCATGTGTTCAGAGTTTAAGGAAAAAACAAACAAACAGTGAACTGAAGCAACACGAGGACAGAACATCTGGATCTGCTTGAAGGTTTGATATCAGAGAGGAAATGTTTGAGTATGGACGTCACCTCACTTTGACTAAAGCTCTGAATATATGATAGTAATGAAATGAAGTGAAAACACAGGCCACTGTAATGATGAACATGATCAAATCTTTATTGTTTTCAAATCTTGAATCCATCAGCAGAAGTAGAAACATTGAAATGTTGAAAGATGAAACGTCATGATTGAAAGAGAGAAGCAGAGACAGAGAGTTTAGACTGAGAGCAGGAACAGAGAACAGACAGAATCAGGGGCCCAGTCAATCACATCAGTACTGGGAACACTGGTCTCTGATCAGGGACTCTGAGACCGGAGTCTGGGAGCCCTGGGTGGCCTCACAGGTCACTGAGGTCACCTTCTCCCACTGGTCTGCAGTGAGCCTCAGGGTGCTGCTCCAGCTGTATGCACCGTCCTTCAGCACTGCCTGGCTCTGCTCCCTGATGCTCCTGCTGTTTCCGTCCACCTTCCAGGCCAGACTCCAGCCTGAGGGGAAGCCCTTGTTGGCCAGGCACATGAGCGTGGCCGTCCCCTGCTGCAGCTCCTCTGTGGAGGGGGGCAGCACCGTCAGGGTGGGACGGACATCACCTAGGAGGAACAAAGCAATCAGCTTAGAGGACAGGGAGCACACAGCTGTCAATCAAAGAGCAGACACTGAGACAGCTTTAATGTTGAAAGTTGAATTTGTGCTTGAAGGAGTTTCTGTCAGATGGTTTTTCTGCTCCACCAGTCACTCACTCACTCACACATTGTTTCACTTCCCTTTAAGAAGCCTCTCATGCATATCAGCACAGAGACACTCATCATACACAAGCAGCTGAAACACAGCAAACTACACTGCAAATGAAAGATAGGAGAGAAAAACTGGACTTGATGTCCATCAAAAAGAGAATCAGTTTCAAAAATCTAATCTGAAGTCACATTAGATGCAAAAAGAGATCAGAGATTTTTTTCTCTTCACTTTCTTCAAACTCTTCAAAGCACTAAATGAGATCAATATTTTTCAAAGTTATCACTGCAGGCTCAAAAAGTGAGAGAAACATAGAAAAAAGTCAAGATTCTTTAGATCAACTTCAAGCTTTTGAACTTTCTTCAACTTCTCAGGAGAAGGAGTCCAAACAGGCTGAGTGTAGCTGTCCTGAATGAAGCTCCATGACACAGAAATAAGGATTCAAAAATCAATGATTAAAGTGTCCAAACTGAAGAGAAAAGCTTCAGTTAGCAAACAGAATGGAAACATTTCTGTGCTCTTAAAGATGAAGTCTTTAAATATAAACTTACTTCCAAGATCCAGTCTGGTTCCTCCACCGAACGTGAACCACAGTGATACAAACTCATTGAGCCGCCGTACAAAAACCTCTGACTGTAGAGAGACACGGCTCTCTGACTCTGACTGAACTAAAGCTACCATCACCTAAAGATAGAACTCTACCATAAGAAGGAAAACAAGTTGGACTTATTCAGATTTTCTCTCAATATATATGACTTTAAAAACAGTTTTTTCTTTCTAAAAACCTGCATCCTTTGAACTCAACTTTGTCTACTTTATCTGTAAAACATGGATTTAGAAAAAGAAATGAAAGCATATGTTATCCTCAGTCTTCAATATGAAATAAAGAAAAACAAAAATAAGTTACTGATGTTAAAAAAGACAAATATTAGACTTACTTCCAACATCCAGTCTGGTTCCTCCACCGAACGTGAACCACAGTGATACAAACTCATTGAGCCGCCGTACAAAAACCTCTGACTGTAGAGAGACACGGCTCTCTGACTCTGACACAAACAAAGTCTCAGAAATCACTCTCTGTCTGCAAGATTTTTGAGGTAAATTATTCATTTCTTTACTATAGGGCTTATCCTATAGGTCCAACTCTCTTCTCTATATATATGCTTCCCCTTGGCAATATAATGAGGAAACACTGTTAATTTTCACTGCTACACTGATGATACACAGCTTTATGTATCACTGAAGCCAGGTGAGACAAACCAACTATCTACACTAGGTGCCTGTTTAAAAGACATCAGAACCTGGATGGCCAGAATTTTTCTTCTTCTTAACTCAGATAAGACAGAGATCATTGTGCTGGGCCCTCGACACCTTACAGAAACCTCTTCTAGTGATTTAATTGACATAGATGGCATAAGCCTGACACCAAGCACAACTGTTAGAAATCTAGGAGTTCTATTTGATCAGGATTTATCATTTCACTCTCACATAAAGCAAATTTGAAAAACACCCTTTTTTCATCTTCATAACATCGCTAAAATCAGGCCTATCCTGTCCAAGACCGATACTGAAAAGCTAGTCCATGCTTTTGTGACCTCTAGACTGGACTATTGTAATTCCTTGCTTTCAGGCTGTCTCAGCAAGTCGCTTAAGATGCTTCAGCTGGTCCAAAATGCTGCAGCACGTGTACTGACTAGAACTAGGAGAAGAGACCACATTACTCCTGTGTTAGCTTCTCTGCATTGGCTTCCCATAAAATATAGAATAGAATTCAAAATTCTTCTTCTCACCTATAAAGTTCTCAGTGGACAAGCACCAGTTTATCTTAAAAACCTTGTAGTGCCGTACAACCCCTCTAGAACATTACACTCCCAAAATGCTGGCCTGTTTGTGGTACCGTCAATCTCCAAAAGTAGAATAGGAGGTAGAGCCTTCAGTTATCAAGTTCCTCTTCTCTGGAACCATTTACCAACCACAGTTCGAGATGCAGAATCCCTCTCTACCTTTAAGCTTAGACTTAAAACATTCCTCTTTGATAAAGCTTTCAGTTAGGGACCAGTTTATAATCCATAAATTAGCTCATAAATTAGACTCATAGTTAAGATGCAATAGGTCTAGGCTGCCGGGGGGGATCTGGCACATTGGGCTCTATCTCTCTTTCTTAATCTCTCTCTGCATCTGCTTTTGCCCCTTTTGTCTGCTTCTGTACTCGTCTCTGGCTCTTGTCTTGTAGGTGGCCTGGGATCCTTGGTGGAGACTGCCTGCTGCTGCAACTATAGACATGACGCATATTTGGCCATTTAATTAGGAACATTCCATTCCCATTATCGTTATAACTGTTAATGTAGATATCAGCATGATGGATACATCTATAGTATCTATTTCTTAATCACCACTTAGGCATGAGGTCCCTCTGAAAATGGGATGTCATATCTCAAGAGGCCTTAAACACATTTATACTTAACAGAGACAAGTATAGTAGAGATGCACTTGTGGTCTGGGCATCCATGAGTTCGTCACTACTTGACATCTATATCTTTTGAACATGATGCCACAGGAACACGTTTTAAAAATGGTTCCATGTGTAACTCTGCTTTATGGTTAAAATGAGTCATTTGCAGTCACTCTTATTTTTCTTTATATATTTCTTTATATTAGCAATATTATAAACTGTCAATCAATCAATCAATCTTTATTTATATAGCGCCAATTCATAACAAACATTATCTCAAGACGCTTTCCAAGCATTAACAGGTCTAGACCTGTAAATGATAATAAATTTTATTAACAGAAACCCAACATCAAGACAAGATAAGAAGTCTGATCTCATCTTAACCCACCATGAGTACAGACCTTTGCAATATTTAGCAAGTTACAATGGAGAGGAAAAACTTCCCTTTAACGGGCAGAAACCTCGGACAGAACCAGACTCATGTTAGACAGACATCTGAGGAGACTGTGATGGGATTAGAGAGGGGGGGGGGGGGGGGGCAGAGAGACAAAGACACAGGGAGACATAAACACAGAGTCCATATTTCTGTGTTGTAGAGATGATCACGGAGAAACTGTAACTGTAAAAAGCCGTAGCAGCTGGAGTCTGTCAGGTCCATGGCAGCAGACCGTCCACAGCAACAATCCAAAGGAACCTAACAGACAAACTCAGAGACTCTCAGAGAGATCCATGGTTAATAACTTTAATGAGACATTAAGATCAGAAGTTAGACTGACAGAGGAGACAGGGAAACAGGATCCTTGTGTGTCAGTTCCCCCCCGGCAGTATAAACCTATAGCAGCATAACTAAGCCCATAATTATAGTTAGAGCTGGTTCAGACCAGCTCTAACTATAAGCTTTATCATAAAGGAAAGTTTTAAGTCTACTCCTAAAAGTAGAGAGGGTGTCTGCTTCCCGAACCTCAGCCGGTAAATGATGCCAGAGAAGAGGAGCCTGGTAACTAAAGGCTCGACCTCCCAGACTACTTTTAGAGACCCTGGGTACAACGAGCAGGCCTGATGCTGGGAACGCAGCAATCTAGACGGATAATATGGCACAATAAGCTCTTTAAGATAGGATGGCCCGATGCCATTAAGAGCTTTGTAAGTCAGAAGAAGAATTTTAAATTCTATTCTAAACTTTAGGGGTAGCCAGTGCAGAGACGCTAACACTGGGGAGATATGCTCCCTCCTCCTGGTCCCAGTCAGAACCTGGGCTGCAGCATTCTGAACTAGCTGAAGAGTCCTAATAGACTTGTTAGGACAACCAGATAGAAGAGAGTTACAGTAATCTAACCTGGAGGAGACGAAAGCATGGACCAGCTTCTCTGCATCACTCTGAGACAAGATGTGTCTAATTTTTCTAATATTACGGAGATGAAAGAACGCTGTCCTGGAGACCTGTTGGATGTGAGAGTTAAAGAGTTGCCCTGCTAAAATCATGTAAAGTATCCTTCTCCCACTTTGCCCCATGGTTTACACCAGAACTCTGCTCAGTGAAGACCGCCGGACACAGACTTGAGCGACTGAGTAGAAAAACTGGTTTAACTGTCCATGTATTGACCTTCACAGACCATATTCACAGCTATGAATAAGACCAAGAGCATTTACTACAATCTGTTATATCAGAAGGACAAACTAACCCCTGAATCCTCTTTCTCACAATCATTAAGTTACTTCAGCAAGCCCAAAACTTTCCTCTGGATTCCACCAACAAACTGTGTGCTGACTTGATGGACTTTTTCCAGTGCAAAATCAGATCCATTTATCAACAGCTTCACTGCACGGCCTCCGAAACCAGTGGTATGACCGTCATACCCCGTTTCAATGGCAGCTGTTTTTCTTCGTTTTCACCTGTGGGTGAGCAGTCTATCATTAAACTCATTAATCAATTATCCCTTAGTCGGGCTCTTTACCCTCTGCTATAAAAATTGCTGCCACCCTCGTTCTCAGAAAAAAACAAAAAAAAAAAAACAGGAACTGACCCACAGGACGTTAAACACTGACTCATCTTTTATTTCTGACCAAATTGCTGTAATGGACTGTAGCATCCAGCTCAAAGACCATCAGACAGAAAAACAACTTATGGGAAGACTTTCAGTCTAGGTTCAGGGAAAATCACAGCATGGAAACTGTTCTGACCAAGGTCATAAATGACTTGGCTCCTAAACAGTGGCTCAGCCTACAGCAGTGAGCTCTGCTCCGGGACGCTCCGTCGTCATCTCATGTACCACCAGTCAGGACGTTCATGGTAACAACCATTTAGCCTGGTACCAACACAAAGATGGAGAAACTCCAAAAAGGCTCATTTATGGTTCCAGCTATCGAGATTCAGGGACTCCAGATCGTTTTTCAGGCAGTGGATCTGGATCTAACTTTGCTCTGACCATCATAGGAGTCCAGACTGAAGATGCAGCAGTTTACTACTGTCAGAGTTTTCATGTCATCAACAGTCAGTATGTGTTCACACGGTGAAAAAGCGTTGTACAAAAACCTCCCTCAGTCAGACTGAACAGAAACTGAACTGACAGCTGCAGCTGGAAGCTTCCGCAGAGACTGACACGCTTCACTGAAGCAGCTCAGACATGATGAAGAACAATAAACTTTTTAACACTTTTAATATTCAATTTCATTAAAAAAAAAAAAAACAACCTTCTATTTCAGAACCACTTCAGTCCAGAGATATCTTCTCACTCAACCTGATGACTTAACATTGAAGTCATGTCAGTTTTATACATACAGCACATTTCAAACCAAACTGGTCACCAGATGTACAATTTTCCTCTCTAATGAGTTACCTTTGTCTGACAGGATCTGAAGGAGTGCCTCATGGGTCAGTGTTGGAACCACTGCTGTTTATTCTTTGTATAAAGAACATAAATCAAAGTGGTTCCAGTCACTGTTCATTGTAAAAGCTCTGAAGCAACAACAGCATAACTGACCAGAACAACAGAGGACCCAGAACAGAGCCCTGGAGGACACCATGACTTCTATTGATAGTATCTGATGAATGTTTAGACATCAGCTCTACCTGCCAGATGAGGACTGCTCTAGAGTTACACTGACACAGAGGAAACATATCCATGCAGTGTGTGTAGGAAGATTTTCATCATTTCAGGACTTTATTCAAGTTCAAAAGAGAAAAATGAAATATTTGAATCTAAAAAGAGTGAGATCATACTTTGTGTCAGCCTCCATGAAGATGATTTCCACACTCAGCTCTGCCAGCAGTGAGGAGTGAACAGTGAGACATGTTGAGGACAGCTCCAGCTGAGTCAGTGAGTCTGTTTGCATTCGTGTCCTTCCTCTCTGCTCTCAGACCTTAAGAGGACAGAGTTGATCAGGTTTCCAGGCCAAACAGAGACACTGACACAGCCACAGCACCATGAGGATGTCACTGGTCCTGCTTCTGCTCACCCTGGGGCTCCTTGTTCAGGGTGAGACCAGGTTCAGCAGCATGAAGTTCTGCTCTGATGAAGAACAACTGGAACAAGCAGCATTTCCCTTCGTCCATCTTTTCTCTGTGTTGAAGAAATGAGACTCTTCTGTTTGGATGTTCTTCATCTTCTCTACGCTGGATTTGTCTCCATAACCTTCTCCTCTTTTTCATGTTTTCCAGGTTCATCAGGAGACATCGTCCTGACTCAGACTCCTGGATCTCAGTCTGCTGTTCCAGGACAGACCGTCTCCATCAGATGTCAGACCAGTTCAAGTGTCAGCAGCTATCTCCACTGGTACCTTCAGAAACCTGGCGAAGCTCCTAAACTCCTGATTCATTCAGCTACAAGCCGTCAGTCTGGAGTTTCAGATCGTTTTAGTGGACGTGGATCTGGATCAGACTTCACTCTGACTATCAGTGGAGTCCAGACTGAAGACTCAGGAGTTTATCACTGTCAGCAGGGTTACAGCTTACCGTTCACACAGTGAAAAAGTGTCGTACAAAAACCTCCCTCAGCTGGAGAGGAAGTGATCTGACTGAACAGCTGCACTGAAACACAAACAAGAGAAGTTCAGCAAAATAAAACACAGTCAGTAATTTATAACTTTCAACATGAAAGACTAAATAAAGCTGGTGAAGAAGATTTATATTTATGATGCTTTGATGAACCTTTGTCAGAATAAAATCTGACTTCAGTTCTTTGATGGTTTGATTGATCAGTTCAGCTCTTGTTTTTCACTGAGTCTTTGACTGAAAAAGTTAGATTGATCTGTTTTCTGCATCCATGGTTCAGGGTCTTACTGATTGTTAACTTTATTTCTTTTTATTACTAATAACTTTAGTTAAAGTGCAGCATGTAGAGTTACATTATTGTTGTATGAACAGAGATTTACAAATAAAGTCTGATTGATAAAGATGAACAGATAATACCGTGTATCTGACTTTCTGTATTTCTCTTTATGCTGATGATTTCACGCTTTTTACTTCATTTCAAGTCAGAAACTTTTTCACAGATGATCATTCTGAAGTTGTTTCATTACTCAGTAATATATGAGCAGTTCTCTCCATCATACAGCTCAGTTATAAGAACTGATCTGAGGATTTATTTTGAAATGTGTCTTCATGTGTTTTGCTCCAAATGTTCTTTAAAGGAGACAAATATGAAGTGAGGAGAGCAGTGAAGCTGCAGTCAGTGACAGCATTCAGATCAAATCTCCTCACAAACAGAAACAATGATGGAAACACAAACCTCACATTTGATCCACAGATTTTTAAAGAGAGAAAGAGAGAGAGAGAGAGAGAGAGAGAGAGAGAGAGAGAGAGAGAGAGAGAGAAGAGAGAGAGAGAGAGTCAGGACTGGAGACACTGGTCTCTGATCAGGGACTCTGAGACCGGAGTCTGGGAGCCCTGGGTGGCCTCACAGGTCACTGAGGTCACCTTCTCCCACTGGTCTGCAGGGAGCCTCAGGGTGCTGCTCCAGCTGTATGCACCGTCCTTCAGCACTGCCTGGCTCTGCTCCCTGCTGCTCCTGCTGTTTCCGTCCACCTTTCCAGGCCAGACTCCAGCCTGAGGGGAAGCCCTTGTTGGCCAGGCATATGAGCATGGCCGTCCCCTGCTGCAGCTCCTCTGTGGAGGGGGGCAGCACCGTCAGGGTGGGGACCACTGCACCCACTGAGAGACCAGACAGAGAGACAACATGAAGGAAGTTCAGTCAGAGAGGAAAAGAAAAGTGGGCTGCTGCTGGCTCTGAAGCTGCTCCTCAGGACGGCTGAAACTGCTCCTCTGTGTTTCACTTCCTGCTCTGATCTCAGTCGTCATAGCAACAGACAGGCATCACTGCTGAAGCATGGCAGCAGACAGGTTTCAGGACTAAAGATAAATGTCAGGAGGGAAAGTCTTTGCTGAGAGAAACAGCTCATCCAAAAGTCCTCAGATACAGAGTGTTTTTATTCACCATGAGCAAAGAAAGACTTCAGCACTGAAAACTGGACCAACAAGAACTTGAATCTGAAAAGTTCTGCTCCTATAAGCAGCTGCAGTCAGCTGATAATAATGACTGATTCAAGTCAGGATGTGAAGTCATCAGTCTGAGTAGAAGAGCCAGTCAGACTGGAGCAGTTTGTAGAGAAAACTCTCTGACTGAAGAAACACTTTGAGCTTTGACTCCACGCAAAGTTTCAAATGAGCTCATTCTCCACAAACATGACTGAGTCAAAGTTTGACAAACACATCTTTAAATGCAGAACAGACACAGAGAAATGTCTTTCAAATGAAGTTGACGTCTTCACAACAAATGTTGAGAGTGTCCAAAGTGTGAGTGTGATTTTGAGTCAAAGTAAAGACTTCCTTCATCAGACAGAGTGTTCTCTGTAAAACACTGAAGAAATGCTCACACACATTTCATTCACTTTCATTCAGCAGCTTGAAGATTTGTTTCTGCTCAGTAAAAATCAGACAAATGATTGATTTAGAGTTTGTGTAGAAGCAGAAAGTGACTCTCAGTCAACATGCAGGCTGGTTCCTCCACCGAACGTCCACCACAGTGATACAAACAGACGGAGCCGTGGTACAAAAACCTCTGACTGTAGAGAGACACGGCTCTCTGACTCTGAACACAACAAACTCAACACAAACTCTTCCTGATCTTCAAAGAAGTCACTCTTTGCTTTCCATTTGTCAAACAGTCACACAGCTTTTCTTCATTTGTTACAACTTTACATCCATTCTTACACTTTGAGTCAAAGTGAAAACCAGCCCCCGAGAACTGAATGAAAGCAGACAGAAGATCATCTGAAGGAAAATCTTTCTGCATTCATCAAAAACACTGAAATATACAAAGTTAAAGCAAAAACTCCATCAATCATTTCTTTGATCCACGTATTGATGATTGATCATGAGCATGCTGAGAGTGATCCCAGTCCCTGACGGAGTCAGTCAGAGCATTTCCATAGAGAGAGAGAGTTTGCATCATCATCATCATCATCATCATCATCATCATCATCATCATCATCATCATCATCATCAGCAGCAGCAGCAGCAGCAGCAGCAGCAGCAGCAGCAGCAGCAGCAGCAGCAGCAGCAGCATCATGCTCCAGTGCTCTGGGAGAGTTTATAGTCCTGAGAGTTGAACACTGGATGACTGACAGCTGTCCTTCATCACAACAGAAGCCACAGAAATCCTCCTCCTCCTCTTCATCATCAAAAACATGAGTGTGAGCTGCGTCCTCATCTGGACTCTCCTCTGCTGCTGCTTCACAGGTAAAGTCCAGAGAATCAAACTCCTCTCCTCTATGAACATCCGTCCCTCTGAAATGAAGCCCACAAAAGCCTGACTCTGCTTTCTGTTTTTGTCTCTGTATCCTCAGAGTCCAGAGGACAGGTCACAGTGGCTCAGCCTGCAGCTGTGAGCTCTGCTCAGGGAAGCTCCATCACCATCTCATGTACCACCAGTCAGAATATTTACAGTAACTGTTTTTCCTGGTACCAACAGAAGGATGGAGAAACTCCTAAACTGCTCATTAAGTATATCAGCACTCGAGCATCAGGGACTCCAGATCGTTTTTCAGGCAGTGGATCAAGCAGTGGATCTAACTTTGCTCTGACCATCAGTGGAGTCCAGACTGAAGATGCAGCAGTTTACTACTGTATGAGTGTTCATTACATCAACAGTCAGTATGTGTTCACACAGTGAAAAAGCGTCGTACAAAAACCTCCCTCAGTCAGACTGAACAGAAACTGAACTGACAGCTGCAGCTGGAAGCTTCTGCACAGACTGACACACTTCACTGAGGACACACACTTCATTTTGTATGCTGATCATATTCAGTTTCTTGTTTTAAAACCTTCATGTCTCACTGATTCTGTCTCCATTCATTCATTGGAACATTACTTTTCATTCAGTAAATAATTATAATTCAAAAATGAACTTAAAGTTTACTTTCTAAAAAAGTGATATGAGCTGTTTCAGTAAAGCAGAAAGCCGTACCAGAAAAAAAAAAAAAAAAAGTTTTTATTTTCTGTTTCCACATGGAGGCGCTGTGGGTCTCCAGAAAGAAGATTTTCACAACAAGGCAATTCAAAGTGCTGCACAAGACATGAAAAGAATCACTCCAAAGGTCAACAAAACAAAAATTAAACCTTACGTGAAATAATGATTTCAAGTTCAAGCAAAGAAAATATAAAATATCAGCAGAAACAAAAAGTTAAAAATTGTGTGATTCAAACAGATATTAAAATAATCAGTTTCAATATTCAAACCAAAGGAAGCTGTGAAAAGATGAGTCTTCAGCCTGGATTTAATGGAGCTGAGAGTTTCAGCAGACCTGATATTTTCTGGGAGTTTGTTCAGATATTTGGAGCATAAAAACTGAACTCTGCTTCTCCATGTTTGGTTCTGGTTCTGGGGTCAGTAAGCAGACCTGTCCCAGACCACCTGAACGGTCTCAATGGTTCGTACTGAAGAGAAGATCACTGATATATTTTGGCCCTAAACCATTCAGAGCTTCATAAACCAGCAGCAGTATTTTAAAGTCTCTGACAGACAGGGGGCAATGCAAAGACCTCAGACCTGGACTGATTTGATCTACTTTATTGGTCTTAGTGAGGACTGGAGCAGCAGCTGTCTGACTGATTTTGAAGAGAGACCTGTAGAAACAGAGTCCACAGTCATCAAGTGGACTGAAGATAAACATGTGGACCAGGTTTTCCAGGGAGGTACTGCACAAAACTTGGATAAAGACATCCAGGATAAACAAGCAGGCGTGGCTTGACTAAGCCTTGTTGGTGTTGGATTAATCAGTTGCACGTTTGCTCAGCCAGGATGAAAAGACGCAGCTCAGTCAAGACAGGTGTGGATTGTTGGGATAAGTGCGTGTTCATGGCAAATATACATAAAAAGACCACAAGATCGATCCCAGAATCACTAAAGGAAAATGGAACATGGAAGCACATCATTCTTCACACCTTCTGAGAAAGAGCTGCTTCTTCAGTAATACGAAGAAATGAGAGAGATGATATGACAAAAAGGAAACACCAGGGCTGTTAAAAAGAGGAGGGAAAAGGCCTGGCAGACAATAAGAGACCGGCTTCATGTGTAAGTAGCCCAAACATGTACAATTAACAACCTCTACCCTACAGGAACTGTCGTAATTACAGTTAAATGATTCAGAGCTGATGACTGTCAGTCCACTGATCAATAGTTGTTTTTTGCTTTAATGTGGCCTATAGACCTGCATGTTACTCAGGTAATGTGGAGCTTAATTAAGTTCAAAGAAATGATCTACTGCTAAGTTACTTTAGTGTAGCTTAAAGAGCCTTTATCAAATGAAGTGATCAGTTTTGTGTTCAATTAATTTCTGTCAATCAAGAAAAAAGCACAGAATTAGCACAGGGTGGGGCCCAACCAGCCAGAACCTGACCCCAGCAGAGGAGCTGGAAATGGATCTGAATAAAGGGGGCCCAGTGATGGACAGGATCCAGGGAGGGACCATGATGAACCCTGTCCTTACAATGTAAAGTTGCAACTTCTTGCAAGGAACAAACTTTAGTTCCACTGCAGATTAAACACATTTGACCATATTAGACTGTCTGACTCTGAATTTTCTGCTTTTGGAGCCACCAGAAGACGATCCAGTTATTGCTGTACATTTCATTGAAATTACAGTCTTGGCATGTCTTTTCAAATGTGAACATGAGTCGTCTTGTTCGGTGGATGTGGCAGGGGGAAGGCACATCAGCAGCTGTGGAGTGGACCTCTGCAGATGAGGAGACACTGTCACCGGACTCTCGAAGGCTTGAGGTGTCCTGTCACATTTGTGGAGAAACTGCTCATTTAGTTCAACACGTATAGAAAGTCAGTGATGTGGTGCTCATAAAAGTTTTAAAAGATCATGAGACTTCACTGCCTCAAAATTAAGGATTGTGAGTGTACTATATGCTGAAATAAATCTATGTGATGCACAAGTCCTGTTGCTAGCTGACAATTCATCTACAGAATTCACAAACCATCAGAATCATGTTTGCCAAACACCTGCAGAAACAGGCAGAGCTGGTAGAAGTCCAAATCCAGAGAGAGAAACGAAATCTGGATGTGACTGAGCTGGACACTGAAATCAAAAGGAGGAAGCTGAGGACACTGGAACTAAAGATCCAGAAGCTGGAGCAGGAGGTGAGTATCTCAGTGCTCACTGTCACCATATTTGTGATTGAATGTGTTAATCCTTGTGACTTTCTCTCAACTCCAGGCTCAAAGCTCAGGAACGCAGATTTTACTGTGAATAAACTGGAAAACTAAATAAAAAACAAGTGTGTCCTTTTTCTCTGACAATGAATGTGGGGTCTACACTTGATTTGGAAATTTGACCACATGGTGTACTACCAATCCCAGAGAAAAGGAACATACGCAGCGAAAAGTACCACACAAGATCCATAAATCTAAATTCCACACCTATGAAACAAAAATTGGTCATGTACCGTAACCCTTTAAAGTAAAGAGACCAAATGAATGAACAGAAAGATTGAAATTAAAAACTAAGTCAGAATGATGCAGAACCCTTTAGAGCTGACAGTAAACTCATCACTTTCTCTGCCTGTTTTTAAGAGACGGTTAAAACAAAATGATCTTCTGTCAGTTACATTGTTGTCCAAATGATTAAGTGGAGATATATATATATATATATATATATATATATATATATATATATATATATATATATATATATATCACATGTTTACCTCTCCTCTCATTCTGTAGGTTTTGGGGTTGTTTTACATCTGTATTGTATTACATCTATCTGAGTGAGGTCTTTTTGTGTCTTCTCAAACCTTTAAATGTTGGTGTTTTATTAATAAGGAAAGAATTCCAATAAACCGTCTGGCTTCTTACATTTGGTACTCAAATATTTTGTCATTTTATACGGATATAATCTGTGCAAACATACTAAAAGTCAACAGGCAAATGAAATGATTACAATTATAATATTTGGCTGCATGAATAATAAATGATGTAACATGTAGAAAAACCATGGAAATGCTGTAAACCACGCTCATGTCTCTCAGTCCTGGCAGCAGAGTCAACACAGGATTAATCTGATCCTGGTTTTGTGCAATACCCCCCAGGTCCTGCTGGGACATTAGTCCTTTAATCCTAAACACATTCTTTAAGTGATGGCAGGCTGACTGTGTAACAGTCCTAATGTGTTTTTAAATTCAGGTCTGAGTCCATGATCATTCAGATTTATGGTATAGTCAGTGGTTTTTAACTTTATAATCTCAAGCTGCTTCCTGACTTTGAATCTCTCCTCTTTGGCTCCAAAAACAACAACCTCAGTTTGATCTTTGCTCAGCTGGAGAAAATGTAGTCCCATCCACTAATGACTGTAATGTATGTGTGTCATCTGCATAATGACACTAACTGACTTTATTGTTTTCTATAATCTAAGTCAGTGGAAGCCTATAGATGTTAAACAGAAGAGGCCCCAGAGTGGAGCCCTGGGGGACTCCACATGTCATTTCTGTCTGCCCAGATGTAAAGTTACCAAAAGACATAAAGTAGTTTCTGTCCTTTAGTACCATTTAAACCAGATGTCAGAAAAGATGACATGAAGTCCCACCCAGTTCTCTAGTTTGTCAAGTCGTATATCATGGTGGACTGGGTCAAAAGCAGCACTGAGATCCAGAAGTACAACAACTGAAATTCAACTACTGTCAGAGTTTAAGAGGATGTCATGAAACACCTTAAACAGAGCAGACCCATTGCTGTGATGAAGACAGAAACATGACTGGGAGACATCGAAACAGAAAAAGATTTTTAAATATTTTTATTTAAAAATGGAAAAAAAAAACAAATATGGTTCATTAAAAAGAAAAAAATAACAAACCTATTAAACTTTAAAAGTATCTACAGTAATCCACTGACGTGAATCATTTCCATAGAGAGAGTTTGCATCATCATCATCATCATCATCATCATCATCAGCAGCAGCAGCAGCAGCAGCAGCATCATGCTCCAGTGCTCTGGGAGAGTTTATAGTCCTGAGAGTTGAACACTGGATGACTGACAGCTGTCCTTCATCACAACAGAAGACACAGAAATCCTCCTCCTCCTCTTCATCATCAAAAACATGACTGTGAGCTGCGTCCTCATCTGGACTCTCCTCTGCTGCTGCTTCACAGGTAAAGTCCAGAGAATCAAACTCCTCTCCTCTATGAACATCCGTCCCTCTGAAATGAAGCCCACAAAAGCCTGACTCTGCTTTCTGTTTTTGTCTCTGTATCCTCAGAGTCCAGAGGACAGGTCACAGTGAATCAGCCTGCAGCAGTGAGCTCTGCTCCGGGACGCTCCGTCACCATCTCATGTACCACCAGTCAGGATGTTTATTATCACAGCACCTGGGGCCACTACTTACACTGGTACCAACAGAAGGATGGAGAAACTCCTAAACTGCTTATTAGGTTGACTAGCACTCGAGAATCTGGGATTTCAGGTCGTTTTTCAGGCAGTGGATCTGGATCTAACTTTGCTCTGACCATCAGTGGAGTCCAGACTGAAGATGCAGCAGTTTACTACTGTCAGAGTTATCACAGTGGTGGTGTGTTCACACAGTGAAAAAGCGTCGTACAAAAACCTCCCTCAGTCAGACTGAACAGAAACTGAACTGACAGCTGCAGCTGGAAGCTTCTGCAGAGACTGACACACTTCACTGAAGCAGATCAGACATAATGACGAACTTAAAACTCTCACAGCTTTCATATTTATTTATTTATATAACTCCCATTATAAAACCACTTCGGGAAAAAACATGCACCCACCAAACATTACAACATCTGGTCACTTTATTTTTATAGAGGAACAGCACATTTAATCCTCTTTTATTCTTTCATTCAGTTTTGTGTGTTTTTTTCCCTTTATTCACATTTTCTTGTCCTTTATTTATCATCTGTTCCTGTTTCTGTGTTGTTGTGTGAATTCCTGTTTGGCTTCTGTTTTTTATAAAAACACTTTAAAACACCTGTTTGGATTTGTAACTTATAAATACACATAATTACTGTTATTATTTCATGCTCTGTGGAACACCATGCTGAATTTGGCTGTAAGATGAGTTTGTTCTGTTGCAATTAACTGTTTCCTGATAAAGAGGAAGTTTTTAAACCAGCTAAACTCAGTAAACCTGTTAACCTGAAGCTCAGTTATTAAAATATTATTGTGTTAAAAGTTTTACATAAATCAGTAAATACACTGACTGTGAATTCATATCAGTTCAAAGCTTTTTCTGTGTCATGAGCTGATTGGAGCAGGCCCATAGAGGTAGAAATATGTTTATATGATTGCTTTGTCCCTCCTAGGTGATGTCCGTCCCACCCTGACGGTGCTGCCCCCCTCCACAGAGGAGCTGCAGCAGGGGACGGCCACGCTTATGTGCCTGGCCAACAAGGGCTTCCCCTCAGGCTGGAGTCTGGCCTGGAAGGTGGACGGAAACAGCAGGAGCAGCAGGGAGCAGAGCCAGGCAGTGCTGAAGGACAGTGCATACAGCTGGAGCAGCACCCTGAGGCTCACTGCAGACCAGTGGGAGAAGGTGACCTCAGTGACCTGTGAGGCCACCCAGGGCTCCCAGACTCCGGTCTCAGAGTCCCTGATCAGAGACCAGTGTTCCCAGTACTGATGTGATTGACTGGGCCCCTGATTCTGTCTGTTCTCTGTTCCTGCTCTCAGTCTAAACTCTCTGTCTCTGCTTCTCTCTTTCAATCATGACATGTTTCATCTTTCAACATTTCAATGTTTCTACTTCTGCTGATGGATTCAAGATTTGAAAACAATAAAGATTTGATCCTGTTTATCATGACAGTGGCCTGTGTTTTCACTTCATTTCATTACTATCATATATTCAGAGCTTTAGTCAAAGTGAGCTGACGTCCTAACTCAAACATTTCCTCTCTGATATCAAACCTTCAAGCAGATCCAGATGTTCTGTCCTCGTGTTGCTTCAGTTCACTGTTCGTTTGTTTTTTCCTTAAACTCTGAACACATGAGAAAGTTCTTAGAATCAGGATCATAAATCAGAGTATCATCTGTATAAAGTAGATGTAAAACTGATGTAAATCATTTTTAAAGGAGTTTTCTAAAGAATTATCACAATAAAAATCAAGGAGTGAGACATTTGAACCTCTGGAGGACGGCTCATCTCCACAATCAGACACAAAACAAGAGCAAAGTGCTGATGCACCACAGTTAGAGTGGGAATACTCTGGCGACTGGTAGTCGTCCCAGCCCAGCCTAAATGCTGTCAAGAAGGTAATGGTGATTGTCCTAAGGTGTGCAAGGATGATCAGTGTGCAGGTGTGGAGAGAGAGAGGGAGAGAGAGCGAGTTCAGCAGAGTGCACTCGCCCCCCCTTCGAAGGTAAGGGGGGGCAAAACCAATCAGTGGTGGAAAGATCACCACAGACTGAAGAGAGACATTATGGGCTAAATGAGTTGGTAAGACTTTGTTAATGAGAAACTTTATATCATCAGCATAGAGGATGATTTCATGGACATATATCTGAAAATATGCTGTGTGTGTGTGTGTGTGTGTGTGTGTGTGTGTGTGTGTGTGTGTGTGTGTGTGTGTGTGTGTGTGTGTGTGTGTGTGTGTGTGTGCCTTGTGTGTGTGTGTGTGTGTATCCTCAGTGAAGTGTGTCAGTCTCTGTAGAAGCTTCCAGCTGCAGCTGTCAGTTCAGTTTCTGTTCAGTCTGACTGAGGGAGGTTTTTGTATGACACTTTTTCATTGTGTGCGGGGCAACTGACTGTTGATGTTATGAACACTCTGACAGTAGTAAAGTGCTGCATCTTCAGTCTGGACTCCAATGATGGTCAGAGCAAAGTTAGATCCAGATCCACTGCCTGAAAAACGATCTGGAGTCCCTGATTCTCGACTGTTAATATAGTATATAAGCAGTTTAGGAGTTTCTCCATCCTTCTGTTGGTACCAGGACATGTAATTACTAGCAATATTCTGACTGGTGGTACATGAGATGGTGACGGAGCCTCCCGGAGCAGAGCTCACTGCTGCAGGCTGAGCCACTGTGACCTGTCCTCTGGACTCTGAGGATACAGAGACAAAAACAGAAAGCAGAGTCAGGCTTTTGTGGGCTTCATTTCAGAGGGACGGATGTTCATAGAGGAGAGGAGTTTGATTCTCTGGACTTTACCTGTGAAGCAGCAGCAGAGGAGAGTCCAGATGAGGACGCAGCTCACAGTCATGTTTTTGATGATGAAGAGGAGGAGGAGGAGGATTTCTGTGGCTTCTGTTGTGATGAAGGACAGCTGTCAGTCATCCAGTGTTCAACTCTCAGGACTATAAACTCTCCCAGAGCACTGGAGCATGCTGCTGCTGCTGCTGCTGCTGCTGCTGCTGCTGCTGCTGCTGATGATGATGATGATGATGATGATAATGATGATGATGATGATGATGATGATGCAAACTCTCTCTATGGAAATGCTCTTATTGACTCCATCAGGTTGTTTTTGTCACTGATAATAGTCTTCATTGGACCAGTCCTTTAAGGTATCTTAAAGGTAGAGTCTGCAGGATTTTTCCCAAAAAATAAAAGTTTGACTTTTATTTAATTAATTTTGCTTAATCATTACTTTTGGGTCTCTGTTTGTGTGTGCTAGTGCAATGTCCTCCCTCAACCCCCTCCTCCGCCTGTATTTTGATGTTTTGGTTGTCTTGGGACGTTTCTGGGCAGAGAGCAGGCATCGTTACCCCAGCCAATCACAGCACACCCAGTGCGCACGTGACTTTGTGAGTTCATGATAGTGAGTGGAGGAAACTACCCGGAACAGCTACGATAGTCAATGTATATGGTAAGCTGTTTTCAGCTTTTAAAAGTTGAGTTCAACTATCCAAAATTCGAATTTCATATATCTGTAATTCAATTTTGCCTAGGCAGAATTCAAATTACAGATATCTTTAATTCACCTCAATTTACGATATGTAAAAATTGTTTTTGGATATCTTCAATAAAATTTTGCCGAGGCAAAATTAACTGCACTTTGTAGTGATACGTGGGAAATACAAACATAAACAGTGTTTTTATTGTCTTTTTCTTATGTGTATTGAGATGTTTTGATTTATACTGTGATGAATGAGTCAGTTACGTTCTCTGGGGTAGGAAAGAGAAGTCATTTTCTGTTCACTCTCAGGTGATGTCCAAATCCTCTGCCACATCCATGAATTCATTCCCTACACTCTCAGTTGCTCCAGTACAAGATGAGCCCGCCCCCCTGTCTGAAAGTACCCAAGCTCAAAGTGTGGTTGCAAATGAGGTGACCAATTTTGACCCTGTGTAGAATCTTTTTTTAAGTTTTTAATGGTTTAAAGTGTTTTGTGTACTATTTGATGGTGATTTTTGAGAAATGGCATTTCGATATTTTACTTTAGGCTCTTCAAGAATGGCGAGCAGTACGTGCCCAGCAAGCAGGGGTATAACAAAAAAATTGTTGGTGTATTAGGAAAAGGTAATATTTTCAAGTGTTTATTACGTATGATTTTGCATGCTCTTACAGAGTGCATACATACTTTTAATTTGGTGGTGTCTTAATAGGAGAGGAAGAAACTAGACAATGAGGCCTGTGAGGAAAGACATGAAAAGGTTTGTGTTTGTGTTATAAGTTTGATGAACTACCTGAAGAAAATTTTATTTTTTTAATGAGAAAATCACATTTCAGGCTATTGAGGCAAGACGCCAGTGAATGTCTGTGTGTGAGGAACCCTCAGATGGGGGGTCGATCAAATTTAAATATCCAGGTGGATATATCAACATGAGGAAATTCAGCTTGTCTCATGTAAAGAGTGTTCAACTTGAGAAAATCATTGAGTGACTTTTCAGTGGCTCAGTTGGTTGTAAAACTTGATTGGTGTAACACTGTTTCACTTCTTTTTAGATCTTGTTTGACTTTGTGGGACAACATGATTTTGCCAGTGAAACCATAAAATCATAAAATATAGTGCATACTTTGCATATCAATAAAATGCATTAACCTTTTTGGTCGCAGGAATGATCTACAGACAATTTTGAAAAAATTGCCCAACAAAGTTGATGGAAGTGTCTGTCCAAAAGCAACCAAATAAATGTGTGCAGGGATAGGGTTTTTTTGGAGTTAAATTAGTGCCAAAACCTCACAAACACAAAAACTGTGTTTTATTTGCGGCCAGTGATTCACAAACAAACTTAGTGTGATTTGCAAAAGCAAAACATAATTCACAACTAATGTATTTAGTTTTATTAATGAAAAAAAAATGTCTCTCCAACAAATACATCTTGCTTCACAAATACAGAAAAATGTATTTTCACTTAAATGAAAATATCCTTGAGGCGCAAAAATAAAATCTTTCAAGTACAAAAAAAATATATTGTTCAAGATTTAATTTTTTCTTCTCGATTTCAAAAAAAATCTGCAAGTAGGAGAAACAATTCTGCAAGTCGGAGACACAGTTTTGACATGATTCTACCACGTCATGTGACTTTTGGCACGATCTTCCCGCCGTCACGTGACTTCTGGCAGTAACTTTCCGCCGTTCATGTCGATAACACAGGGGGAGACAGAAGACGGTTACAGCTTCGGCAGAAGACGACGGTCACCCTCGGTCATACCTGGCAACAATGTTCAGCTACCTCGGGATGGGGGTAAATCCCAAAACCTACCGAATGAAGTGCATGTTGTTCCTTCCAAAGTGCCACGAGATAAAGGCGTTTAACAACTCTCCATCCAACCTTAAGAAATACATTGAGGTAAGTGACTAAGTAAGTTAATCACTGCCAATGTCATGTCATGTGGCAGGAAGAGTATAAATATTAGTGCTGGGCCTTAAACGACTGTCAGTAACGCCAAATCATGTGCTTAAATCATACAAGATCAGTAACTTGAAGTTAAGCATTAGGTTACTGTTTGTTGTTTGTTCATAGGAGCTAAATGGCTGGATAAAATGGCTTTGTTTTTGTTTTTTAAATTGTATTTGCTGTACAGCAATTATATGTCCAAGCTCAGTGTGCTGTATTATGTTTTAGCTTTAAACAATTTGGTATTTGTGAAAGATAAAACATAGCTGACAGTTGACCAACATTTTTTTTTTTTTTTTATCAATGTTGGACATGCCCACAAATGGGACACCAGGGTGAAAGTGGTTGGAACAATCCATACCTATCATTGTGGTAAATGTTGAATGATGTCTTGAGTATCATTTAAACCAATATTGTTATTTCTTTTACTTTTGTGTTTTTCATGTAGAGAGCACATCCACACCATCTAAAAAAACATGTGCAGCTGACTTCACAGAAAAGAAAGAGGGCTTCGGAAGCTGAGACCTCCACCATCAAACAGACCACCTTGCTGGATACCCGAACCATATCTTGGAGTGCAGTTGACAGGGCCATTGTTCAGTATGTTGTCAACGGGCTCCAGCCATTGTCAACTGTTTAAAATGAAGCCTTCAGAGAGCTTCTCACAGATCTCCTTCCCACTGCCAAAGTCATCACACGGGTCACCCTGAGATCAAGGATTGAAGATTTAGCAAAGACTATGAAAAACGTGTTAACTGAGGAGATAAGTAAAGTGGATCACATCACCACCACTACAGACTGCTGGTCAGTTAGGACAAGGAGCTTCCCTGGTGTGACTGCTCAATAGGTGAACCCTACGGACCTAACTAGACGATCAGCAGCCCTAGCTTGCAGACAGCTAAGAGGTTCCCACACCTTTGATGTTTTGGCCACCGCACGCAGTGACATCCATTCTGAATATGGCATCAGGAACAAAGTTGTGAGGACAACAACCGATAATGGCTCCAACTTCCTGAAGGCTTTTCAAATTTTTAGTGTGGACAAAAACAATAATGAAGCAGCAAGAAGAAGAGAAAGTGGATGAGGAAGGGAATGAGATGGAAGCGAGAGTGGAATTTGTTGACATGACTTTGGTCCTAGATGAGAATGATGGCTTTGAGTTTGAGCTTCTAAAACATCAATGATGTGCTTATCATCTCCTCAACTTAGTGTCTATAGTTGATGCTGAAAAAGCAACAGCCAAAGATGGATAAAAAAAAAAAACTGCAACGCTCAACATTCAGCAAGTGTTATGGGCTGTGGAATAATATCCTGCCAAGCAGCTGAAGCTGTGGAAGATGCCTGCTCCCTCCAGCTGCTACCGACCAAACGCCACCAGGTGGAACTCCATGTTTACGGCTGTGGAAAGGTTCCTCAAGAGTCTGAGAGAAAAGGGAGAGCCAGCTTTGAGAGAGATCTGTGCAGAATTGAAGGTTCCAATGTGAGTTTGAATTATGCATAATTTTTTTTATTTTTGGGTATAATTCTCATGCATAATTGTGAAACAGTGGTTTGTTTTCTCCCTAACAGGTTCCATCCAGTTGAGCTCACTTTCCTCAAAGAGTACTACCCCACCATGAGCCCTGTCGCCCAGTCCATCAACATCCTCCAAGGAGAAGTGGAAGTCCAGATGGAATGGCTTCTTCCGACTATTACACCTCTGCACCTGGACCAGCCTGTGAACATTTCCAAACTTTCTGAGGGGTGATGACACACAGCTGGGAAGGACAATCAGGAATCAGGTGTGACAGATGGGGGCAAGACAGACAGGAACAAATCTAGAAGACAGAGACAAGGGTTAGAGATTTCAGAATTAAACAGGAGACAAAAAACATGAAACATGAATGTGCAAAAAGATGCAAACTTTACAGACATGAAGAGGTTATCATCAGTTTTAAATCATATTTATATTCTTATTGTCCTTTTCATTCAGGTGGACAATCAAGTCTTTAATCAAAATAAGAAACAAATACCAAATCTGTCATGAAATGGAAAGAAATTCAAATATTGATGCAAGTTTTTAAGTATTATGTTGTTCTTGTCATAAATTTTTGATGCAAATGTTAGAGCTGAATCATCGCAGGATGCTGAAATGAGATGACAAAACATTTTGGCTTGTGTTGACGTTACTTGGGAACACTGACAAAGTTAGCAGTTAAATAATGGACAGGTGACCATCCCAGGATAAAGATGACTGAACTCAGAAGTTCTGGTTTCTAAATATGAATGTGAACTAACAACATGATGTTATAAACAAGAAACGTTCCCAGCAGACTGTTTAACCACATTCAAAGACTTTCTGTCATTAAACAGCCTGCTGTCGCCCGCTGCTGTGTCCCGCCTCCCAAACCCTCTCAGAGCCAATGGGAGGGGGCGGTCCAGTGTAGCATTTTCAAAATAAAAGCGTGAGACAAAAATTTCTCCTCCAAGGTATAATTTTTTGGGGAGACAAATGTGCCTGTCTCCAATATTCCCTCCCGGTTCCTACATCTGTATCTAGAGGCACTACTGAGAAAAGGCAGAGGAAGATGAAGAAGGAGGACACTAAAGGATGAAGACCCAGAAAATTTTAGACAGCAGGAGTTCGAGCCAGCTCAGGTGAGTCCGTACCTGCTGAATTGTTTTTGAGTCTCAGCTCATGGTTGGAACTGGAGTTTTAGGCTGTGTCTCAAATCAGGGGCTGCAGCCTACAAAGGCTGATTTTGGAGACCAAGTACATCACAGTGGTGCATCGAAGGCTTTCCCATTTCAAAGGTTCCTTCAAAATACAGCCAACAAATCCAGACCTGCAAAGGACAGATTTGGTGGATCCTTCATAGCCTCACTCTACTTCTGCTGATGGATTCAGTATTTTAAAACAAAGATTTGATCACATTTATCATTAAAGTGGCCTGTATTTTCACTGGATTTTATTATTATCATATATTCAGAGCTTGAGTCAAATCAGGGCCAAAAAGAAAAAAATAAAGATGAAGATGTTTCTTAGGGGAGACCGGGGAAGTTGTAACACTGGTTAGTTGTAACACTCATTTTATCCAATCAGGAACAAGTTAGAAGTCACCTGATTCAATCTGCACATGCTCAGTTTAGTCCTTACTTCACATGTGAAGAAGTAGCACCTTGTGACAAACAGAGCTAATTTTAGAGGGAAAACATTAGTTTTGAGGTAAGAAAGTTTTTTTTCTTTCTTTGTGTAATAACATTGCCTCCTTTGTACATAAACTCGTCAACCTTATATTATGTTAATTTTGTGTTTGTGTAGATGTTTTCCATGCAAGTAGTTAGTGATAATATTTTAGCTGTTAGCTGTAAGTCAAGTGAGTGTGTGTGTGTGTAATTTTCATCACACACACACACAAATTATGTAAGTGTTGAATAAAAAAGTTTTTAGTATCTCCATTCCTGTCATACCCTTTTTTATAATGTTACATTTCACCCCATTGTCCGTGACAACTAACTCAGACTAGGGGGTAGATTGTAACATTTCACTCCTTGTGTTTGAGACTAAACTATGGATTTCATGTCCATGTTGCAGAGACAACAACTACACAATTTAATAGCTAACACATGTAACTAGTTTGTATCACATGTTGAATGCACTGGTTTGAAAGAGCCCTGAGCCACAGACAGAAATGTCCAAAATGTTACAACCATCCCCGGTCTCCCCTACTTTGAACACATGTTGAATGAAAGTTTGAATTTATGTGCTTTAAAATACTGAGATGCAGATTAAATGAAATGAGATGAAGATTAAGAGACAGAAAATCTGGTGTTTGATCATTATTTGAAACCATTTCTTTACAATATTTATCTGTTTATTAGCATATAAGCTTTTTATTTGACATTTAGAGCTGAAATAAAAGGAACAAAGTGAAAATATTTTGTGTGTCCTCAGTGAAGTGTGTGAGTCGCTGCAGAAGCTTCCAGCTGCAGCTGTCAGTTCAGTTTCTGTTCAGTCTGACTGAGGGAGGTTTATTTATACAGTTGCAGTGATCATGTCTGTGTGCTCATGCATGAAGAGTACAGAGCTGAAGCACACCTCTTCGAAGCATGCCACAGAGTAGAAGTGAATCATGCTCACCCATGGTACACTAGTGATCACACTGGCCAAACGAACAGGACTTGAAGTGTGCTTTAACACAGCATGAATGGCCAGTGTGACCAACAGGAACGTCTGTGCCCTCTGAGCGTGTTCTCTTCGGCAAATAGTTTTGTAAACAAAAAGAGAGCCGCACTGATCCTGATCCAACTGACAGACTTGTGTTTCTGGTAAATAATATCAGAAATTAAGACAGGCTGTGTGGCTTGAGTATCGGTTATGTGTTTTACTTTACATTCTTATTCAAAGCTGTCGGAGCTTTCTTTGTGAGACGCTGTGGAAAGGAGTGGGCAGGGATAGGGTGGGCCTCACTGATGTACCCAAGACTACTGGATGAAGGACACTAAGATGAGTAACAAAGATCCAAAAGGCAAAGACAAGACCTCCATTGCAGGAAATACATGAGGAAAAACAACGGGAAGGGGAAGAGGCCACACAGAATATCTCAAATCTCAGCACTTCGAGGATGATCGCCCCATGAACTGACCTATCTGCTCAACCAATCTCAACACCAGTGGGAACTTGTAATCAGTAATAAAGAGAAAATGGCAAGCAATGCAGTTGAAAAGCTCTGATTTTATGAATATATGGAGACATTATGGACAGAATCAGTGAGAAATGAGGGTTTGTAATGTGGAACTGAATATCGTCAGCGTGTGTGTGTGTGTGTGTCCTCAGTGAAGTGTGTCAGTCTCTGCAGAAGCTTCCAGCTGCAGCTGTCAGTTCAGTTTCTGTTCAGTCTGACTGAGGGAGGTTTTTGTACAACACTTTTTCACTGTGTGCCCATCCACTGACTGTTGATGATGTGAACACTCTGACAGTAGTAAACTGCTGCATCTTCAGTCTGGACTCCACTGATGGTCAGAGCAAAGTTAGATCCAGATCCACTGCCTGAAAAACGATCTGAAATCCCTGATACTCGAGTGCTAGCATAGTAAATGAGCCATTTAGGAATTTCTCCATCTTTCTTTTGGTACCAAGACAGCTCATTATTGTAAACACTCTGACTGATGGTACATGAGATGATGATGGAGCGTCCCGGAGCAGAGCTCACTGCTGCAGGCTGATTCACTGTGACCTGTCCTCTGGACTCTGAGGATACAGAGACAAAAACAGAAAGCAGAGTCAGGCTTTTGTGGGCTTCATTTCAGAGGGACGGATGTTCATAGAGGAGAGGAGTTTGATTCTCTGGACTTTACCTGTGAAGCAGCAGCAGAGGAGAGTCCAGATGAGGACGCAGCTCACAGTCATGTTTTTGATGATGAAGAGGAGGAGGAGGATTTCTGTGTCTTCTGTTGTGATGAAGGACAGCTGTCAGTCATCCAGTGTTCAACTCTCAGGACTATAAACTCTCCCAGAGCACTGGAGCATGATGCTGCTGCTGCTGCTGCTGCTGCTGATGATGATGATGATGATGATGATGATGATGATGATGATGATGCAAACTCTCTCTCTCTCTCTCTATGGAAATGCTCTGACTGACTCCATCAGGGACTCAGATTATTCTCCTGATGAAGTTTATCAGTTTCCTTCTCTGAATCATTAATTTAACACTGAAATAATCACAATCTTAATCAAATCTTAACAGCGGTTCAGCTTGACTTTTTTTCAAGGTGTGTCCAGAGGGAGGGCGAGGCTTTATCAGGGGGTCCATAAAAATAAAGAAAATATTCTGTTGTTCAAACCTGCTGCCGAAGGATCTTTTCTTTCTTGACTTCTTTCATAACACAGATGCATCTTTATTTGTGTTGCTCACTCACTCACTCACTCACTCACTCACTCATTCACTCATTCACTCATTCACTCGCTCACTCACTCACTCACTCACTCACTCACTCACTCACTCACTCACTCACTCACTCAGAATCAATCTGAATGTTCCACTTTAGCATATAGTGTCATGTAGTGAAATCTTTCTCATATTACATATTTTCATTTTCAGTAAAATCATTCAGTCAGATTTCTGTAACTGTCAAATGTTTTATATGACTGCCTCAGTATGTAATCAGTTTACTAAAGTTACCACTAAGATAAACCGCTTTGAAAAATAACTAACTGATGCTCTAGATCAGGGGTTCCCAAACTTTACCATGCCAAGGCCCCCCAAATAGCATTAGCTTCTGGCCGGGGACCCCCTTTGCAAACCAACAGAAAATGCTTCAAAATATGATAAAAACATCAACTCTTAAAATGCTTTTTTCTTACTTTTATTCACTTTTCAGTAACTATTAGATTTGATTAGCAAAGATTTTTTTTTTTTTTTAAAGAGTTGTTAATACTTTATATTCCCAATGAATAATAAACTTTTCAAAAAAAGAGCAAAACAAAACAAAACTTTTCTCTGATGTGTGTGTGTGCCTGTGCATGTGCATATGTCTGTGTCTGTGCGTGTCTGGGAGTGACAAATTACACCAGTGGGAGGGATGGGCTTTGTGGCCTCGTATTTCTGAATTTTAATTGGCCATGAGTTCTTAACTTTTTCTGCAACAGAATCCTCCACGGCAGGGCTGTTGGACTGCTCCCTCTGTCTTTTTCCTGTCAAAAACCTTTCCATTTTTTGCTAGCTGGCTACAAGCGAGCTTGATAACAGGCGCGAACCACCAGGTTGACAAAGATAGTCATCGTCATGCCCAAGTTGGAGCTGTCACACAAGGTGCAGTTAGGTACAATCAGAAACTTGTGAATCTGGCAATTATAGCAGTTTAAATGTTGTTCATTCAGGACAAATTGTTATATAAAAAGAATAACAAACTAGAAAAATAGAAATAATTTGATGCTATTTTTCCCCTTTCCTTCAATTTTCCGAAGCCCCTCTAGCACCCTCTAGTGGCCCCCCAGGAGGCCCTGGCCCCCACTTTGAAAACCATTTCTCTAGATGACTTCATCTTACTTCAGTTTCCATAAATCATCCACCTGGATAGTGTTGAAGGACTCTGCTGGTGACTTCTGTCTCTGATCCTGAGGTCTGGTTGTACTTTTAGGTTTCACCTTCCCCCTCTGTTCACTTTGCAGCTCTGAGTTCTCTTTTTGGTGTGTTTTTAGTTTGTGGTGCTGCCACAGAACCTTTTTTTTCTGAAAACATCACAGCTTGCAGTATTTTAGTATTCAGCTGTAAAATAACACCAAACAGAGATCCTCTGCCATAACAGAGAGCAGCAGTGTGCTGCTGAGTGACGTGACTGAGCTGTAACACTCACAGTAGAGCAGGGGGTTGGGGGGAGGGGCTGAGTGTGCATGAGTGAAGTGTTACCCATTTTCAACAGAGCAGGTGCTGGTGCTAGTTCCAGACTGCAGCCTAGGTTAGCACCGGTTCTTTGTATATTCACCGACAAAGCACCAACCCCAGGTACTAAAAACTGGTGGTTAGCAAGTACCAACAACTACATCGGGGGCCAGGGGTTGGGTTACTGTGACCAACAATCAGCGGTGGAAAACAGCCATTCATAAAAAGAAAAACTGCAGAGCGAGTCGTCTGTTGTTTTGTTGGAGTTTCTCATTCCAAACTTGAAATTGTAACGCTTCACTTTTATCAAGTCAGCATTACCTCACACAAGGGGGGAACTTAACGGGATGAATAGAAAAACATTTACAAAAAAAAATATTTCAGGAGTAATAAGAAACAAACCTTGCACCAAGAAAATCAAAAAGACTCTTAAGCCAACGTCATGAACTTAAAAGATTTCATTTTAATCAAACAACTCAATGCGCGCACCGCGCGTAAGGTTAAACCAAACTAAATCCCAATGAAAATAATGTCTATATTTCAGTCTTTATATCTTCTAAATAAACCAAAAGTCCCCACCAAACGAAAAACTCAAAAGGATGCTGTTCCGGGCACTTTTAAGTGTCTTTCCAGACGGTTAAAACTCCTGAGCCAGCAACCGCGAAAGTCTTTCGTCCAAACGGAATCGAAGCAAAAGACGCAATAATCCACATAAACGGAGAAGTCCAAAAATCAAAAAAATGTGTGGTCGATCAGTTTCTTCTGGTATACCAGCGTAAAAAACAAAACAAAAAGAGTCGATCTCACCCCGAGTCACGCGTAAATCCGTGTAGGAAAGGTGTTCCTCCTTCCCTCCTGACGCGTTCAGAGTTGGTGCAGCGAGGTCCGGCGAGAAGCATTCGGGAGATAGAAAGCTGTTGTCTGGTTCATTGTATAATCCTTTTTCTGCTTGTTTGGCCGACAACTAGTTACTATTATATTTTTTTATTTTCAGGCCCTATTTCACAAGGTCTGCCTGTTCCTTTGTTCACTTTTCCCGGTCACCTCTTCTCCGCCTCTTCCCCCACGACACATCCTCCTTTTATCATCTCCTGTTTTTTTCCCCATTCATTTTACGGACATAATATGAACATAAAAATTACAGATCCCACACATTCATATACAGGGAATATATATTTACCTTCTATCTAAATAAAGAAACCCTTTCGTTTTCCATATTTAATTTCTCACACTTTGACTACTTAATTTTATTTATTTGGTGACACCGTCACAGATCCCCCCCCCCCAGCCGGAGGTACTGGAGGCTGAACCCCAAAGTAGGGCTTCAAATTGACAATGTTGACTGTGTCCACCCTTTTGTTTTGGTCATTCCACTGTACTTTGTAGTTTATGGGACCTAACCTTCTCAACACTGTAGCTGGACCTGACCACTTGGGCGCAAGCTTGGATGAGAAGCTGTCAGATGCCTTTGAGAGCGGGTGAGTGCGTACCCAGACCTGGTCTCCCGGTAGGAGCTGTGCACCTCTCCTCCGGGTATTATAGTACCTGGCTTGTCTGGCCTGACACTGACCTACTTTCTTGATGACTTGTTCAGCCATTTGTTGATGTCTTTCTAGGATTTTGTAGGGTGATTGCTGTGGTGAAGGTGGAGATCCGATCATCCGCTCCAGAGGACCTTTGAGGATTCTCCCGAGGGCTAGTTCTGCAGGAGTTCTGCCTGTGGTCTCATGTTGGGCTGAATTGATGGCAAAGCGGAATTCTCTGATCCACTGATCCCATTTGTTGTGTTGGTCCCCAACGTAAGAAGCAATCATTGTCTTAATTGTGCGATTGGCCCGTTCTGTAAGGTTGGCTTGTGGATGGTAGCTTGTTGTGAACTTATGTGTTACTCCCCAGGACTTGCAGAGGTTATCCATTTCATGGCCCGTGAACTGAGGACCTCTGTCTGACACCAGCTCCTGTGGGACACCAAAGCGAGTGAAGATCTCATCTTTTAAGATATTTGAGATGCGATGCGCCTTACTATCTTTGAGGGGAAACATCTCCACCCACTTTGTAAAATAATCCACAATAACCAGAAGGAATTTGTGGCCTTTTTTACTGCGGGGAAAAGGGCCCATGAGATCTATTCCTAATTTCTCCCATGCTCCTTCCACTTTGGTGGGCTGCATGAAACCGGCAGGTTTTTGATTGTCAGGCTTGTAGGACTGACACGTTAGACAGTGCTTTACATGAGTCCAAACATCTTTTCGGATTGAGGGCCACCAAGCCACCTCCAGAATTCTTAAGAGGGTCTTAAGTCTGCCAAGGTGTCCACTTAAAGGCTTATTATGGAAATAATCCAGGAAGCAGGGCACCAGAGTTTTAGGGACTACAAGTTGGTATTTGTCACCTTCATTGTTTACTGGAGATTTCCTGTACAGTAGACCTTGAACCATGGTAAAGCCCACTCTACCAGGTCTATTGGATACTGAAGCAAATTTTTCCAGATCCATGACTTCAGGATCTTTTTCTTGGGCCTCTCGTATGTCTGCCAGCGAAGTTGGAAGATCAGTGGTTTCTCTGGTAATGGTAGCAGCTACATAAGCTGAAGACGTGCTGTGTGGAGAGAATGCTCTGGATAGGGCATCAGGCACAGTGTTTTGGAGGCCTTTTCTGTACCGGACTGTAAACTGAAACTGTTGGAGCCTCAGGATCCACCGGGTAAGTCGGGATGAGGTTTTTGGACAGTTAAAAGCCCAGGTTAATGCAGCATGGTCAGTAAAGACGGTGAATTCTTTTCCTTCCAGGAAATGCTGCCACTTCTCAACAGCCCATACCACTGCCAGACACTCTTTTTCTGAGGTGGAGTAATTGGCCTCAGCCCCTCTTAAACCCCGGGAAGCATAAGCTATCACCTTTTCACCCCCCTCAGCTACTTGTACTAGCACTGCTCCGAGGCCTACCTCACTGGCATCAGTGTGTACCTCAAAGGGAAGCGAGTAGTTTGGCTGAGTTAAGATGGGAGCACTGATGAGAGCATGTTTCAACTGTTCAAAGCTTTGCTGGCATTCTGCTGTCCAGACCCACGCCACATTTTTTCTGGTGAGACGATGGAGAGGAGCTGCAATGTTGGCAAAGTGAGAGATGAACTTGTGGTACCATCCTACTAACCCGAGGAATCGTTGCAGTGTCTTCACATTGGTGGGTGTTGGATATGCCTTTACTGCCAGGGTTTTATCTGGATCAACTTGTACGCCTTCCTCTGACACTACATGACCCAGGAACTTCAGTTCTTTACAGAAAAAGTTGCACTTTTTGAGATTGAGGGTTAAGTTGGCCTCATGAAGTTTTCTCATCACAGCAGTCAGATCTTGGAGATGTTGCTCTGGACTTGGTGAAAAAACAATGACATCATCAATGTACACAAAACAGATTTTCCCCCTCAGCTCCCCCAGGACCTTCTCCATCAGCCGCTGGAATGTGGCACCTGCATTTTTCAATCCGAACGGCATACACCGGAACTGGTATAGGCCTACAGGAGTGATAACTGCAGTTTTTGCTCTACTCTCCTCTGACATAGCCACTTGCCAGTAACCAGATTTAAGGTCGAGAGTGCTGAAGACTGTTGCTCCGTGCATGGACTCCAGTAAGTCATGGATAAGGGGCATGGGGTAAGCGTCTTGGTGGGTTTTAGCATTTAGTGGTCTGAAATCAACACAAAATCTGGGTGTTTTATCAGGTTTTGGGACAAGCACCACTGGTGATGCCCAGGCGGATTGTGATGGCTCAATAATACCATCTTTGAGCATTTGCTCCACCTGTTCAATGATTATTTGTCGTTTGTAGGGGGACACCCGGTAAGCTTTGCAACGGACTGGCACCTCATCAGTAGTGAATATTGTGTGTTCTTCCACGGTGGTTCTCCCAAGTTTTCCAGAACACACTTTTGGCCAGGCTTTTAAGAGCTCTCTCACCTCCAGAGGGTGATCTTCAAACTCAGGATCAGGGCCAACATGAGGGGAAACTGACTTAGAGAGTGGAAGGGCCATGATCAGACTAACAGTGGGATGAGAAACTTGTCCCTCAGATGACTGATAAATGAAAGGATAGAAGGTGTAACCCCTTGGTCCCTTCACACCATAGGTTCTATCACCCAGATTGATAATGGTAGAAGTTTTAGTTAGGAAGTCTAGTCCTAAGATAAGGGGAAATGCCAGATTGCTATCATCAATGATGTAAGTCTCTATCGACCACATCATATCATGCCAGCTATACAGTAACTGTATTTTCCCTAAAGCTCCATGACAGGTCTTTCCATCAGCCAGTGCAAAGCTTTGGTTTTCACTCGGCTTTAATTTCTCGCCAGGATGTGCCACTTTCAACCACTGACTGTGTCTCATCAGGGTGTATGTGCATGCAGTATCAAAAACAGCATTACACTGCATTTCTCTCACCTCAATGGGGACATGTAGGAGAGTGGTTGGGAGTTTCCTTCCTTGCTGCACAATTGAAGAGACATCAGCAGTTTTTTTAGATGGCCATAATTCTTGTGGTTTCTTTGCCATTTTTCCTTTTGCTTTCTGTTGATCCACTTTTCCCCAATATTCTTTCGCTGATGTGCAGTCCTTCTCCACCAGGGTGCCAATGGATACCAGCTGCTCCACAGAAGTGACAGTGCCGCGGAGACAACCAGCTATTCTGGGGTTGCAGTTGTTGAGGATCTTTCGGACCAACTCAACCTCTGTGATGTCAGGCTTCCACCTTAGACAAAGGGCACGATAGTCATAAGCAAAGTCTCTTAAGCATTGATCAGGAAGCTGCACCATGTCTCTAAGTTTCTCTTCTACCTCAGTGAGGTAATCTGGAGGCAGAAAAGCAGCATGGAAGGCTTCTTTAAAGTCTGTCCAATTGTGGACTTTGTTTTTGGCTACCATCCACCAACTGTGTGCTGGGCCTTTAAGGACACTGGACAAAGCTCCGACCAGTTCTGCATCGCTTAAAGGTCGTACTGCAAAGAAGGTTTCACACTGGTCTATAAAGTTGAGAACATCAGCCACCTCCCTGGACCCGCTGAAAGATGGGAACTTCATTTGCACTGCTGGTTTGGAATAAACTACATGAGTACTGCTGGACTGGCTGTTCATGGAAGCATTGGGGTTTGTACTGGAGGATAGAAATGATGTTGAGGGTTGAGGTTGTGGCTCTGGCCTTGAGGGAAAGGCTTGGGTCTGAGTGGCAGATAGGGAAAGGGGACTCTGGCTATCATTAGAAGAACTTGGTCCAAGACCATTAGGGGAATAGGAAGGCTGGAAATTTGCACTTGAGGATGCTGGAGTTTGAACAATGGCTTGAGGAACAGTTTGGCAGTGAGTGGAGCGAACATCACATGAGTGAGGTGTGGATTCAGTGCTGTAGAAGGACCGTGGGACAGTGGTAAAGCTGGCGCGCTTCAGCCTTTCCAAATCGGCCTTCCACTTCTCATCACGTCGCTGTAGACACTGTACCAGCTGTTCTTCAAAGTTCTTTAGAGTTGTCATCATTGTATGTTCAAGTACTTCCATGTTTCTGTCTATGTAATATCTGAGGCTTTCTTCTCTGTTTAGAGCACTGCTAACTGAATCTCTAAAGTCAGTCTCTAAGATCTTAACTTTTTCAATGACTGTCCCTAAATCAGTGCTAATGGTATTTAATGCAGGCAGAGGTAGGTAAGAAGAAACATCTGTGTCTTGTTCTTGTTCCTCATGCTCATCCGGATCAGATAAATAAAGAGAGCTAATCAATGATGTGACCTCTCCTACTGGATTTCTTCTAGTAACCCATGCATCATTAGTTTTAGAAAACAGTTGTACACTTGGGTCACCTCCAGATGCAGGTGTAGAAACTCTGGTTTCTGGGTCAGCATCTCTATCTAAATTAATATCCACATTTACATCAACCAGTTGCTGATTATTATCGTCATTCTCCATGTTTTGGTTTTGTTGACCTTTCCAAAAAATTACAAAAATCACTTCAAAAGAGAAACTTGAACTTTGAAAACTAATTACCCAAATTTCAAAGTAAGTTAATTCACATTCAGTGCACAAATTCACAATTAAATGCAAACAAAATCGTTCAGTATTCAATACCTGTTCAGTATTCAAACAAACACCTGTTATTCAATAAATCATCTTTCCCGTTCCCCGTACGGGCCACCATCTGTAACGCTTCACTTTTATCAAGTCAGCATTACCTCACACAAGGGGGGAACTTAACGGGATGAATAGAAAAACATTTACAAAAAAAAATATTTCAGGAGTAATAAGAAACAAACCTTGCACCAAGAAAATCAAAAAGACTCTTAAGCCAACGTCATGAACTTAAAAGATTTCATTTTAATCAAACAACTCAATGCGCGCACCGCGCGTAAGGTTAAACCAAACTAAATCCCAATGAAAATAATGTCTATATTTCAGTCTTTATATCTTCTAAATAAACCAAAAGTCCCCACCAAACGAAAAACTCAAAAGGATGCTGTTCCGGGCACTTTTAAGTGTCTTTCCAGACGGTTAAAACTCCTGAGCCAGCAACCGCGAAAGTCTTTCGTCCAAACGGAATCGAAGCAAAAGACGCAATAATCCACATAAACGGAGAAGTCCAAAAATCAAAAAAATGTGTGGTCGATCAGTTTCTTCTGGTATACCAGCGTAAAAAACAAAACAAAAAGAGTCGATCTCACCCCGAGTCACGCGTAAATCCGTGTAGGAAAGGTGTTCCTCCTTCCCTCCTGACGCGTTCAGAGTTGGTGCAGCGAGGTCCGGCGAGAAGCATTCGGGAGATAGAAAGCTGTTGTCTGGTTCATTGTATAATCCTTTTTCTGCTTGTTTGGCCGACAACTAGTTACTATTATATTTTTTTATTTTCAGGCCCTATTTCACAAGGTCTGCCTGTTCCTTTGTTCACTTTTCCCGGTCACCTCTTCTCCGCCTCTTCCCCCACGACACATCCTCCTTTTATCATCTCCTGTTTTTTTCCCCATTCATTTTACGGACATAATATGAACATAAAAATTACAGATCCCACACATTCATATACAGGGAATATATATTTACCTTCTATCTAAATAAAGAAACCCTTTCGTTTTCCATATTTAATTTCTCACACTTTGACTACTTAATTTTATTTATTTGGTGACACCGTCACAAAATCATTTCAAACACTTCTAACATGTCTGCTCACATCATTCCCACATCTGACCTTTGACCCAAAGGAAACACTCTGAGCTCTCCCAGGTTCAAACTGGAGGCGGGTGCAACAAATCAGTCCCTTCTTCTGTGTGGCTCCTCATCCCAGTGAATGAAGAGGACATATGAAGATCCTCTGCTCAGAGGGCCTTGGTGAATTTTGAGGAGAGCAAAGCTTTGTGTGACGATAGAGAGGAAGACTTTCAGAATGTGAGGATCACATTTCTGTGAATTAAGAGTCTGACTGTGAAAGGAGAGGATGAGGCCGGACATCAGCCAGCTCCTAAAAAAGCCACTTAGCAGCTAACATCAGGACCAGGACATCCACAGCAAACCCCAGGTCCAGACCCTCAGCAGCCAGCCACAGGACCAGGACATCAAAGACCAGCAGGGGAAGAACTGGATGATCTTTATGTCCACAGAATGAACCACCTCACATGGCTGCTGATGTGATAAAGATGAACCAGGGCCCAAACAGAAAGCAGCTACTCATGTGCAGGACATCAAGTCTTCTTTTGGACTTTTTAGTCCCAGATCCAGAAAATCATTCTGGACTGAACTGATTTTGTCTGAACTACTGCTTCAACTTTCTTTGGTTTGATTCAAAAGCTTGAATCTGGTTTTTCCTTTTATTTTTTTCTAATTATTTTTATTTTATTGGGCCAATTTATATATCAAACTATTCATTAGACATCTTTTATTTTCAGCACTATTTTAACTTTTTTTTTTATTCAGGTCTCTTGTTGAAGTGTTAGAAACGTCTGTTGAAATGATTCACAAATTTGAAGGAGATTTCTAAAATAAAAAAGATAATTTAATAAACAGTTGGCAGTTTTTTTGAGTTTTTAATTTTTTTAAAAAAAAATCTTGCAGACAGAGAGTGATTTCTGAGACTTTGTTTGTGTTCAGAGTCAGAGAGCCGTGTCTCTCTACAGTCAGAGGTTTTTGTACGGCGGCTCAATTAGTTTGTATCACTGTGGTGGACGTTCGGTGGAGGAACCAGACTGGATCTTGGAAGTAAGTCAAATATTTGTCTTTTTTAACATCAGTAACTTATTTTTGTTTTTCTTTATTTCATATTGAAGACTGAGGATAACATATGCTTTCATTTCTTTTTCTAAATCCATGTTTTACAGATAAAGTAGACAAAGTTGAGTTCAAAGGATGCAGGTTTTTAGAAAGAAAAAACTGTTTTTAAAGTCATATATATTGAGAGAAAATCTGAATAAGTCCAACTTGTTTTCCTTCTTATGGTAGAGTTCTATCTTTAGGTGATGGTAGCTTTAGTTCAGTCAGAGTCAGAGAGCCGTGTCTCTCTACAGTCAGAGGTTTTTGTACGGCGGCTCAATGAGTTTGTATCACTGTGGTGGACGTTCGGTGGAGGAACCAGACTGGATGTTGGAAGTAAGTTTATATTTAAAGACTTCATCTTTAAGAGCACAGAAATGTTTCCATTCTGTTTGCTAACTGAAGCTTTTCTCTTCAGTTTGGACACTTTAATCATTGATTTTTGAATCATTATTTCTGTGTCATGGAGCTTCATTCAGGACAGCTACACTCAGCCTGTTTGGACTCCTTCTCCTGAGAAGTTGAAGAAAGTTCAAAAGCTTGAAGTTGATCTAAAGAATCTTGACTTTTTTCTATCTTTCTCTCACTTTTTGAGCCTGCAGTGATACCTTTGAAAAATATTGATCTCGTTTAGTGCTTTGAAGAGTTTGAAGAAAGTGAAGAGAAAAAAATCTCTGATCTCTTTTTGCATCTAATGTGACTTCAGATTAGATTTTTGAAACTGATTCTCTTTTTGATGGACATCAAGTCCAGTTTTTCTCTCCTATCTTTCATTTGCAGTGTAGTTTGCTGTGTTTCAGCTGCTTGTGTATGATGAGTGTCTCTGTGCTGATATGCATGAGAGGCTTCTTAAAGGGAAGTGAAACAATGTGTGAGTGAGTGAGTGACTGGTGGAGCAGAAAAACCATCTGACAGAAACTCCTTCAAGCACAAATTCAACTTTCAACATTAAAGCTGTCTCAGTGTCTGCTCTTTGATTGACAGCTGTGTGCTCCCTGTCCTCTAAGCTGATTGCTTTGTTCCTCCTAGGTGATGTCCGTCCCACCCTGACGGTGCTGCCCCCCTCCACAGAGGAGCTGCAGCAGGGGACGGCCACGCTCATGTGCCTGGCCAACAAGGGCTTCCCCTCAGGCTGGAGTCTGGCCTGGAAGGTGGACGGAAGCAGCAGGAGCAGCAGGGAGCAGAGCCAGGCAGTGCTGAAGGACGGTGCATACAGCTGGAGCAGCACCCTGAGGCTCACTGCAGACCAGTGGGAGAAGGTGACCTCAGTGACCTGTGAGGCCACCCAGGGCTCCCAGACTCCGGTCGCAGAGTCCCTGATCAGAGACCAGTGTTCCCAGTACTGATGTGATTGACTGGGCCCCTGATTCTGTCTGTTCTCTGTTCCTGCTCTCAGTCTAAACTCTCTGTCTCTGCTTCTCTCTTTCAATCATGACATGTTTAATCTTTCAACATTTCAATGTTTCTACTTCTGCTGATGGATTCAAGATTTGAGAACAATAAAGATTTGATCATGTTTATCATTACAGTGGCCTGTGTTTTCACTTCATTTCATTACTATCATATATTCAGAGCTTTAGTCAAAGTGAGGTGACGTCCAAACTCAAACATTTCCTCTCTGATATCAAACCTTCAAGCAGATCCAGATGTTCTGTCCTCGTGTTGCTTCAGTTCACTGTTTGTTTTTTCCTGAAACTCTGAACACATGAGACAGTTCTTAGAATCAGGATCATAAATCAGAGTATCATCTGTATAAAGTAGATGTAAAACTGATGTACATCATTTTTAAAGGACTTTTCTAAAGAATTATCACAAAAAAATTCAAGGAGTGAGACATTTGAACCTCTGGAGGATCTCCACAATCAGACACAAAACAAGAGCAAAGTGCTTACACACCACGGTTAGAGTGGGAATACTCTGGCGCCTGGTAGTCATCCCAGCCCATCCTAAATGCTGCCTAGAAGGTAATGGTGATTGTCCTAAGGTGTGCAGGGAGGATCAGTGTGCAGGTGTGGAGAGAGGGAGAGAGTGAGTGCAGCAGAGTGCATCAGGGAAGGGAAGGGAGGGCAAACCAATCAGTGGTGAGAAATATAACTACAGACTGAAGAGAGACATTATGGGCTAAATGAGTTGGTAAGACTTTGTTAATGAGAAACTTCATATCATCAGCATAGAGGATGATTTTATGGACATATATACCTGAAAGTATGTGTGTGTGTGTGTGTGTGTGTGTGTGTGTGTGTGTGTGTGTGTGTGTGTGTGTGTGTGTGTGTGTGTGTGTCCTCAGTGAAGTGTGTCAGTCTCTGCAGAAGCTTCCAGCTGCAGCTGTCAGTTCAGTTTCTATTCAGTCTGACTGAGGGAGGTTTTTGTATGATGCTTTTTCACTGTGTGAACACACCACCACTGTGAGCACTCTGACAGTAGTAAACTGCTGCATCTTCAGTCTGGACTCCACTGATGGTCAGAGCAAAGTTAGATCCAGATCCACTGCCTGAAAAACGATCTGGAGTCCCTGATACTCGGGTGCTAGCCAACCTAATGAGCAGTTTAGGAGTTTCTCCATCCTTATGTTGGTACCAGGCTAAGAAGTGGTAGTTGTTCCAAACGTAAACATCCTGACTGGTGGTACATGAGATGGTGATGGAGCCTCCCGGAGCAGAGCTCACTGCTGCAGGCTGAGCCACTGTGACCTGTCCTCTGGACTCTGAGGATACAGAGACAAAAACAGAAAGCAGAGTCAGGCTTTTGTGGGCTTCATTTCAGAGGGACGGATGTTCATAGAGGAGAGGAGTTTGATTCTCTGGACTTTACCTGTGAAGCAGCAGCAGAGGAGAGTCCAGATGAGGACGCAGCTCACAGTCATGTTTTTGATGATGAAGAGGAGGAGGAGGATTTCTGTGGCTTCTGTTGTGATGAAGGACAGCTGTCAGTCATCCAGTGTTCAACTCTCAGGACTATAAACTCTCCCAGAGCACTGGAGCATGATGCTGCTGCTGCTGATGATGATGATGATAAAGCAAACTCTCTCTCTCTTCTTCTCTCTCTCTCTCTCTCTCTCTCTCTCTCTCTCTCTCTCTCTCTCTCTCTGTCTCTGTCTCTCTCTCTGTCTCTCTCTCTCTCTCTCTCTGTCTCTTTGGAAGTGCTATGACTGAATCCATCAGGTTGTTTTTTTTTGTCACTGTTTATAAATGCATGTATTGGATCCACTGTTTTTAAGTATAATAAATACAGTCGCCTCCAAGGCAGATGTTGAGGGAGGTGGGAGGGATTGCAGCAGTGGGTTTGGGGGAGATGTAGAATTGTGTGTCAGTGGTGTAGTAGTGAAAATGCACCCCATGATGATGGAGTAGTGTGCCCGGGGGGGGGGGGTAATTGATGAATAAAAGTGGACCCAAGACTGATCCCTGGGGGACACCCAGTGAAACACCTGAACACCCAGACTTGTGGTTCCTTAATTGTATGAATTGTTGGCAGTTGGTGAGGTATGATGTGAACCAGGAGAGTGCAGTAGTAGTGATCCCAATGCCAGCCAGGTGGTCCAGATGACAATGAGAATGGTGAGTAGTCTGCAGTCAGCTGCACGGAGGAGGTCACTGGTGATTTCAGCCAGGGCAGCTTCAGTGTTGGGTTTTGGATGGAAACAGGATTGGAAGGGTTCATGGAGGTTGTCTGTGTTGAGGTGGGACTGTAGTTGTGCAGCAACCATCCTTACAAGTGTTTTGGAGATAAAGGGCACGTTGGAAATGGGCTAGTAAAGCTTTGGGGTCAGCTGGGTCAGCAGTGGGTTTTTTCAGGATGGCAGACCGTTTTAGAGTAGGGGTACAGTACTGGTGGTGAGGGAGGAGTAAATTATGTTGGTGATCATGGGAGAAATGGATGGCAGACATGCTTTGACAAGGAAGGTGGAAGAGGATCAAGCTGAAGCGTGGTGGTTTTGGCTTTTAGCATAATTTCAGAGATGGTGTGTTCTGATACTGGGGTGAAGTTAGAGAGGGAGCTGGCCAGTGGTGATCATCCAAGGTGGATTGTTTGAGGAGGTGCAAGATGAGGCCAGATCTTGGTAAATGCTGTTGATTTTAGAGCTAAAGAAGTCCAGGAAGGCAGTTTACTGATCGGTGGAAATGTCGTTCGGGAGGGTTTTAGGAGACTGGAGTACATGACTGACTGTTGAGAAGAGGACCCTGTTGTTACCTGTACCAGTGTCGATGAGGCTGGAATAGTAGGAAGATTAGGCAATGTAGTGGCCTCACTCATCACTGTGAGCATGATGCTAAATCTGGCTGCCTTCTCGGAGTGCTCACAGGCACACTCATAGGCTGCCTCTTTACGAGGCTCTTCTTTGCTTGGTTCCCTCTTACCTATGCACTCTTCTTCTAAGAACTGAACGCCTTTATGCCTTGCGCTCTAGGGACATCATTCATACGCTTTGTTCCTCATGTCAGGACTGAAATGGGGAACAAAGCATTCAGCTTTTCTGCCCCTGCTGCATGGAATGCTCTCCAGACTGATCTCAATCTGTCTGAACTAATTTCTATCAGAGCCTTTTTGTTTCATACTAAATAACAGACGTGGGACTATGGACCAGTGCCTGCGTTTGTGAAATTGTATTGTGATTCACTTACAGCACTTTATCTGTATGCACTTTCCAATCCATTGTTTGTTTTAACTCATTCTTGTAAACTATCGTTGCGATGTACTATTTATGATGACATGTGCAGCTGACCTCTTGGTCTGGTCACCCTTGAAAAAGAGATTGACATTTGAATGGGTTTCTATCTGGTTAAATAAAATAATGAGCTTGAACCTGTGATGATACCAGGGACTGAGGCTTTTATGTGGATGGCCCTTGATGGAACAAAACGTTTTTGTGTGGGGGAGTGTTTCTGTGTGTGTCTTAAATAAATGGTGTGCGTGTCCTCAGTGAAGTGTGTCAGTCTCTGCAGAAGCTTCCAGCTGCAGCTGTCAGTTCAGTTTCTGTTCAGTTTGACTGAGGGAGGTTTTTGTACGACGCTTTTTCACTGTGTGAACACCCACTGACTGTTGATGTTATGAGCACTCTGACAGTAGTCAACTGCTGCATCTTCAGTCTGGACTCCACTGATGGTCAGAGCAAAGTTAGATCCATATCCACTGCCTGAAAAACGACCTGATATCACAGATACTCGAGCGCTAGTCAAGTAAATAAGCAGTTTAGGACTTTCTCCATCCTTCTGTTGGTACCAGGCTAAGTAGTGTTGTGGGCCGCTCCAAACAGTAACACTCTGACTGGTGGTTCATGAGATGGTGATGGAGCCTCGCGGAGCAGAGCTCACTGCTGCAGGCTGAGCCACTGTGACCTGTCCTCTGGACTCTGAGGATACAGAGACAAAAACCGAAAGCAGAGTCAGGCTTTTGTGGGCTTCATTTCAGAGGGACGGATGTTCATAGAAGAGAGGAGTTTGATTCTCTGGACTTTACCTGTGAAGCAGCAGCAGAGGAGAGTCCAGATGAGGACACAGCTCACAGTCATGTTTTTGATGATGAAGAGGAGGAGGAGGATTTCTGTGGCTTCTGTTGTGATGAAGGACAGCTGTCAGTCATCCAGTTTTCAACTCTCAGGACTATAAACTCTCCCAGAGCACTGGAGCATGATGCTGCTGCTGCTGCTGCTGCTGCTGATGATGATGATGATGATGATGATGATGATGATGATGATGCAAACTCTTTCTCTCTATGGAAATACTCTGGGCTCAGATTATGCAGATAAATTTGTTTACAATCACCATACTGATTGTTTACCATTCTTACGTAAATTTAAATAAAGGTAGTTTAATGCCTTGTGACGGAAATGCTGAAAATGAAAGTTACAAAATAATGAAGCAGAAAGATAAAACCAGTATCGACTGGAAGATTCACAGCCATCAGTGGAAATGTGTTGTGTGAATGTTTCTTCCATGTTACCCAGATTAAAAACAGATCTCAGTCTTGGAGAATACCCTCTTGTGAAAACTCATAAGAGTCACATCATCCAATCAGACAAAGGGCTCCAATCAGACAGTGACGCAAAAACGGGAATCTCAGCTTCTCCTCAACTTTGATGTTTTATCATTTCCTGAACAGTTGTCTGAGCAATCATTTGGTCTCAGTCATAGGTCTTGATGCTCATTCACTAGTATGCTGCTCAAATATTAAAAGTTTGATCAGAAAGAGAAGCAACACAGTCAAGCACATGTAGAAGACCCCTGAGGACCCACTTAGCCATTGCCTGACCAAATTACCAAACTTTACCACGTGAAGCTACGCCCCCTGCTGTTAGATCATTGGAACTCAGAACAATGTTTTTGGATAGGTGGCTCATGGGTAAAAACTTAAACTCTGTGTGATGTGTAATAAATGTGTGTAAAAAATTCTCTACTTTAAAGACATAAATGGCTTAAGGAGTTTTATATGGATGTTCTTTGACAAGAATGTGTGTGTGTGTGTGTGTGTGTGTGTGTGTGTGTGTGTGTGTGTGTGTGTGTGTGTGTGTGTGTGTGTGTGTGTGTGTGTGTGTGTGTGTGTGTGTGTCCTCAGTGAAGTGTGTCAGTCTCTGCAGAAGCTTCCAGCTGCAGCTGTCAGTTCAGTTTCTGTTCAGTCTGACTGAGGGAGGTTTTTGTACGACGCTTTTTCACTGTGTGAACACATACTGATTATTCACAATGAATGCGCCTTGACAGTAGTAAACCGCTGCATCTTCAGCCTGAACTCCACTGATGGTCAGAGCAAAGCTAGATCCAGATCCACTGCCTATAAAATGAATCGGTGTCCCTGATACTAGACTGTTAGCAAAGTAAATTAGCATTTTAGGACTTTCTCCATCCTTCTGTTGGTACCAGGCTAAAAAATGGTAGCCATCCTCAAAACGAACATTCTGACTGGTCCTGCATGAAATGGTGATGGAGCCTCCCGGAGCAGAGCTCACTGCTGCAGGCTGAGCCACTGTGACCTGTCCTCTGGACTCTGAGGATACAGAGACAAAAACAGAAAGCAGAGTCAGGCTTTTGTGGGCTTCATTTCAGAGGGACGGATGTTCATAGAGGAGAGGAGTTTGATTCTCTGGACTTTACCTGTGAAGCAGCAGCAGAGGAGAGTCCAGATGAGGACGCAGCTCACAGTCATGTTTTTGATGATGAAGAGGAGGAGGAGGAGGATTTCTGTGGCTTCTGTTGTGATGAAGGACAGCTGTCAGTCATCCAGTGTTCAACTCTCAGGACTATAAACTCTCCCAGAGCACTGGAGCATGATGCTGCTGCTGCTGCTGCTGCTGATGATGATGATGATGCTGCTGCTGCTGCTGCTGATGATGATGATGCAAACTCTCTCTATGGAAATGATTCACGTCAGTGGATTACTGTAGATACTTTTAAAGTTTAGGAGGTTTGTTATTTTTTCTTTTTAATGAACCATATTTGTTTTTGTTTTTTTGTCATTTTTAAATAAAGCTATTTAAAAATCTTTTTCTTTTTTGATGTCTCCCAGTCAGGTTTCTGACCTCATCACAGCAATGAGACTGCTCTGTTTAAGGTGTTTCATGACATCCTCTTAAACTCTGACAGTGGTTGAATTTCAGTTGTTGTACTTCTGGATCTCAGTGCTGCTTTTGACCCAGTCCACCATGATATACGACTTGACAAACTAGAGAACTGGGTGGGACTTCCTGTCATCTTTTCTGACATTTGGTTTAAATGGTACTAAAGGACAGAGACTACTTTGTGTCTTTTGGTAACTTTACATCTGGGCAGACAGAAATGACATGTGGAGTCCCCCAGGGCTGCACTCTGGGGCCTCTTCTGTTTAACATCTATATGCTTCCACTGACTTAGATTATAGAAAACAATAAAGTCAGTTAGTGTCATTATGCAGATAACACACAACTATACATTACAGTCATTAGTGGATGGGACTACATTTTCTCCAGCTGAGCAAAGATCAAACTGAGGTTGTTGTTTTTGGAGCCAAAGAGGAGAGATTCAAAGTCAGGAAGCAGCTTGGGATGATAAAGTTAAAAACAACTGACTATACCATAGATCTGAATGATCCTGGACTCAGACAGGAATTTAAAAACACATTAAGTGTCACAGGTGTAGCAGCTGGGAACAAAAAGGGAGACCCAGGCATAGATTCCAAACAAGATTTATTAAACTAAACTCCAAAGTCACAAAAATCGAAAAGGACAAACTCAAAGCACAAGAAACACAGAGACTAAATAGACAAGGAACCAATCACACAGGTACGTGACAAGACACAGGTGAAGCACATGAGGGGCAGTCACAAAGGAGGGAAACTGAGGCAGAGCTTAACATATGAAAAGACAGAACTCAAGAATGTAACAAACACCAGGAAAAACTACCAAATAACTAAAACACAAAGATTTACTGAGGAACAAAAATAAGGAAAACAACAGGAATCACAAGGAAACGGGGAAACTCAAGAAAGAAAAAAAAAAAAACCATCACAGTACTCCCTCAAGGGATAAATCCCAGATGTCCCTTCAAAAAAATCTAAACACCAACTCGGGTGAGCAGAGGGGGCAAGGCAGGAGGGACCAGAGCTCTCCTTCCCTACAAGTACAGTTCAGGGGACCGGCCGGGTGGCAGGCCACACGAGGGAGAACCAAAAGGAGTTGGGGACCGGCCTCGGGCGAGGGCCGGCGCTCGGCAGGAGCGCCAGCCTGGCTTCAGGCTGGCGCTCATAGTGAGCCTTTGGTTCCCCACTCAAAGAAAGAAAGAAAGAAAGAAAGAAAGAAAGAAAGAAAGAAAGAAAGAAAGAAAGAAAGAAAGAAAGAAAGAAAAAGTGACACTTAATATCAGGAAGCTCCATCCCTCATCAGTTTAATGAGGTTTGGAGAGGAGGATAACCAGCTGAGGTAAGTCAAGTTTTAACCATAAAAAACTGTAGTCAATAAGTTGCGATTGGCTCAACGCTGTACTGCACACAAACAACTGTAAGCTCATTTATTCAAAGGCTCTAAAAATCTTACAAGATCTTTACAAGATCTTCACGAGACTGGCTTACAAGATGAGGTCCTCACATGAGGATCTCTGAACTGGTTTATGACATGTTGGCAGGATGGGCTCCAAACACCAAGGTCTGCCCAAAGCTCCGCCCTTGACCGGCCTCCAGAGAGCTGGCCAATCAGAGGGAAGAGACAGCAGCTCAAACGAAATGTTTCAGACAGAGGTGAATTTATTTAGCTGTAAAGCTACTTTGGAGGCACCAGAGGGACAGAAAATAAGACTAAAAAAAGGCAATACCCCATCTTTAACCCTTAAAAGCCTGACCCATCAAAGAATATCCAGAGGATTCTGTTTTGTTTTGTTTGTTTTTTGTTTGTTTGTTTTTTTTTTTTTATTGAGATGTTTACTGACCCCTTTTAAAGAGAAAGAAAGAGTAATGATTTCTAGAAAGAAAAAAAAAGCATGTGAATGATTTTATGAGAGCAGCAATTTTGAAAAGGGCCAAAATACAACTTCAGCTGCCTGTAGTTGAATAATAATCTTCAAAGGAGCAGAGTACATTCGTAAAAGGTTTCTAATTTTTTTTTTATCATGTCGATTAGAAACTGGTCTTTGAAACTCATGATTCAAATATGATGTTCAGCAATAAAGGGTTAAGGACTTTGGATTCAGCCCGCCTCTCATCCAAATACATTATTGAACAACACAACATAATTTTACCAGGACTTCAGAGGCTCTATGGTGAAGTGAAAACGGTTGTAAAACATTTCCACTATAGATTTTTTTTTTTATTTCCTCATCTTCATGTTACAGAATTCAACATCTGAAGGCGTGCTTTTATTTTGAAGGCTGTATTTGTTCACAGCAGATCCTGATTTCGCTTCCGAGTCTCGCTGGCTTACTTCCGCCAAACAAACGAAGCAGCGTCTTACATGAGCAGAGTGGCTTTAAAATAAATCTGTAAGCCTGGTCGTTATTATTTTACCGGTCCTCCTCTAAGTCCTGGATGCGGGACAGATGTCCGGGTTTCAGGGTCTTAAAGATTTGTTCAAACAGCGGCTGCTCGCTGCGGCTCACAGAGACGATGGCAGACGAAGCTCTCCGCCCGAAGAGGAGCGAAAAAGAAAACTGCTGGTTGTGATTTTAACACCCGGGACAAACCGACAGAGAGCAGGTGGGATTTGTGTCTTCTGTGGACACTTCTTGGGTCTTTCTGAATGTTCCAGGACATGGTGACATGATCACCCTGAGAAACAACGGTTTTAATGGAAATTATGAATGTTTTCTTCAAACTTCACCTTCATTAAAACACACACACACGCACACACACACACACGCGCATCTTGCAGACCTTCGGCACTCTAGCTGTCATTTTTCTCAAGCCACCCCCCACCCCCATGCTTAACAGCGCATCTCCCACATGATGGACCGGCTTGATGGAGTCTTCCTCTATGCCATACATTCAAAAACGGCTCCTACACCAGTTCAGCAGGGACCAGATCCTGACTGACAGTAATAAA